>CM022490.1:30227900-30285341 GCA_011952105.1 Coreoperca whiteheadi | reverse complement strand
AACTTCCGGTTTTCAAAATAAAACCTCTAGTATATAAAAACAAATTAACCAATATTTCAAAATATAACAAATAAAATTTAACCCCTTTACCAGGCGGGTTACATCTGTATTAGTGAAGATATGATGGTGCAGAACCAGCGGGGGTCTTGTAGGCCAGGAGCATCGCTCTGAACCTGATGACAGCAGGGAGCCAGTGGGACCTGATGAAGAGAGGGGTTACGGGCAAGCGGGAAGTCCAGCCAGCAGCGCGTTGCAATAGTCCAGTTTGGACAGGACCAGAGCCTGGACAAGGACTCGTGTAGACTGCTCAGATAGGAAAGGTCTGATGTTCCTGATGTTGTAGAGGATGAATCTGCAGGACCGGGACACAAACATGGGATAAGGTAGCAAAGTTTCTTTGGCGAACATCTGGAGGAAGATTTAAATGTTAGGCTGTCGACATTAATCCTTCTGACAGCCACATGAAAGACTGAAAGTACCGTCACAGCCGCAGCACCTGATTTAGTCGCGTTAGCTCAGCTTGTTCTAAATGTCGGCGTGCTGTCGCCGCTTCCTGTCGAACTCTCTGTGATTGAAGATGAATTTAGTCCATGAATCATCAGATATTGTTGCTTCTTGTTAACGGCGGCAGGTCAAACAGGTAAATCAGCTTCAGAACCGGAGATATTATTGGCTGCTGTCTGTGTGATTCTGCAGTTCGTTGAAGAAGCTGGAATAAGTCTGAGGATCACAAAGACATTAACGTCTGCAAAACGTCCAGTAGCTGCTCGTGGTTTGGGCCTACAGGGAACAGGTTCAGTGAAACAGGGATGTAAGCTGCTCTGATCCAGGTTCAGCTCCTCAGAAAGGCCCGGACCTCCATTGGAGCCGTCGAGACATTTAGACTCTAATCGACGTTCCCTTTGGAACATCTACTGTCATGGAAACGGGATGGTTATGGGCAGCTCTTGGTATCTAATCTCGTGGACTCGTTGGACTTTACCTGTACACTCTCAGAGTCTGTTCAGCAGCAGCAGCAGCGTTACTGTGCACATACCTTTATTAGCATCATTACACTCAGACGGGAGTTTATGTGTCTGCCTGGAGCAGAAACATTACGAGGTTCTGAGGTGGAAACCGAGAGCTTTATAGAGAAAAGCTGTGAGGCTGAAATCTGCAGAACCTGTCGCTGCTCAGGTGAAACAGTGAAACTCAGAAAGCAAACTTTATTTAGAACAATTACAAATTCAAGTAGGAATCTTAATTGGTATTCTACAAAGTATGATTTGCAAGGCGATGTCAACAATAAATAATAGATACAGTGATACATGAAACTATATAAAAAATATAATAATTAAAAAAACTGAGGCAGAGCTGGAGGTGGCAGAGCTTAAGATGCTGAGGTTCTCTTTGGGAGTGACGAGGACGGACAGGATCAGGAACGAGTCCATCAGAGGGACAGCTCATGTTAGATGTCTCGGAGATAAAGCCAGAGAGGCCAGATTGAGGTGGTTTGGACACGTTCAGAGGAGAGACTGTGAATATATTGGTAGAAGGATGCTGAGGTTGGAGCTGCCAGGCAGGAGGTCTAGAGGAAGACCAAAGAGGAGATTTATGGATGTAGTGAGAGAGGACATGAAGTTAATTGGTGTGAGTGAAGAGGACGCAGAGGACAGGGTTAGATGGAGGCGCGTGATTCGCTGTGGCGACCCCTGAAAGGGAACAGCCCAAAGGAAAAGAAGAATTAAAAAAACTGAATATAAACAAGAACTATATATACACACATATGTTTGTATACACATATCCATATTCACCCATCCATACCCATACACACGTACATACATATCAGAATCAGAATCAGAAATACTTTATTGATCCCCGAGGGGAAACTCTTTGTAACAGCAGCTCACTGTCACGTCAGTGCACACGAGAATGGAAGCACTAAGCAAAAAGCAAAAATATAATACGCTATAATACAGGTAAGTACAAAGTGGGTACAAGTATACATTTAAAATTTAAATAAGTAAGTATAAGTATGTACCTACACACAACATACATACATACATACACACCCACACACGTACAAGGGAGTGGAGGGTTTGTTGGGGAGAGGTGAAGAGGTGGATGCTCACGTGTGTTGGTCTGCTGCAGGGTGATCACCTACGAGTGCTGTCCTGGTTATGAGAAGATTCCTGGAGAGAAGGGCTGTCCTGCTGGTATGACCTCTGACCCCTGACCCCCCCTGCACTCAACACAAGATGCACACAGCATCCATAACTCGGACCACTGAGGCTAAAATGCTAAGTGAATGTATTAATAATGGATGATGTCACATTGAGAGGTTCATTTTCAAAGGTTTTAATGAGAAAGTTACCACATGAACTGTAGGTTTGTACAGAAAGAGTTTGGGGTTTCTTTGCTCATTAATAACATTTAGAAGTGAAGTAAAAACTGATGAAAGAGGACATTTTGACAAATGTGTGCAAATGAGACAGAAACCAAAACCTCAGCAGCTATAAAGGTCAGGCTGACTGTGAGTGTGTGCACCTCTGCAGCGCTGCCTCTGGTGAACATCTACAAGACTCTGGGCGTGGTCGGAGCCTCCACCACGCAGATGTACTCTGAGCGCGCCCAGCTGAGGGAGGAGATCGAAGGTCCGGGAAGCTTCACCTTCTTCGCCCCGAGCAACGTGGCCTGGGCCTCCCTGCCGACAGTCAGTACAGTCCCACGCACGCCGTCCTGCTGCCCCAAACACTCGCCAAATATAGATTCATACGCTGCTGAAAATAGTCCCCAAAAACGCGGCTCTAGTTTGAGTAACATGTAAGAAAAACTACAGCGAGCAGCTGTTTGAGGAAACTACTGAGGCTCTTTAAACATGAAACTACATATCTGAGAGGAGTTTTTAAAGATCCACGTCTTCAGCAGGAACCAACGGGCTCGGGGCGGAGAGCAAGCTTAGCAATTAACATAACACGATAGCAACACCATAGCAACCTCCCAGCTACTTCTTAGCAACAACTCAGCAACCACTATAATCTCCACGTATTTGCTGTTGCAAATTCAGTTCAGTTTTATTTCTACAGCCCAACATCACAAACCACAGGCTGCCTCAAAGGGCTTCACGGTCTGTAGCACACGCCCCCCCTCTGTCCTCAGAGCCTCGATTCAGATCAGGAGAAACTCCCCAGAGAAAACCCTTTAACAGGGAAACCATGGTAGAAAGCTCAGGAGCAGCACAGGAGGGATCCCTCTCAGGACGGACACACAGGAGGTAGAACAGATTCACAGCAGGAGGTCAGAGTGTCTGCAGTGATGATGACAAACTGTAGGCTGTAAAACACTAGTGAGGAGGACGGATCGTCTGGGTCCTCTAATTAGTTGTATATAAACGGCATTTCTTGGAGACTAGTAGTCCTGCCACCTCTACTACCGAGCAACTACCCAGAATGCTCAAACACCTACTAATCCATTATGTTACGCTTTGAGACGTCAGGCTCATTTCACTGAGAAGATTCTCAGTGGTTTCCTCCTGACGGCGATGAGAGTGTGTCCCTGCGTCTCTGTTGGCGTGTTGCAGGAGATCCTGGACGCTCTGGTGAGCAACGTGAACATCGAGCTTCTGAACGCTCTCCATTACCACATGGTGAACCGCCGGCTGACCTCCGAGGAGCTGAAACACGGATCCTCGTTCGCCTCCATGTACCAGGACTTCCCCGTCCACATCCACCACTACTCCAACGGGGTCAGTGATGCACTGCAACACGCTGTGACAGCCACGCGGCGCTCGCTCGCGGGGGCAGCGTTTACACCAGCTGTCGCATCACGAGTATGTGCAGCGACGCCTCGGCCGCGACAGTAACTGATCTCTTCCTCGCCTCCTCAGATCGTGACGGTGAACTGCGCTCGTCTGATCAAACCCGACCAACACGCCACCAACGGCATCGTGCACGTGGTCGACCGCGTCATCACCGCCATCTCCAACAACGTGAACACGCTCATCGACGTCGACGACGACCTGGAGACGCTGCGTGTGAGTGCGTCCGTCAACCAGTCACCCAGGGCCAGGAGTTCGTCAGTCACTGACTTCCTGCGTTTCTGCGTTTCAGACGGCGATGGCCGCTGCCGGTCTCACCGCCATGTTGGAGAACGAGGGTCAGTACACCATCTTCGCTCCCACCAACGAGGCCTTCGAGAAGATTCCTCAGGAGACCTTGAACAGGATCCTGGGAGACCCCGTGGCTCTGAGAGGTGACCAGCAGGAGGCGCTCCGGCTCGCGCTGTGTTCACTTACACGGCTTGTTTTATTTGCAGTTTCAGACCAACTATACTCTGACGTCCTGTGTGCCTGTCCGCCCCCCCCCAGACCTGCTGAACTACCACATCCTGAAGCACATGCAGTGTGCGGAGTCCATCGTGTCGGGGGCTCCGATGGAGACGCTGCAGGGCACCGTGCTGGAGGTCGGCTGTGACGGAGACCACATGACTCTGAACGGGAAGGCTGTCGTCACCAAGAAAGACCAGCTGGGAACCAACGGAGTCATCCACTACATCAACGAGCTGCTCGTCCCCGACTCCGGTACGAATACTGTTAATACTACTAATACTACCACTGCTGCATCTAAGACTCAGAGCAAAACTGCATTACATACATAGATCAGTGTCAAAACTGCAGTACAACACATCCAAACTACACTGAAGTGAACAGCCAGCCACACAAATACCACTATTACTGCGTACTCAGCGTACCTCTGTCAGAACTACACAAGCGCCAAATTAGCAAATACTAGTGTGGTAGTAGCACTTGCAGTACTGTCAGTATTATTGTCACACTGACTTGTTCTTTGCGTTTTTCAGCCAAAGTTCTGCTGGAGCTGGCTGAAGGTTCAACTGTTGCCACGGCGACCAAGCTGTTTGTCGAAGCCGGTCTGACCCCCCACCTGAAGGGCTCCGAGGCTCTGACCATGCTGGCTCCTCTGGACGACGCCTTCAGAGGTAACTTTGACCTCCTGAGCTGCCGTACGCAGGCGGGGCCTGCAGTTGGCTCCGTCCGGCCGATGTCTGAAATGAAATGTCTACATCTGCTACATCAGCTGTCCGGAGTCGCGGCCGTCCTGTAAACTGGTTCACTGCATCAGCGGTTCTCAGACTGGGGGGGCGTGTAGTTGCCACGGGGGGGGACTGTTGAGCAGACCTTCAGGATGAATATGATTGGTGTGGTGAGATCAACAAACAGCCTAACCCCAGGCTTCTGTTGATTCCTCTGATTAGTTCTTTTCCAATAAACGTACTTTAACTGCAGAATTGAGGGTATTCATCTCGTGTACTAAGCTGCATGTCGCCGTGAACAAGAACAACCATCACAAGGCCACCTTTACCTGCGAGCTCGGTGACGAACACGGGACTGAATTGGCACTTTTTGAACCTAGTGAGCTCTGTGAAGGCAGATGTCGTGGCCGAGCTGCAGAGTGCACAGGCGTACCTAATAAAGTGGTTTATGATCACCTGCGTGTTTCTTTAACAGGCAGTCTGACGATGACACCCGACATGAGGAAGCTGATGACCAATCACATCCTGAAGGAGCAGCTGTCCTCTAAGTCTCTGTATCACGGGCAGGAGCTGGAGACGCTGGGAGGCCTCAAACTCAGAGTCTTCGTCTACAGAAACGTAAGAACTTTAACACGTCTCGCCACCTGTTCAGCTCTTGAGCCTGACTCACTTTACGACCCTTTTGAGCGGCCAATGAGAGAGCGGCGTGCATCTGCAGCCCAACACCTGCTGTCAGGGTCGTGTTGTGGAGGCGGACCATAGATTCGTAGTCGGGATGGTTTTCGTGAAGGCTGCGTTCCCTTCCCGTCCCGAGCCGAGACGTTAGCCCCTCAGGACGAACTGTGATGACTTGTCAACGTGTCCGACACTTTGGTTTGTGAGTGAACGCCTGCAGAGCTGATGACGCTCCCACCAGGTACTTTTCTCCGTACCACCCCCGGCGAGGTTCTGAGCGAGCTGAGGCGAGACTAACGTGTGACGTGACAACACGGCAGGCTGCTGATTGGTCAGAGAGAGTCGTCACTGTTCACTGCGTCATCACTGCACGACGGAGTATCCTGAATAACCCGCCATCTTTACTATGGCGACTCGGGAGGATACTTGCTGTCATAAAACACAGCACACACTCCATCTCCTCCACTGTCCCGTGTGTGTCGTGGCAGTTTCCTGCGGCGTCGCTATGACGACCAGGTACTATTGTGGAGGTACTTTCTGCCATAGAAAGGCGAGGCGGGGCGGTGCTGGTGATGGGAAAGCGCCATCACTGGACAACAGATGCATCGCAGATCTGAACCTACATAAAGCGCCTCTGTCTCAGAAGACGACGGCTTGAATTCAGCTCGTGCGCCTCGTCGGTGGAGGCGACGGCTGACTCCTGCAGCTGAAGCTTCGGGGAACAAAACGCGAGAGGAGTTTCCATCAGTCGATGAAAGTCGGGATGCAGACTGACTTTCCTCACTGGGAGCTGTTCTCTGATCAGGCCGGCGTGGCTTTGAGTTCTGGGTTGCGGCCGTTTGCGGCCCGCTGAGTCACAGCAGGAAGCAGCTCGTTCGTCTGCTCCCGACACGAGAAATAAAACCAGCTTCGGTTTTATAATGAGACTCAGTGATTCTCATGTTCCTGCTTTTTATTGCCGTGACTTCAGACTTTTCCCACGTGGTTAAAGTCCTGATGTTTCATGACCTCAACAGCCTCCCGTCAGGTTTGTCAGCGGAGAGAATCAGCGGTGAAGTGCAGGGCCGTGCAGACACATCTGCCTGCGCCGCCTGTTGCTGGGCGGATCGTCTGTCTTCACTGGCCGTAACTGTTGTTTCTTCATCTTCAGCGATGATGTCATGAGGTCGCTGAGTTCATGGCTGCTCCTCATTAATAGCTTTAGCAACCCCAGGCTCTGTGACGCGCTGCGGGCCGAGCTGAGCTCAATCCCCTGTGAAGGGTTCACTGTGATTTATGATGCTGATGATGAGGAAACGTCCAACTTTTATTTCATTTTAAAATGATTTTTCAAATGCAGGACGACTGCAGGAAATGACTGCGCGTCCTCATTACTGCGACCACATGTGGCGATGATGTCATCCAAAGCGTCCTGTGGTGATGTGAATCAGAGAGACGACCAAAGAAAATACAAGTTTTGCACGTAGGGGCCAGCGGGACGGCGCGGGGGCCCCACGCTTGTTTCCTGGTGTCTTCAGATTAACGTTCAGCACCAGAGTTATTGATCGTTCCTTTGTTGGGGACTTTGATAAGTTTCCATCTTTCCAAATGATTGTTGTCGTTTTCAATCAGACGCTGATGGGAACTCTCCGTGTAAACAACAGTGTTAATGATCCGACAGGGAGCTGAGGTGGTCTCTGGTGGTCTCTGGTGGTGTCTGGTGGTGTCTGGTGGTGTCTGGTGGTGTCTGGTGGTCTCTGGTGGTGTCTGGTGGTCTCTGGTGGTCTCTGGTGGTGTCTGGTGGTGTCTGGTGGTGTCTGGTGGTCTCTGGTGGTCTCTGGTGGTCTCTGGTGGTGTCTGGTGGTGTCTGGTGGTCTCTGGTGGTGTCTGGTGGTCTCTGGTGGTCTCTGGTGGTCTCTGGTGGTCTCTGGTGGTGTCTGGTGGTGTCTGGTGGTGTCTGGTGGTCTCTGGTGGTGTCTGGTGGTCTCCACGGTGCATGTTTCAGGTCCTGGACTCGTGGGTGGTTCACATTTCTGCTCAGTAATGAACTCTGCAGACCACAAGACGTTTCCTGCTTCCCACCGCTGCTAAATCTTTCCAGACGCCATTTGTAGGCGTGTGTGTGTGTGCGTGTGCGTGCGTGTGTGCGTGTGTGCGTGTGTGCGTGTGTGCGTGTTCGTGCGTGTGTGTGACTGTGTGACTGTGTGTGTGTGCGTGTGTGCGTGTGCGTGTGTGTGCGTGTGTGTGTGTGACTGTGTGCGTGTGTGTGTGTGTGTGTGTGCGTGTGCGTGTGTGCGTGTGTGTGTGTGTGTGTGTGTGCGTGTGTGTGCGTGTGTGTGCGTGCGTGCGTGTGTGTGCGTGCGTGTGTGCGTGTGAGTGTGTGTGTGTGCGTGCGTGCGTGCGTGTGTGCGTGTGTGCGTGTGAGTGTGTGTGCGTGCGTGCGTGTGCGTGCGTGTGTGTGCGTGCGTGCGTGTGTGTGTGTGTGTGTGTCCTTTGTTGGGGACTTTGATAAGTTTCCATCTTTCCAGATGATTGTTGTCGTTTTCAATCAGACGCTGATGGGAGGGTGGAGGGTCAGTGGAGCTGGAAGCATCCGCGGTCGCTGGGAGAGAAGCTGCGCTCGTCGTCGTGAGGCTCAGCGCCAGTCGCCTCCCTCTCTGACCGACTCTTTATTTCCTGTGTGTTTGTAGAACCTGTGCATCGAGAACGCCTGCATCGCTGCTCACGACAAGTCGGGACGCTACGCCACCATGTTCACCGTGGACAAGGTCCTCACCCCCCCGATGGGAACCGTCATGGATGTCCTGAAGGCCGACAGCCGCTTCAGGTGAGAACACGTTTACACGAGTCATAGAGACGTCCCGTGAGATGTGGTCATGTGATGCGAGCGTGCTGAAACAGGTTCCCCCCCTCCACCTAGCAGGGGCGTGAGAAACAAGCCAATAATAAGGGTTATAAAACATGCTGACTATTATTACCAACCAATACATTGCTTACTAATTTACAAGTGATTTGTGTACTGTACAGACAATGTATAAAGTACGTACTAGTTACTTCCAAACTGCAGTCAGAGGCTGTTGGAAATAAGTATAAACTAAGAGGAATTCACATGTTTAAAAAAGAAAGGTCAAGAAATAATATAAAAAACAGATGTATATCTGTCAAAGGGGTGAACTTATGGAATCATTTTGGATTTAAACAGTGTAAATGGCCTCCTTGTTTCAGCCTCCTGGTTGGAGCCATCCAGACGGCGGGCCTGACGGAGCTGTTGAACCAGCAGGGGGCGCTGACCTTCTTCGCGCCCACCAACGACGCCTTCAGCGCCCTGTCGCCGCCCGAACGCAACAAGCTGATGCGTGAGTGTCTTCTAGCAGCCGCACGCTCTGTGTTTACAAACGACCCGTCTCCGTCGGCCCTTGTTTGGGCCGGACGTTCAGGGACACTTTGCTTATGTGACTCGCAGCCAAGTCATTTCGCCCTCACGTGGTTTATGTAAACTGTCTCTGCTGCAGCCTAATAAAGACATGCAGAGACGCTGGGGGGGCGGGGGGGTCCTCGCTGCAACTTCATGAACATGAAAGGGTTAAAAGGTCAAAGCGGAGTCTGTCAGGGACTTACATTTATTACCTGCATTTATTCACCTCTTAATAACTGTTAAATAGTCTGTGTGTGCGTGAGCGTGTGTCTGTGTGTGTGTGTGTGTGTGTAACTGGAGCCACAGCTGTTTCACATGGGGGGTCCGTCTGTCTGTCTGTCTGCCGTCCGTCCGTCCGTCCGTCTGTCTCGCAGGTAACCGTCAGGAGCTGTCAGCTGTGCTCAGGTATCACCTGGGGGAGGGCATGCTGGTCAGCGGCGGAGTCGGCTCTCACACCAGAGTGAAACCTCTGCAGGGAGACAAGCTGGAGCTGGGCGTGGTCGGTGCTCTCTCCTCACCTGCGTTTCACTAACTGTATTCAGTCAGCGCTCAGCCGTGACGCAGCTGTCCTCCCTGTGTTTCAGCGGAACTACACGGTGTACGTCAACAAGGTCCCGGTGGCCGACGCAGACCTGATGGCGACCAACGGCGTCGTCCACGCCGTCGACAGCATCATCAAACCTCTGCGTGAGTCAGACGTTTCCTCCCGTGACTTTTGGTTTTTAAAGCAGCGATAATGTTTATTTTCCCACCAACATGCCGATGAGATGACACGTCTGCAGCGCCGACTTTGGACGCAGCTTGTGTCTCTCGTGTGTCAGCGGACGTTCAGCTCGCTGTCAGCGTCTCTAAAAGGTCATCAACCCCCAGAAGGCCGTTTAAAACCACTTCCTGCGGTTGTGACGCTGCATCAGGCGTTTCCTCTTCAGATATTTCATAAAACAGGCGCTCGCTGCCCTTTGGCGTTAGAGGGCGTCGCCTTCAGAAACGATGTCACTGAAAAACACTTGGTTAGGCAGCAGGAAGTCACGTGACACGTAACCTGTTAAACTGTAAAGTCAACGTTGAGCTTTGGTTCCACGTGGGACACGGCGCCGGGGTTTGGAACCAAACTAATCAGAAGAACCAGCTCTTGAACGAACATCAGCGCGATGAGACGACCTGAGCGGACAGGAACCGGTGATGTCACACATTCATGTACCAGCTGCTCAGCAGAGACGAAGCGGCGGCCGTGCAGTGGCGGGAGCTAAAAGCCTCGCCGCGTCAGAGGCGTCCCCTGCAGCGTCCTCTCGTCCTGTACTGACTGCTGATGTTTTGTGTCTCCGCAGCGCCGAAGGTGGACAGGGAACAGGCTGACGGACCTGCGGCTCCCCTCAGAGCCGCCGCCTCCCCCGGGGTGAGCCTTCACGAGCCCCATCAGCAGCGTCTCACACACACAGTCACACCTGGCAGCCGAGACGTCCTGGTCGCCTGCCTCATGTTCCACATGTCGTGAGCTCAATCACAGAGAAGTGACTTCATTTCATTTCTGACGGAGTTGATGAATTGTGCCCTTCTTTCTGTCTCACAGGCCGACACCAAGAGCTTCAGGAACGGTCAGTGTGTCTCATTTCCGTGTCTGGCAGGACGCGTACAGTCGACCCCGTCCCGTGTCTGACCTTTCGCCGTGTTCTGTTTCTTCAGACGACCTTTTCCAGAAGGTGGTCAGGAGTCGCTCCAGCAGGACGATGACCCACGGTCAGTAAACCTACGGAGGACGAGAAACGGGCGTCACCAGAACGTCCGAGGAGCCGAAGAGCAGAGCGCGTGGCCACCCCAAAGGGTCAAAGGTCACAAGCCTTAAAGAAAAATCCCCCTGAAATCCTTAAACACTGCGCTTGGTTGTGTTTGTCTGAGAGCAAACAGCTGCAAACGTTAAATATCTGCTTTCAGGAAGTTAAAAAGGAAAGTTCATTAGTGACTAATGGGTGAAACAGAACTCCCCTCTGATACAGCAGTACACACACACAGTATAATACTGTGTACAGTACACACACGCAGTACACACACGCAGTACACACGCACAGTATAATACTGTGTACAGTACACACACACAGTACACACACGCAGTACACACACAGTACTGTGTACAGTACACACACGCAGTACACACACAGTACAATACTGTGTACACTACACATACACAGTACACACACAGTACTGTGTACAGTACACACACATAGTATAATACTGTGTACAGTACACACACGCAGTACACACGCACAGTATAATACTGTGTACAGTACACACACGCAGTACACACACAGTACTGTGTACAGTACACACACGCAGTACGTGTGTACAGTACACACACGCAGTACACACGCACAGTATAATACTGTGTACAGTACACACACGCAGTACACACACAGTACTGTGTACAGTACACACACGCAGTACACACACACAGTATAATACTGTGTACAGTACACACACACAGTATAATACTGTGTCTGTATACACACAGTGTACATGTACTGTATGTATCAGTGCTTTACTCTTATGAACACGTGTTTAAACTGCAGTTTGTTTCTGGCGGTGAGACCCAGCTGCCTGAGCACTTTGTGCCCTGGGTTTTGCCTCTCAGACTCTACTGATTGGAGTGTGTGTGTGTTATTGTAACTGGCTCCTGAAAGGACGCGCTGATGAACTCACGTCATTATTGTAAGGCGTCGGGCGTCTGATCGTGACCCTGAACGTGATTCTAGAGTTTCTGTTTGACCGCCGTTATCACGATCGACAGTTATAATCTACACGCCGCGTCGTGTCGCCCCCACCAAACCGCCGCCTTGTTCAGAGGCATTCTGGGAAATGTAGGAAACCACTCTCTGAAGTAGACGAGGTCGGTTGAGAGGTTTGTCACCAAAAAGCAAAAAACAGCTGATATCTGATCAGATCAATAGATGTTCATTAGACAGTGCGAGAGGATCTGAGGGGGGTTTTTCTTCTTCTGCAGTCAGACGTCAGAACAAGATGAACGTTTGTTCGTGAAGAAGTTGTTCAATTGCTTTTTTATTCTTTTTTTTTCCCCACTGTCTTATGTGTACTGTAAAAACAACAACTAGTTTTGACCAAATGTCACTTTGTGTCCAAAGTCTGAACGTTCACACGTGTGAAACTTGCGTAAAGTGTGTGTGTGTGTGTGTGTGTTGCTGTCCTGCAGCATGTCGGCAGGTTTGAGCTCCAAACAAAACCAACAAAGTGACCTGATGGACTTCGGGAGGTTAATCAGGATTTTTTTCTTTGTGTTTTTTGTAAAATAAAGCTGAAAATTAAGCTCTGCAGACTGTCGAGTCGTCTGTAACTGAAGCTGAAGTGTGTGTGTGTGTGTGTTTCTACATAAAAGCCCGTTCAGAGGCCCCGGGTTCAGCCCGGGGTCACGACTCTGCGCCGGTTTGTAAAAAGGCTGCAGAGCGTCGACGCGTCACATCGACTCAAATCACCTGTAACCTGCGCACGTTTCCCCGCCGCCGCCGCCGCCGCCGAAGGAGGGTCACAGTTCTGAAACGTTAATGTGCTCCAGGTGATGTCAGCACAAACACTGCTTCCTTTTACGGGGTTTAATGTGAAGCAGCGAACGCCTCGCAGGCTGAACCTTCAGTTTCCTGTGGAGGGAAAATGAACACAGACACACAGGGAGACCTGTGGAGAGCTGAAACGCACACACAACCTGGTACTTCTATACTTGTGAGGACTTTCACTGACATTTCCCAGCCCCTGACCCTAAAACCCAGTCTGAACACTCAAACAGCCCTTTGAAGGGCTCTTGAAAAAAAAAGTCTTCGCTTTCCAAACACGTCCTCACTCCCCAGGTGTAAAACGCTAACTGGACCTCACAAAGATGGCTGTACAAGGGCACACACCCACACACACACGCAGCCATTGAAGCAAAACTCTTCTCTGTAGTTTTTCACCTCCCGACAAACGCGAGAAGGTGAAGCTGCAGAGGCGTCTCTGACCTCATCACCACAGCGTGACGTGAGAGACCGACGCCGTCAGAAGGAGACAAAGATAACGTGGGGACGATGTGCTGAGGCTCGTTTACGGGACAGCGCGTCAGCTCGTACTCCACTGTAGGGCTTCAGGTTCCTTTCCATTACAGCTGATAAATGTGCCGCGGCGTTACAGAGTCAGCTGTCAACCGTGTTTCCCTTCATCTACATCAGCTGCAACATTAAAATGATGTTTGAACATGACGTCATAATGGCCCGACGTTGTAATACAGTATTTAAACGAGTACTTTTACTTCCGATAAGAACATTTTGCCGATAATACTTCTGTAAGTACTTTCGAATGCAGGCTTTGTACTTGTATCAGAGTATTTCTACGCTGTCGTATTGCTACTTATACTTCAGTAAGAGATGTGATTCTCTGCTCGGAGACTTTCCCAAACTTAACCAGAACCAGAACCGGGGACCAGAAAGTCTTAAGCCTTAAACGCCACGACTCCTCGGCGTCGTTCTTCTGTTCCGGACTGAAAAACGAGATGTTCGAGGTGTGACGTCTTCCCGCAGCGGCTGCCTGAACACGTCGTCTCCACATTTAAACAACATCACGAGCTTCCGTACTGAAGCTGCAGGACTCCGAGCTTCTCGCCTGATTTGGAACTTCAGCTTCGACAAACACGTTCAGTTTAGCCTTTTTAGCCTTTGACTTTATTCAGTCAACTCGTATTTATCCAGTCAGAGCTGATTTCCTGTCTGGAGTCTCCCCGCTGCAGTTAACCTTCAGTTAATGCAGAACACGTCTGGGCTTCTGTGCGTCCCCATGTGTTTATGCAGCGATGAGTGACAGCAGCTGATAATCCGCCACAGCTGCCGCTTGCTGCGGGACGCCAGGACGGCGCGCCGGCAGGCCGATGCCAAGGAAGGGTCAGGCTTCACCTTCAGGGGCGATCTGTGAGAGTTTAGTTTCAAACGTTCAAGAACTGAACTAAGATCATCAACGGGATGCGAAGAGCTGACAGTTCTGACGTCATGGACGTCTCGGTGTTGCGCTGCACAGATATCTTCTGAAATTAGCCTGCTAGCCTGCTAGCCCCGGCCCGTCCTGTGTGGTAGTCCCACCTGTGGCCCCCAGAGGCGACAACGAGTCCGATGTTGCAGCTCAGGTAGCTCAGGTAGACCCAGCAGGGAGGCGTGTGCGAGTCTCATAAACGAGCAAAATGTGAAGAAAGGAAATATTCTTTTCCTCATCAAAGCGTGCGGCTCCAAGCTTCCGCTCGAAGCCGGCGGGCTCGGAGGCGGAGCGCGGTCCTGGTCTGGCTGCTGATCCCGGCGCTGGACGGCTAACTGAGCTAACTAGCTAATGGCAGTTGGCAGCAGGTATGACCGGATGAAGTGCTGCCCCCTGTTGATGCGGAGGTTCTCAGTTCCTACATATTGCCCCTTTAACGTTTCACAAGCGAGCACCTGAAACAATGGAAACACGGGTTTAATCACATCCTGTAGTAAACGTATTCTCAGCATCACGAACGTAAAGCCTCAGCAGCTCGCAGCTCCAGCAGGTGACGTTTTAAAGCGTCATGAGCTCACACTTTCTCTCTTCTGGAATGAAAAGCAGACGTCCTCCTGCACGAGCTGCAGGTCCTTCATCTTTAATCACACGGGCTCCTGGTGAAATAAACAACATGTAAAGGAGGAATATAAAGAACTCAACGAGAACCAGAACTGCGAGCAGTCGTAACCGGGTCCAAGCCGGGGTTCCAGCCGGCACCTGCTAGTGTGGAATATACAAACAACAAGGTGTAGAAAGAACTACGGTTTACAGGCAGAAGCCTAAACGCGTGGCCTCGGCCTGCAGCGCCCCCTAGTGCCAGACGTGGGCCAATGGTTTTGCACTTCAGGTACAAACCGTTTGAACTCGCTGTCCCGCCCCAGGAACAGTGCGGCCTCCATCTGCAGCAGCAGCAGCAGAAGAAGAAGCAGAAGAAGATTCCTGCTCCTCCGGCCTGGACTCTCAACGCAACCTCCAAAAGGAATCCAATGAAGAAGTCAGAGCGCCACCTGCTGCTCACAGGAACACATCACACAAAGGTAAACACTGACTGAATGTATATATATATACACACTGTAATATTACTATATATATATTTAGGAAATATCCAGTTTAATGTCGGACTGGAAACAAACAGTCGACTAAAATGTAAATGTGTTTATTGCAAAGGAAATGATAAAATAACCCAGATATTTCGGTGGCAGTGTTTCTGTGCTCCCCGGCTCACTTTGGTGTCTTTACTTCTTTGAAGAGATGAAGTCCTGAGATCCTCGACTTCAGCGCCCATCTGAAAATGAATAAACTGCTAAGGAAGTCGAGCCAAAGTCACACAGGAGGCAGAATAATGAAGTCTGCTTAGAAATCTCTAAATTATTAGACACAAATAAATGCAATGAACACTCCTGCAGTGGACAATATTCAAATGTTAATTCATAGTTGAAAATTAAATGCAATGTAAACAATGTAGCCTCATGCGAACGATATCTGAGTCAAAGACTTCTCCTGCTGTTAGGCCACGGTCACCACGGTGTCAAAATTAAAATGAAATCTGTCCGTCCGCTCATCAGAGCCGAGCTCGACACCAGACCAGGACCTGGACCTCGGCCCTGTACTCCCTGTCGTCAAACGGGCCTCTGCCTGACGACGCAAACAAACAGTAACGAGACGAGATTAAGGTTCAACATGAAGGAGGAACAAATAAAGTCAACCAGTCGATCTACGTTCCTCCTCTCACCTGTGGTCATGAGCTTTGGGTCGTGACCGAAAGGACCAGATCCCGGATACAGGCGGCCCAAATGAGTCTCCTCCTCCGCAGGGCGGCTGGGCGCTCCCTCAGAGACAGGGTGAGGAGCTCGGTCAGGAGCTCAGAGTAGAGCCGAGAGACACAGTCCCTCCAGCGTGTCCTGGGTCTTCCCCGGGGCCTCCTCCCGGCTGGACGTGCCCGGAACACCTCCCCTGGGAGGCGTCCGGGACAGATGCCCGAGCCCCCTCAGCTGACTCCTCTCGATGGGGAGGTGTTCCGGGCACGTCCAGCCGGGAGGAGGCCCCGGGGAAGACCCAGGACACGCTGGAGGGACTGTGTCTCTCGGCTGGCCTGGCAACGCCTCGGTATTCCCCCGGAAGAGCTGGAGGAAGTGTCTCTGCTCAGACTGCTGCCCCCCCGACCCGGCCCCGGGTAAGAGGGAGGAGATGGAGATACAAAAATATACAACAGAGCAACAACCAGGGACAGTGAGATTGTGACAAAGACAAACATGTTTTTTATTTCTAAATGTCCAATTCACCATAACCTAGAGACAGACAGAAACACTTTATTGTCATTGTTTGTATAGAAAGAAACTGATGGAGCTTTAAAATAAAAATGTACAAATCTGCACTCTGATGCAGGGACACACTTAATGTAACCTCATACTGTGGGACCTCTGAATCAAATATCACCTGTATGATGACACACTGACACGTTATAATGCTTCTAAAGGAGAAACAAGCCGCGAGCTGACGTCACTGGGGAGGAACGTTGAGAGGCGTCGTGTTCCTCCGGGCCCGCAGGGGGCGCTGCAGCGGCGTTTCCTGTTTCCGCGGTGTCACATTTATTTCATTCCGCCGAGCAACAACAGCAGCAGCACGTGAGCCGTCATGTTTTCCTGTTTGAAAGGTAAAGTCGGGGAGGTTCTGTTACCTGGAGACGAGTTCTCCGTTGAGGCCGACGACACCATCTCCCTGACGGGTCCCGTGAAGCCGCAGAAGGTGGTGTGTGGTCCGGGTCTGCGGCGCAGCGGAGACCGGCTGCTGGTGTGTAAAAGCGGCGTCCTGCGACACAAACAGCCCAACGTGTTCTGGATGGATTCCCAGCAGCGGAGGGTGAGGCTCTCTGCTGACGCGGACCTCGGGACCCGGGCACCGCGGGACACTTACAGCGTGCCGGGTTCCGTTTGGAAAACTCGCAATTTAAGGGGGTTTCTGTCCGTACGAGCGCGCGTCTCGTGTGAGTCTGTGAACTGACGTCATCCGGTTCGGTCGTGAGTTCGGCTCCGAGATAAAGTGATCCAGCTTCGTTCCAATAAAGCCGAACTCCATTACCCAGGTCCGCGGTTCATCCCGCGCTTTCCTGCAGCCAGCGGCGGGACTCAGCGGGGAAAAGGTAGGATTGTTTAGCAGCACGGAGCCGCCCGGTCCGCCAGCTGCCCCCCGAGTTACTCCGGAGAACAAACCCCTTCACGAGAGTTCTGCGTCTTTGTTCCGGATATGACGTGCTTTGACCCAGGTCCGGCAGAATTTAAATATCTAGATATCTAAACGGAGATCCGCAGCTCCTGGTAGAAGCTGTAGTGACGCCAAAGCCAATCAGGTGCTGAAGCAGTGCATGCTGGGAGTTGAGTCTGTCCCTGTCTGTCCTCAGTATGTCCCAGCTAAAGGAGAGAGCGTCATCGGCATCGTGACGGTCAAATCAGGAGACGTCTTCAAGGTGGACTTCGGAGGAAGTGAGCAGGCGTCTCTGTCCTACCTGGCGTTTGAGGGAGCCACCAAGAGGAACCGGCCCAACGTCCAGGTGAGACACTGAGGAGAGGAGGGCCACAGGACCCCCCTCCCTCCCCGTGTGTTACCTGTGCAAGGGGGGCGACCTGGCGTTTAACCCCTCCCCTCCCTCCCCGTGTGTTACCTGTGCAAGGGGGGCGACCTGGCGTTTAACCCCTCCCCTCCCTCCCCGTGTGTTACCTGTGCAAGGGGGGCGACCTGGCGTTTAACCCCTCCCCTCCCTCCCCGTGTGTTACCTGTGCAGGTGGGCGACCTGGTGTTTGCTCAGTTCATCATAGCCAATAAGGACATGGAGCCGGAGCTGGTGTGTGTGGACAGTTCGGGACGAGCCAATGGGATGGGAGTATTTGGGGGCGGCGGTCTGCTCTTCACAGCGTCTCTGGGACTCGTCAGAAGGTACGACAGCGTGTCAGTGTTTCTGTCCTCAGGCTCGCTGGTCTCCCCCCACTAACCCCTCCCCCCGCGCCCCCCCAGGCTGCTGGCCCCCCACAGTGACGTCCTGTCTCACCTGCAGCAGCTGTTCCCCTGCGAGCTGCTGCTCGGGATGAACGGCCGTCTGTGGGTGAAGTCCTCCAGCGTTCAGCAGACGCTCGTCATCGCCAACCTGCTGCAGAGCTGCGACACCATGACGGAGCAGCAGAGGCAGCAGCTGTTCAGGAGGGTGGCACAGGGGGCGCTGTAGACCACCTGGACCACGCCTACACCTGCAGCCCACCTGGAGCCGCGGCCCTGTCTCTGTTCAGGATGAAGCAGGCTGAGCCCTTTAAGGTGCTCAGCTGTGTGTTTGTTCAGAACTGGATCCTGCAGCTGGTATTCAGTCTTTAGTTTGTGGAGCTCGGGGGACGGTCTGCAGGTTTTCACAGCTAAAACCATGATGTGGTTTAGAAGGTTTGCCAGTGATGTCGGCAGGTGTGGGCTGCTCCCTCACCTGAGGCTGGAAGTCTCAGGTACTGAATCGGGGCCTAATTCGGACTCCTGCTCAGAAACACAGCTGTTATTGTGGCTAAATGTAGTTCTGTGAAAAGCACCCAAACAATAAAACACAGCTCACAGTTTGGCCTCTCTGAGTTCTTCTCTCAGCTGTTTGGGACGTGGATCAGCTGGGCTGCACAGAGAGGTCCGGTTCCTTAGTGAGGAGAACCGGCTTCCCCTGGCGGCTGTCCCACTTTGGATCGGACGCGAACTCGTCTCCTACATCTCGCGCTGCGTTTATTAGCAAAATGAGTTAAAGTCACAGGCGGTGGAGGAGGCCTGCAGTCTGACTGGTCAGAGATCAGTTAGACGACCCCCCCCCCCCCCAGTCGGACACGTGATTCCATCATCAGACACGGCGGAGCAGCACGGAGCCCCGGAGGGGTCATGTGACCTGAACAGGCCCGATGTATTGATCCGAGGCTGAACTCGGCCTACATGAAGGGGTTTGTAACACGTTTAGTGTTTTTGTCTCCGATTCGAATCCACTGCTTCCTTTTCTAAGAGCGTGTGCGGCGTCGAGCGGCAGTCAGAAGAGTTTGTGTGTGTTCATCTCTGAAATGATGTTTCCTGTTTGTTCCGGCAGACTGAATCTCTTAATCTGCAGATAATAAATAATAACGTCGCCGATGGAATGAAAAGCTGCAGGCGAATCACAACAAAGGCCTTTTTCTCCATAAACATTTATTTCAAATAGATTAAGAAAAATAGATTTTTTTTACAACTTTTCTCTTTATGTGACTTTTTGTACAGTACTTTATGTGCATTTAGAAAACCCACAAACAAACATCCGTTAATGAGGGCCGGCGGGGACCGAGAACACAAAGGATGCTGGGAAAAGACGGAGAAAAGCAGAGAGAACAAAACGACAACAAGCTCCGAACTCCGAAACTAAAGTAGGATTTTATAAAAGTGCAAATAAGATCTGAGAATGTGGCGCAGAAACCAGTTTAGTTTTCAATGTGAACAGTCTCTCCTCGCAGCTGGGTCCCATTCAGTCACCGCAGACAGGAGGACACACAGGAGGACAGACAGACGGGCAGGTGGGCGGACAGACAGACAGACGGGCAGGTGGGCAGACAGACAGACAGACGGGCAGGTGGGCGGACAGACAGACAGACGGGCAGGTGGGCGGACAGACAGACAGACGGGCAGGTGGGCAGACAGACAGACAGACGGGCAGGTGGGCGGACAGACAGACGGGCAGGTGGGCGGACAGACAGACGGGCAGGTGGGCGGACAGGAGGACAGACAGACGGGCAGGTGGGCAGACAGACAGACAGACGGGCAGGTGGGCGGACAGACAGGCAGGTGGGCAGACAGACGGGCAGACAGGAGGACAGGCAGGTGGGTGGACAGACAGGCAGGTGGGCAGACAGGCAGGCGGACAGACAGGAGGACGCGCAGGTGGGCGGACAGACAGACAGGTGGGCGGACAGACGGGCAGGTGGGCGGACAGACAGACAGGTGGGCGGACAGACGGGCAGGTGGGCGGACAGGAGGACAGACAGACAGGCAGGCAGACAGACAGGTGGGCAGACAGACAGACAGACAGGTGGAGGACTGCAGTAACTGACAGGAACGCGGCTCTGAGCGCAAGCGAGGCGAGAGCAGAACTTTGGCAACACGTCAGGCTGAAGGTCGAGTGGCAGCTGGAAAATACGGCAGACATCTTGTTGATGATGTCACAGTGCGAACTGGGGGGGTGGGGGCAGAGCCCGGCGGGGTCACATGGCGTGTTTCTGGATACCTGGGATGAACTCCTTGGCGTTGGGGTTCAGACTGCTGTTCACCTGGAGGAGGAGAACGACATCAGCAGGTGTGCGATGCAGCGAATGACTT
This sequence comes from Coreoperca whiteheadi, assembly GCA_011952105.1. Classification (NCBI taxonomy): domain Eukaryota; kingdom Metazoa; phylum Chordata; class Actinopteri; order Centrarchiformes; family Sinipercidae; genus Coreoperca; species Coreoperca whiteheadi. The sequence continues at coordinate 30,264,859 of CM022490.1, read as the reverse complement.
CCTGTGAACGGGCTCGTGGGCGACGTCGCCGGGTGAAGAGAAACCGTGAGGGTGAAACAGCTGACCGAGACATGAACTGATCTTTAACCCCTCCCTCCCCGTGCGTCACCTGTGCAGGGGGGCCACCTGGCCTTGATCCCCTCCCAGCTGACAGGTCCAGCTCACAGAGCCACAACAAACCATGAACTGATCTTATCAAAACACTTTCAGGTGGTTTTCCTGCCAGGTGTTGGTTGCTAGGGAACGACAGCACCTGGGCCCCGTTCCAGGGAGCAGGTTCAGTGAAAACTCACCACCACGTCTGCGTCTGCGTCCAGCACCAGCAGGCCGATCTGATCCTGCAGCTGGCTGACGGCCTGAGAGGGGAGGTCTCTGGACGGGATGAACCACTCCCACTGCTCCTCCTCCTCCAACAGCTCCTGGATGCAGCGCTCGATAAACTCCTCCTCCCACAGCTCCTCCTCCACCTGCACACACACGCACAGTTAACGCCGCTGTGATGCCTCTGGGTTAGAGGTCAGCCGATGTATCGGTCCGATATTTGTCATTTTTTAATATATCGTCATCGGCCGATATCCGTGTCTGGTAGCGCTGATTTAAAGTCAGGCGGTCCGCGGGCCGCCCCGTGGTGTTGGTGAACGTGCTGCTGCCGCGTGTGAAGGACCCCGAGCCAGAACCTCTGGACTCAACAACGACCCTGGGAGATAAATGCTGCTGGCTGCTCGTGGGTTTGCAGCACTTTTATTGATATTTTATATTTTTCAATTTAATTGACTCACATTTATAAAGTTGTATTTATTTTATTTAAATGTATATTTAAGTTTACATTTATGTTCCTTAATAAAAACTCTAACACCTCAGTAAAGGACAGTTCTTTCTTTACATTAGCTGTTTTCTATATTTAACAGCTGCTCAGTTATTGATTCGTCTGCTTCACTCTGGATAAAGATTCTATTTTAATGTCGTGCAGAGCACAACATTTAACGTTCCAGAGACGGTTCGAGTCAGAGTTCAATAACTGAAGTTCAGTTTAGAAATGTTGTGGAGCGGAAATAAAAAGCAACACGTGGCGGCTCAGTGTTGCATACGATCAATAATCAACCTGCTGAAACCCACAGAGGTTCTGCCTGGATGCGGCCCAAACGGGTAAAACGCTGCAGCTCGTTTGGGAACTGTCGTCAGAGGTGGTGATGATGTCATCCTGGCGCTGCTCCAATGACAGCAGCCCTGCTGGTTTGACCTCAGGTGGAGGAAGAGAAATCGCACGCCACCGTGAGAGAAGCTAAAACTCCTAATACTGACGGACGTCACGTGACGGCGTCGAATCCTCGGTACAAACGCTGAGGCGAGCGAAGAAGAAGAAGTCCCAGGCGACGTCACAAACACGCCAAAACACACACAGTGCTTCTTCCTCAGCCGGCTTCAGTCTGTCGGCCGTCCATCACTTATCGTTTCCACTAACAAACTGTGGATTTTTATTCCCACGATTAATCGATTAACCCTTTAAAGAGCCAGAAGTAGCGTCTTCCAATATCTTTCTGTCCGCCCAAAACCCCAAAACCTTCCTTCTACAGGGATGCAAAGCGAACGCAGAGAAAAGTCGTAAACTTTGACTTAAACTTTCACTGGATTATCTAAACCGTCGGAGACTAATTTTCTTTAAATCGACTAAATCAACTCAGTGTTCCAGCTCAGAAGCAGTAAGTGGACGTGGACCTGGACCTGGACCTGGACCTGGACCTGGGGGTGAGCCCTTCGGGTCAAACTAGTGATTTCGGGGTCAAGAAAAACACAACATTTCTGCGGGACTTGAGCCGCGCTGGACTCCGCTAGTTTCCAGGTGACCGTCCATCCGGGCTCCTCGCGCCTCTGCTGACCTACTCCCAGAGCCGATGCCGTCATCTGGTCACGTGACCTCTGAAGTCGGCGGCCGCCGCCGTTGGTTTCCCCGCTGACCCGCGCGCCAGGTGCGCTTGTCGGGCTCTCACCTGTCTGTTGAACTCCTCCTCGTTCTCCATCCACAGGTACTCCGCGAACGGGTCCTCCTCGGGGCCGAACTGGCCGCTCAGGATGACCTCGCTGTTGATCGTCATTTTCGGGGCGATGTTGCTGAAACTCGGGTCTTTCATCTCCCTCCTGTCGCGCGGAGACACGCTGCGGGAGACACGCAGACACGGTTTAACCGGTAAATCCCGACCTGCTCGTCGACGGCCGCTGTCTGATGGCTAACGGCTAACGGCTAACGCTGCCATCTTTACAGGGAGCTGACGAGGAGAAACACAGTTACACCGACAGAAAAACATTCGCGCCGTCGCTCAACGGCATTACCGCGACGTAAGAGAGCCAGACGCGGGGTTTCTGGGTGTGGAGTACCTTTCAGCCCGGTGAGCTCGACGGCGGCTGCCCCAACGGTCGACTGCGACTGTAATGGCCGCGCTGCCTCTGTTTGTTTACATCTCCGACGTCACTCCGCGCTCGCTCATGATTGGATAAACCGCCGCGCTGCCTTCACGTGCTTCACGGCCCGTTAGAAGCCGGAGGATCGGACAGCGGGAAGGTTAACGTCACGATTTCTAATGAGGCGTCGTTGTTTTTTTGTTTTTTTTTTTAGTAAACTTTATTTAGAACAATTACAAATTCAAGTAGGAATCTTGCTTAGTGTTCTACAAGGTAAAATTTGCAAGGCAGTGTCAACATCAAATTATAGATACGGTTATATACCAAACTTTAAAATTAAATTTAAAAAAAATTACATATATACAACTGAATACAAACAACAGGTACATGTAGTGAGCAGACCATATAAATATACATAAGCATATATATACACATATCCATATTTATCCATCTCTACCCATACACACATTCATGTATATATACATATATATACACATACCCACACATATAAGTATACTTACATACTCAGACAATGCAAGGCATCTACAGAGCTACAGCAAGGCATCTCAGATCCATATTTTATACTGTTATACATATTACAGTTGCAGCAGAGCCAGTTAGTTGGACAACTCTCTTTTCGTGTTCAAAAGTTAGAAATTGTGTCATATTCTGACACAGTGTTTGAATTGACTCATGTGTACCAGCTAAACTTCGTAAAGAAGAAAATATTGTTTCAGTTTGTTTTTAAAACAACTCAGTGAGGGTTTCTGCTTTTTCCATTTACATACGTGGATGTGATATTTGCCCATGATTCTAATGATATTGACCATATCTGATATTTCTTTAGGGAGGTTATCGTTATAGATTAAAATTGTTATTTTGTCACATAAAGTAATGTTGTCCATTTTAATACTTAGCCAATTCTTTAAGTTTTGCCAAAACTGTGCTGTGAATGAACATGAACAGAAGACATGTTCTATGGTTTCGGGTTCTTCAAGACAGAAACAACATGGTTCGACCTCAAATCCAAATCTTTTTCTTAACATTTCTGCTGCTGGATAATAACTATTCAGAATTTTGTACTGTACTTCTTTGGCCTTCGGTGAGATTGGCCATTTTAAGTATTTTGAGTATTTATTCGTGATTTTCAATTTATTTTCATTGATTCTCATGTTTGTGTATCTTGTCTAATCATGAAAAAGAATGCCTTTGAGTACTTTCCCTATGTTCTTGTTGTTACATTTCTTGTCAGTGATTGGCATTTGGCCCATTTGTAATTCAGGCAGGATTACCTGTACATTTGTGTAGGCGAGCATGTTTTGTAGTAGGTGTAACAGGGGGCGTGGTATTGCTTTGCAGGTTTTGTTAAATTCCCTATATGAACATTGCACATTAAATTTTTCTTTAAAGGTAATAAATTGTAAGAAGAAGCTGTGTTCATCCAGCAGGTCTGTAACAAAAATTATGTTCTTGTCATACCAGTTTTGATTGAATAAGGTTTTCCTATTGACTGTAATTGTTCTGTTGTTCCACAAGGTGGCGCCATGTGGAGTAAAAGTATGTGTAAACATCATCTTCCAGTAGTGCAGTATCTGACTGTGGAATTTTGATAACCTCAAATGCAGTCTTGTAACTTCATAATCACATTTTAACAAAAATTCCAGCCCTCCAATTTGTTTAAAGATACTTCTGGGGACATGGAACCATATTGACTGAGTCTGCGTTATAAAGGCTTTTATCCAATGAAGTTTGAACACTCCTATCAGTGATTCAAAGTCCAGCGTTTTAAGACCCCCCTTATTATATTCTTTAACCAGTTGCAATTTCTTAATATAGTGCGTTTTGTTTCTCCATATGAAATTGTATATTACCGAGTTGGCCTTTTTGATGCTTTGCGGAGCGACATATAACGATTGGTTTCACTACACTACATGGTTTGATATACCCTCAGCTTTGCTCAATACATTCCGTCCAAAGATGGAGAGATCCCTCAGAAGCCAATGATTTAGGGATTTTTTCATATTACCTATTTTATCGTGGATATTGTTTTTTTCCCTTTGAGTTGCATCTTTTGTTAGTTTTATGCCTAAATATTTCACTTCTGATTTGATTGGGATGGACAGTATATGAACATCTGTACAAGGATACAGTGGTAGTAATTCACATTTGTTCAGATTTAAACTTAAACCAGATGCCTTAGAGAAAATAGAGATTATGTTTAAAGCTTTCCCAATTACTGATTTGTCTTTTAAGAAAAAAACTGTGTCATCCGCAAATTGACTAATGCGAAATTCATAATCAAAGATATCAATTCCTTTAAATTCTGGGTGGTTAACAATCAGATAAGCCAACAGCTGCGTACATAATATGAAGAGTTTGGGCGATATGGGACAGCCTTGTCGAATTCCACGAGTAATCTTTAGTCTAGGGGTCATTCCTGGGTTAAGAGAAACACAGCTTATTATGTCCTTATAAAACATATTAATAATTTTGCAAAACTTATTTCCAAATTTAAATTTTTCTAATGTTTGGATTAAAAAGACATGTTCTATAGAATCGAAAGCTTTATAGAAGTCAACGAATAGAATGAAACTTTCTGATTCTATAAGGGATTGGTAACCTAACATATCCAGTATTAGTCTCACGTTGTTGTGTATGTGTCTACCTTTCATGAAAGCTGACTGAAATTCATCAATCAGAGTACCCAGAACATGTTTAAGTCGATTTGCATATACAAGGGCTATTAATTTGTAATCATTACAGAGAAGAGTTATTGGCCTCCAGTTGTCGAGTTTCATTAAGTCCTTATTAGGTTTAGGTAATAGTGTTATCAATCCTGTTTTCGATACACTCCACGAAAGCCTCATGTAGCAGATCTTTAATGTCGTCCCAAAAGTGTTTATAAAATTCCGATGTTAGACCATCAATTCCTGGGGATTTTCCATTTTTCATCTGTTTCAACGCAATTTCGATTTCTGACATATTTAGGTCCTCTTCCAATAATCTTTATCCTCCTCTTTTAGTGTTTTTATGTTGTCTTTGACTCTTTCGAAAAGAAAGTCACATTCTGTTTTTTGGAAATTTGATTTATAAAGATTATTATAAAAAAGCCAAGTCTCATCATCAATCTTTTTTTGGTCTTCAATAACAGTCTCATTTATCTTAAGTTTGTTTATTCTTTTGTTACTTTGTCTTTGTTTTTCTAAACCAAAAAAGTAGGATGAATTCTTTTCGCCCTGTTCAAGCCACCTGGCTCTAGATCGTATAAACGCTCCATTAGCTTTTTCCAAGTAAATATCATGTAATTGAACTTGAAGTGCACGTAACGCAGCTTTCTCTCCTGTCGATGTTTCTGGTTTATTACATAGCTTATTTATTTTCTCAATGAATTCTTTTTGTTTGCATTTGCGAGTTTGTGATAATTGTTTTCCTGTATCGCTTGCTAGGCGTTTAACCCTGAATTTGAACCATTCCCATTTGTTTATATTTGACATATCAAGCTTGTTGACACCTTGATAAAGTGCTTTAACTTGTTTACAGAATCCATCATTTAGTTATAAGGTATTGTTGATATTATCCCCTGTCAGTAGTTTCTGAGCTATTGTTAATGATAAACTAATCAGGCAGTGATCAGTGAGAGGCGATGCTGAAATCTCACACTTTGAAACATCTTTACAAAGTGCCTGAGAAATAAGCCAATAATCTAATCTTGAGTAATGCGTACCTGAAGAGTTGACCCACGTGTATTTTAAGGAGGTTGGATTACATAATCTCCAATAATCAACTGAATTTGTTGCTGTACACAAGTTGTTCATGATGTCAGCACACTCAGGTTGCTGACCCCTGTGAGGTACTCTATCCAGCCATGAATCTGGGGCTATATTGAAGTCACCACCCATTACCACTTTTTCTGTCACAAATCTAATTTTCCATTCGTTTATGCGTGAACCTAGCTGTAACATCATGGCTTTGTTTTTTGTTCTATTGTTGTAGCCATATAAACACAATAGGATAAATCTTTGGTCGCGCATCTCCACTACCATCATAAGCCAGTGTCCATCCGTATCTCTCTGATGGTCGATCACCTTGCCTGGTAGTGTATTCAGTAGCACCTTTACTCCAGCAGAGTGAGGAGTTCCATGTGAGAAAAACATTGCGTCCCCCCATTGCTGTTTCCAAAATGTTTCATCTGCTGCCCCCGAATGAGTCTCTTGTAAAAATATACAATTTGCCTTTTGATCCTTGCAAAACAAAAAAATGGCCTTGCGTTTAACATTATTTTTCAAACCCCTAACATTTATAGATATAAACGAAACCGACATTAGTAACACCAAAAAACAAAAACAAACTAACACTTGTTTGGATGCGCTTTTTAAATGTACTCAGCGCAGGAAAGAGTATGTGATCCTAAGATGACAGTTCTATAGCACCCCCCTATAAGCACTTTCTTTTTAGGTATCTGGGCTCGATCGAGAACGCAACAATAACTCTTCTTTAACTTGCCCAACACAAGAACATTTCAAGTATGCGTAGATTTAGCTTGTATTTAGCAGCTCAATACGAACTACCTGAAAGTGAAAGACATAGCGTCTTCCTCTTGGCTACCTGTCAGGGCTCAATCCTCCGACCATCAATAATTGCAGGAAAGCCTTTCTTCCGTTGCGTCGGGCATCTTGAACTCTCGGCCACAGCTTTGCACGGGCATCTCGATCTTCTTTGGAGAAGTCTTCCCTAAAGCGAATGTTCAGTTCTTTGCAGACCCTGGCATCTTTTGATTTTCTCCAGACGTCGTTTCGGACAGTCCGCATTACAAACTGGATGACGATGGGCCTTGGCAAGTTGTTATGTGCAGCATCGTTTTACCGTGTCAACCGTTTCCCTGACTTTGTCTACCGCCACTGGAATCACCCTGGTAAGAATGCCGATGACGACCTCTCTTGCATCCTCATTCTCCTTCTCCGGTAAGCCCAGCAACCTGAGGTCCCACCTTCTCTTGTATCTGGCGTTTTCCAGGCACATCTCTTTCAGATAGCTGTTCTCTTTAGTCAGGGACTCGATTTGCTTCTGCATTTTCCCAATTTCCTCCTTGTTTTCTTTGACGGCTTGTGAGTCGGCCTCAATGCGGAGTTCGAACTTTTTCAAACGCTTGTCTTGCTCATCAAATCTGTTGATAACTGCTTGAATGGCTTCGTAGATGTTTTCATTACTAATTTCATTGTCTTGCTTTCTTTGCTCTTTCTTCTTTAGTCTCTTGGGGTTGGGGCTGGGCAGCGGAGTGTGTTCGATCATATGAGCTTTCATATTTTCTTCTTCCATCTCCTCAACATCCTCATCATCACATGCCTCTTTGAGAACCGCCAAATCATAGTCATGATCAAGCAAAGCTAGCCTGGTGTTGTTTAGCCTTAGCCATGTCGACAGACCGAATAGTAATGTCCTCTTCCTGGAGTGACCGGAGTGTTAAGAACTTACTTCGCTTGTTGTGTTGGTCGTCTAATTATATGGGGTTGGATGCTTCATCTGAAATGTTGCGTTTTAGGACGAGAACATTTAGTTTTATTTCAGACCCTGCTAAAGGTGCAGCCGCTCATTCCACCATCTTGATTCCCCCCTCTCGTCGTCGTATTCATGGCCGGAGACAGGTAGCCGCTGACAGCACCGCGGTTTAGTTTGCGGAGACGGAGGCGGAGCAGCGGCCGGCGCAGGAGGAGATCAGAGCGCAGAAAAACAGATGAGGGCTGATATGCTGAGTGAAATCCTGCAAGAAAGTGCCTCAAACAATAATAATAGGTCGGCTGTTCTGGTCTTAGGCTACTGTTGACTGTCAGATTGTAGCTATATTTCTGCTAGATATTTTTTTAATTTGATAAAGTTCTTTTATGCACTGGCCCTATTTTAAATACACTCTCAAATGTCAGGCAGATGACAAGCTCAACCAACAGAGAAAATATTGTTGTATCTTTAAGTAGTTGCACTTGTTCAGAATGTTCTTTGTTTTTATAGGAGAACATTTCATTTTAAAACCTTTCTGCAGGCCTGTACATTATTATTTAATGTACACACGAGTGGGGTCAAGTTAAACATTTTAGTTTGAATTTTATTTTATACTGTGCATTGTTAGAATGTGCTAAATAAATATTTGCATTATTTGTAACTGATTTATTCTTTGAAACTTTAATATTAATTTATGCAATTGCAATGCCTTGATTTGAGTAAAGTTAGCACACAGTCATAGCCATAAATACAATGGTGCTAATAATTGGCATAATTTCTTTCGGTGTGTCTGTTTTTGGCCAAGAATTTTCATTTCGGTGCATCGCTAATATTATTAATACTTCTAGTGCTGCTGTGCAACATCCTCCGCCTCATTATAATCTTAATAAGCTACTTAACCTGACAGCTCAGGCACTATTACTTCATACTCTATTATCATCATCAACCGGTGATCCACTTTGTACTTCACACTGATTTAAATGCACACACGCTGGTACTTAATTTATAACTTTTTCTGACCTGTATTATAGTGAATCACATGTTTTGCGCAATACTTCTGTCCTCGTGTGCACTGAGGTGACAGTGAGCTGCTGTAACTCAGGGTTTCCCCCCCAGGGATCAATAAAGACTGATTAACTCTCTACTGGGTCGAGATTCTGAGGTTTAGAAAGATAAAACTATGGCTGTGCGCGAACCCCCTCCCTTTTTACTACATGTTGCACTGTATTTGCCCTCCACCGGTTTATTTGAGTGTCTGAATTCCAATATATACCTGACAAGGTCTGCTAACAGTCCCACAGTGCAGCGTGGCGAAACTGTGCAGCCACGGCTCTGAAACGAGGGTTTACGGCTCCCTGAGGTGTGCAGATACTGAGGAGGGTTGGTCTACAGGGAGCAAACGGGAGGAATGCTCGGGATGAACTGGATAACTTCACACCTTCAGCTCCCCGAACAGTTTAAATGACATGAGAAGGAAAGAACTGTCTTTGTGGAGGCGAAAGGTTTGGGAGTCACTGTTTAGCTAATGAGTTTGACAGAGAAAAGGAAAAGTTTGACTTTACATGAATATTTTTAGTGATTTCGTTAACATTTTATTGTATTTCTTGGTGTAAATGGGCTTCCGTAATACTGACTGCTGCAACATCTTGTACAGTTTTCCGAACTTGCAGCAGGAAGTTCCTGAGGTCTCCTGAAGGCAGCGTCCAGACTCTGGAGCCCCGCCCTCCCCCGGAGTCTCGCCCTGACGTCACTGAGTCCGAGAGTTTCTGACGAAAACGAAACATCGCGATACTTCGGTTTCCGTCGCGTACGGCGCCGCTCAGTTCTCGTTGTGCAGCCGTCACGCGAGCGGCTACAGCTAGCTAACGTTAGCTACCAGCTTCGGGAGAAGTTACGGTGAGAGGGTTTTATATTCGCAAATATCAACTGCGTTCTACTCATTAGCGGACAGGACACGGCTTTACATTAAAGGTGCGCACGAGAAAACAAGACTATTGAGGTGAAGCTTCAAACTGCGTTAGAAACGGCTAGCATTAGCGTTAGCATGTGGGAGCAGGCTAATACAGTTAGCCTCGGCTGGGTAGCAAGGCCTCTAGCCTGACGTGATCAATTCAGTGATTATTGGTTTTAGTTGTTACGTAGCCGACGCATGAGCTCGCTTACAAATGGCTCTGAATAAAATAATGTCAGTAGTCTTTGTCTGAAGTGTGAAAGTTTAGGCTATTTAATATAGCCAGTTAGCACCGTTAGCTTAGCCGCGCGGGTCCCGTGTTCAAATAATCGAAGCTGCTCCAGGTGTTCCCAGGTGTTCCCCTGTGGAAACACTCTTTCAGCAGACTGCAGGTTTGTTTCGGTCCTCCTTCCGCTGTAATTGGACTCTTTACTCTTGGCGGTTTTATCAGCCTGAACGGCTCAGAGAGCCTCGTTGTGTTAATCCCAGATTCTCTTCTCAGTGAGGACGCGTCCACCTGTGTCCCCTCCTTGTCTGAGGTGAACTGCGGGTCTTATTCTGTGTCCTTTCTCCTTCTGTAAGTGCCTCTGGCCGCAGCTGCTGCCCGCTCAGCTGCCTGTAGTGAAGCCCGTCCCTCTGCTGTGTGTGTCCTGTGTCCTCTCCGCTGTCCTCCGCTGTCTCGGTGGAGGCAGCGTCTGAAGACTGTCTCTGCCTCATTGTGTTTCAGCAGAAGAGTCTTTCTCCGGAGAAGAGGAGTCGCCCTTCGCTTGCACCCACTTTGCTCTTTGCACACCACGTTAAATCCTTAAATCGATAGACACTTTGTGCCGCCTGCGTCTGTCTTTGTCTTGACTCGCTGTGCTGAAAGCGACGCCAGAGAGCCGCTCTGTGACGTCATGTCTCAGAAGGCGCAGTCGGACGGGGGTCAGAAACACTTCGCCGTGGGCCGGGGGCTCCTGGCCGCCGCAGAGACCTTGAACTTCAGCATGAGCGAACAGCGTTCCAGCCGGCAGATGGGGGGCATGGCCTCAGGTGCGGGGGTGGGCGGCGGTGGCGGCATGGAGGGCCACGACACCAGCTCCCAGATGACCCGGCGTGGTGGCGGCAGCCATCTTGGTAACACCATGAAGCTGTTTGCCAGTTTGGGGCTGTCGCCCTCCGACCTGGACGCTCTAGCTGAAATCCCCGAAGAGGACATCAGTGTGGAGACGCTGCCACGCATCCTCATGCAGCTCAAGAGCCGCAAGGGAGACGCCGGGGAGCGGCGGGCGTCCTCCATGTCCGCTGACGCTGCGTATCGAGGAGGAAGGGACAACTGGGACGACATGCCTGTCGGGAGGATGGGCGGTCCTTCTCTGGGTCAGGGTTCAGCGCGGGCTCAGCCCTCTGCAAACTTTGGGTACAGTTCCCTGCAGGACGTGGCTCCCAGCCGGGGCTACAGCTTAAGTTACGGCGGCGGCGGTGGGGGTGGGAGTGGGAGCGGGAGCGGGAGCAGGGAGAGGCCGTATTCCGAGCTTTCCCACCACGATTCCTACAGTGGCCTCGGCATGGGGCCGTCGACCTCCGACAGCGTCTTTATGCAGATGAGGATGGGCTCCCCGTCAAACGGAAAAGTCCAAGACTTCTTGGGAGTCACGCCCCCCATGTTCCCCCACGTGTGCTCTCTTTGTGACTTTGACGTTCATTCCAACATGGTGAGTACCGCCCAGCCTCCTTCCTCTTTTCTTCTCGGACTAACTTTAAGTGTTTAGGTTCAGACGCCCGAGCTCAGCTCCAGTCTGGGGTCCATTCAGTCAGACAGGTGGTAATCGTCCCTCATGTTCCCGTGGCTGGATGGCCAGTTTGCATCATGTAATTTCCTTGTTTCCGATCACCTGACAGCATGTACCGTGTCTTCGTTTTCTTACACCTGAAGCTCTGCAGCATTATACAGCCATCGTCCCAAACATCTGTAAAGGAGTAGTCTACCCCGAGAATCTGTTCTCGTCTGTTCTCCCGTTAGCATCCTCCAGCTAGATAATCTGTTCACATTGTTTGTTACACTTCTGCACATGTGACAGCTGGAGGTCGAACAGAAAGGGTGAGCTCACGCACACACGCTGCATCTCAGACCATTTAGCCCGGAAAGCATCTCCATGTGAATCAATGCAGCCCGTTCTGACACTGTTCCTCCTGGACCAATGAGCAGCTGTTTACACAATGACTCAATCACTTACCTGCAGACTCCTGAACCTCAGTGCCAGCTGGTAAAACCAGGTGTTCCCAAGGTTGGGTAGATAACTTTATACTGGCCAGTGCTCTCTTTTTCTTTTAAACTTAGACCTTTTACTTGTATAGCTAAATAACATGAAGACATTCTTGTTCATCAGCTGACACACACACCGAGACTGATATATCTGGAATAAGTATCTCCATCTTTTTAGGCTAATATACGATATATATCTCGATATACACTTTCTCTAAAATAACATACCGTCAATCCTCCGTTAGGGCAAACACGTGGTGCCCTCATAGACCATGATGCATTGCTGCAGGTTAAATTGCTTATATTTTATAAGTCACAGGAAGCCCTCTGGCCCATCAGCGCTAGCTTCACAGCGAAGGGTTTCAGGCCCAGTTGGAACGAGAGCTGAGTTCACCGGCGCCACCTGCAGGTGTGAAACACAGCGATTGCGGATGAGTTTACTGCTGGAAGACAGGTTTAAGTTAATGTTGTGCGTGTTCAACAGCTGTTTGATAAATTGCTGATTTAAATACATTCGGGCAGGATTTGAACTTATGTTTTTATTATCAATCAACATTTTGGGGCTGCTGATTTTTCCTTTGGCGCCGGCTGAAACCTCTTTGGGGGGGGCACAAACGTCTCTATGCAAGAAAACCCCTGATATTGAGTCTCTGTGACGTCCATTAACCCCGTCCTCCTGACTCAGTCTCACTGGGGGGCTGCACAAGTAACAAGAACACAGTGGAAGTAATATTCATTCAGCAAATATCAATCGAATAACTTCAGGAAGCTGTGAACGTTGGCTGGTTGTCGCTCCGCTGCAGGTCACAGAATCTGGTGTAACAGCGGCAGCAGGCCGAGGCCGAGCGCTCGACCGTCTCACCAAACACAACACGAGTTCTCCCTTTCACGTGACGGACAGACGGGACTCGTTCCCTTCTTTGTCACGAGCATAATATTACAGCAGGCCGTTGTTTGGGGGGAAGTGAAGGGTTAACTGAAGCTGGTCTGTAGCCATCGGACGATCTGAAAATGTCACGATTGTCCCGGCCAAAATAATTGCAATTCACCATGTTATTCCAATATGCTTAAAGCTCCGAAACATACTGGAGTCACATTTAGTTAAGAAACAAATATTTGATTTGCAGCTCCTGAGTGAGAATCTAACATCTCTTCACTCATAAGGTCCCCTTGCATAAATATATAGCACCTAAACCCCCCCGGCCCCGTGTTCCCTGTCGTCACGCTGGCCTCCGTCGGGCGCCGCCCGGCTGCGTTCACTAGGAGCACCAGTCCGGGAGGAGTCAGCTGTTGCTGCATGGCGGGGGGGTTGGCGTAACGCACGTTCAGCGCGACGGGCTACTGTAAACGCTAATCAATATCCTCTACAGGTCCCTCTGTGGCTGCCTGTTGTTACAGGCCTCCTTTAAATATGCGGAGGCACTGGCCGGTTCATGGGGACTTTAATATTCCTTTAGCAGTGGTGGCTGGGGGGAAACAGCTGGCGGGGCGTCAGTAATACTCCGTTTAATCTTTAGGAGTGGAACCAACACATCAATGGACTTCGACATGCTGAAAACAGACGGCTGCTGCTCAACATGTGAGTCACTCAGACACAGTCACTCGTTCCTCAGAGACGGGGCTACTTTTTGGAGATGTAATGTTGGCTGGATGTTGTTTTCAGGTATCCAGAGTGGGAGCCCAGTATGTCCTCAGGCAGAAGGTAAGAGACCCCCGCCCTCAGAGCCTCTGGATATAAATGCTATTCAAGTTATCGGTGGGACTGAATGGAGCTCATGTTAGGACTTTACATGTAGCTCTTTTCCACAACAGGAAGGTAACTAAAGGTAAATCCATCGTCTCGGGTTCTGCTTTCGGTTCCGCTGTTCCACGAGGTGAAACTAAATCCAGGTTCCGGTACTCTCAAGGGAAGGCAGATTCCGACGCAGGACACGTGTGATCCAGAACGCGCGACGCGTGTCTTGCTTCAGTGTTCTGCGTTTCACCGTGTAAACTGCGGACTGCTGGCACGTTGTGGGAGAGTCCGCCACTAGTTAGGTTCAGGTAGCGTTGGCATTCTCTAATCATGCAACGTTTCCAGTACTGAGCTCTGTTTTTTACCACCAAGCAGCTCGGCCAAACGCCAAAGACCAACAAAGCTCTGAAGGGACGCCTGGGTTCTCGTCAGGCCAAAATGCAGCCGTCTGTATGAGCTCCTTATCTGGACCCTACAGGTTCCTACTCGTTCAGGTCAGAGGAACCTCCAGTTCCGGAGTCGTTGCGTTCCTGTCGTGGAAAAGAGCTTATTGCGATCCCATTTCCCATCAATTTGAGAACGATGTAGACGCTGTGATGGTGGTTGGTTTGCTTTGAGTTTAAGCAGCCAGCTGTTTGGTAGCTGACTGACAGCTGGTTCCTTTGTCCCAGCGGGGGTCTCCTGGACACCCCCAACCTGTCTGCAGGGCTGCTCGGACCTGCGCCCATGTCTTCGGCTCACACGGGAGGAGGGATGTCCTCCAGCTGGGGTAAGGGTCGACACGGGGATGGGTTGTTTCTGTGCCGGTGTAACTCCATGTCTGAGCATCTCTTCAGTGCGGAGCAGAAACAGTAGTGGAAGTCTGTTTGTGTGTCAGGTGCAGGTGGAGGTCCTGGCCCGTCAGGAAAGAACCAGTCGGGACAAAATAAGGTCAGTTTGGACTCTTGGCTCACTGTTACTAACATGAACAGTTGTTATAACTGATCTTATGGATTCATTACATTCCTGCAGAGCTCAGTAGGTTTCAACTGCTTCGGGTGTAAATGTTTTCTCTCTCTGTTACCTTCTGATATCGTGTTATTGTGAGGCCGAATCGCCCCGGATGTGTTAGAACAGGGCGTTCACATGCTGTTCAAACACACAAATACACACGTTTGTATTAGGGCTGCAACTAACGATTATTTTAATAGTCGATTCATGCTTTTTCTTTTTAAATCCGTTAATTTCCAACCTTTATTCAAAAACAGAACTGACTTTTTAAAGATTCGTTGCACCAACAGGTGTAATAAAAAACACACTCGAGTGCTTTCCAGCTGCCACACATCCTGGCTTTTTAAATAAAGTGCACAAAAACATGGATATGTTTGTTTAAAGGGACCTGAGCTGCCAGAACAATACGTCTTTTTTTTAGTGTGTGTGTGGTCATGTGACTGCATCGCTACGTCTGACTGGTGAAACGGAGTCATGTGGTAGATGCACCGACGGCGTCTCTCTGGCAAACATAAGCCGAACATGTAGAATAAGTGTATTAAACCAAAGTAAGGAGGGGAGTGCAGCCTGATGGAGCGGAGGGAGAGCAGCGTTTCTTCTTCACAGATCGACTCAGGTACCAGTAAAAAAAAAAAAAAGTACATTTCTTTCCAAAAGTTCCTCCAGTGTGACGGAGTAAATGTGACTCGTTCTACCCTGAGACTGACTCTCTCGCTCTCTCCTGCAGATCTTTATTAACTCCCGTTGCGATGTGTTTAGTGTGAACCGCTGCCACACCGCCGTGCCTTTCAGAACTGCGTCACGGGTCTCTGCGATGGTCTGTGCTCTCCCTCCGCTCTGCTCTTATCGTTGCTCTGCTGCGCGCTCAACCGTTTTTTTAATTACTCAAACATCTCCACATCTTATTGAGCGGCGTAATAATCGCGCAACACAACAGATCGATAATGAAATTCGGTGCCAACTCTTTTAGTAATCGAATTTTAGCGATTCGTTGTTGCAGCCCTTCTATGTATGTATGAATACACGTATGTATTTATACACGTCTGTGTGTACATCTATATACGTGCGTAGTATATTGTCTGTGCCTGCAGTACTGTAATGAAGCTGAAGGTAAATGTTGTCCTCAGCTGAGGAGCCGAGTGGTGGTGGTGAAGTACGACAGGAAGCCGCTCAGCAACAAGACTCTGTTCGCCTTCACCGAGCCGTTCGGCTGCCTGAGGGAACACCTGGTCCTCAAGAACAAGGTGGGGCAGTGTGAGCACCACCTTCACACCTTCCAGTTAAAGGTCTGTGTGCTGCATCGTAATAAGGAAGCACTCCTCGTCTCCTTCAGGCCTTTCTGGAGATGAGCAGCCACGAGGAGGCTCTGGACATGGTGAACTACTACGAGCAGCACCCGGCAGCTCTGTACGGCAAACCCATCGCCTTCTACCTGTCCAAGAGGCTGCTGGTCATTGAGGTAACAGCGGCCGCGTCACGGGCCCACTGCTTCTCAGCGGCGCTCCGGCGCTGACAGCGTTTCTGTGTTTGACCTTCAGAAAGACGAGCGGTCGTCGGACAGGCAGGTGGACAGACCCGTCAGGGAGGTCAAAGGTCACGGCAGCCAGGTGGTTTTCTTCTCCAACCTGCCCAGAGAGGAGGAGAAGAAGAAGGAGCTGCTGACCATCGCTGGAAGATTCGGCTTCGTGGAGAAACACCTCTTCCTAACTGACCAGGTAAACTTACAATCGGGGCCCTTCGGGGGTTCCAGGCTCGGGCGCCGTCGCTGAATCTGTTTCCGTGTGTGCGTGCAGGCGTTTGTCCAGCTGGGGACGCCCGAGGACGCGGAGATGCTGGTGAAGTATTACAGTGTGAACCCGCTCACCATCAAAGGAAGACCCATCCGCCTCAACATCTGCACCAAGTACAAGACCCTCAAGTGAGTGCAGGGCTTTAAAACAGACACCTTTGCTCACCTGGTTACCATGACACCCACACCTGAGGGTGTGGCCTGTCACGGGAGCTGTATTACTGAGAGTCAGGTGACAGAAAAGTGGGGAAATGACCTCATCTGGCTGAACACGCCATTGTCCCATGACAGATTAGCAAACACACCTGTCAGGTAGAATACCTTGTAACATGAAGGCCATAATTCTACAGCAGCGCAGGGTTTCCTCCTGCCGTCGTGTTATTGGCCGACACCGCCGCCTTTGTTGAAAAATCTAATTAAAATGCAGAAACTATGGTGGCTTTTATCCGCTTTGCAGCGCTTATACCGAATGCTCGCACCTGTTCCGCTCGAGGGGAGGTGACGGGGCAATGACACATTGCCGTTACAGGTTGTCTGAAGCCACAGAAGTAAATAGGACTGGGTCTCGAACCTTTTTGAGCGTCGGCAGAAAACGAATCCTTGGCGACACATTTCAAACAGCTCTACAGACAGCCTCCTCTTCTTGTGCCGTGTTGGTATCACATTTAAATCCCCGGGGACACTTCACTCGGTCACATGCGCTCGCCACAAACTGCACCTCCTCCAGCTGAAACCCTGAGCGTCAAGACGGCCATGAACGAAAGGCATTGTTATTGCAGCTCTGAGAGTCTGACAAAGGAGACGGACCGGCGATGACCCGCTGGCTGGCGTCGTTACGGATCCTCACACAGTCGAAGTGCAGAGATGGAGTTCGAACTCCGTCAAATCTGAAGACAGGCGTGACAAACGTCCATTAATCCGCTCCTTCCAGCTACCTGCCTGAGAACCTTCCGGGTTCTAAGGTTCCGTCAGTGACCCAGAGACCGCTGTCTGTCCGTCAGACACTTTCACCACACAGCTAACTCACTGACTATACTTCCTGTTTACATCCCTCAGAGCATTGTGGGAGCTGTAGTTGCCAAACTTGAAGCATGATTTTCCCCAAAGTAAAACCAAGGAGTGAGAAACCCATTAACGTGTTGTACCATGAATATGTTCCCGTCTAAAGCCTCTCTGTGTTTCAGTGTGAACCAGAGACAGGGGACGTCTGGTGGAGACGGTCGGAGCCAGAGGAGCGGCGGAGCCAACGCCGCCGCCGCCGCCTCCTCCGGCTCCGGAGCCAGGACTTCCTCCAGCTCCCTCAGGACCTCCTCGTCCAGGACCAGAGAGGAGAAGAAGGAGGAGGAGGAGCACAAGCTGAAGGCCGAGGAGGAGGAGGTGTCAGGAGTGATGGAGGGGGGGGAGGAGCAGGTACCCGACGGAGACGCAGAGGGGGAGGAGCCAGAGAGGACGGAGCGTGTGGAGGAAACGCTGGAGGAGTCTGAGGATGTCAAGCAGGAGGAGGTGAGAAACCAGAACTTCAGTAAGACGTTAACAAACTAACTTCCGTGTGAACCTCATCGTTGTAAACGCATGAACAACACGGTACAAAGATAAGTAAACTGCACGTAGGTGACATCACCAACAAAGAAAACATGAAGTAAATATATAAACAGGTCAAACAGTAGTGTTGACACATTTAGTAGAAGAAACGATTGATGTTTGAAGGAGGAGAAACCTCCGGGTGAGTTTTCTAATGTTTCCAGTAAAATGACACAATCCACGACAGCAGCCGCTCGACGTTGTTCATGAAATAAGTGAGGAGCCGCTGGGTCAGTTGGTTCTGGTTCTGGTTCTCTTCCTCGTTACTGAAAGGGTTCGGAATCGCAGGGGGAAAGGTTAGGGGACACGCTGCTCATCATGTCCCATCATTCCTATCTAACCCACTGATCAGAACCCGGGCTTTTCAAACCAGCAGGTTCCTGATGGCCATGATGTCACTGATGACACACCTGGAGGTGTGGGTGGGGCCTACGGTGAGGCCAAGCAGGGGGCGGAGTCAGAGGGACAAACAGAAGCTGAAGAACAGGAGAACAAGGAAGAACCGAACACAGAACCAGGAGAGAGCTCGGAGACGGCGCAGGGAGACCTACCTGAGGACAAGGTACGCTGTGATCACGGCTCAGCAAAGGTGTTGCGTCATTTTACATCAGTACCTCCTGTTGTCCGTGTTGGCGGAAAGGTCCACAAACCTGGAAACCGCAGGGGCCATTTAGTAGCTGTTCTGGAGCTTTCGACTGTGTCAGGAGCTCAAGTGTGGATGTTCCTGATGTTGTTGTTGTTGTTGTGTGTCAGCTGGTTCGGGACTTCCTGGAGAACATGGAGGACTTTGTGACGCTGGACGAACTGGCAGAAGACGAGGACGAAGCGGACGGGGAGTCGGACTCCATCGGTACCTGATTCTAAACGTTTGACGTGATGATTGAGTTGTTCTTTAGAGTAAGAAACGTACAGCAGTGGATGAAAAGGGTTCCGTGTGTTACGCTAACATCCTCCTGTGTGTCTGTCCTCTCCTCCGCAGACAACACGAGGAAAGGGGTATGTACCTGTAGCTGACGGGCTGTTCCTGCGCCCCTGAACCAGAGCTTTGGTACCGAGTGAGGTGAAAGGGACAGGCAGCTGTTCTAAAAACAGGAAGTCAGCGCTGCCTGAAACCGCTGCTTTAACCCTTACCTGCTTTGATGGATCAACAAAGTATTTAACGTACACAGAACTAAGATGCAGCACGTTGACGGCCTATAATCAAGCACAAAGGAAGTCTGCAGTTCTGAGTGATGGACAGGGTCTGGAGTCAGTTTCTTCTTCTTCTTCTCTCAGGGTATGAGGGTGGTCAACATCGTCGGTTTCAGGCGAGGCTACAACTTCCTCAACGAGCTGCTGGGACTCGCCAAGCCTTTTGGGAAAGTGGTCAAGCACCTGGTGCTGGACTTAAGACCTGAGGTACTGCAGCGTCTCCTAGTTTCACCAGTCAGGTCTGTCGGGTCCGGAGACGTCCACGCGGCAGCGATCTCTACCCTAGTTTATACACTTACCCTAGTTTTTACAGCGCAGCACACGTGAGGAGGCGTCTCCTCGTCAGCTTCAAACTGTGTTCTCTGGCTCATTAGACTGTTCTTATTTGCTTCGTGTCTGTCTGACACGTTTGTACTTTGATCGTGGGAAAGCAAACGCGGCTCTGGCGTTCGTGTTCATGCCGTCTCTCTTCTTCCTGATCAGGCGTACCTTCAGTTTGCGACGGAAGAAGAAGCTCGAGCGATGGCCAAGTTCTACAACAGTAACGTCACGGCGTCAGTGTGCGGCCGCCCGGTGAGGGTCAGTCACTCCATGAGCTACCCCACCATCCAGGTGAGCGCCTCCGCTGCTATTCCGTCTTTGGTGGACGTGTGTGCAGCCAGGTTGGACGTAGACGCTGCTTCATTTAAAATGCTCACAAGTCCCACACAAACGGGAGTCTTGAACGCACCAAAGAGCCCGACAAAGTAAAAGCACATTTCAGCCCCACCATGGAAATTCCCAGCAGAGAATTTAACTCTTCCATGTGCAGGGTTTGGTCTGGGCCGCTTCCCAACCGTAGTTTAGCCATCTGATGCACCATCATGTCATCAGTGGGAACCTTAAAAAACCTTCATTTGCTCCGTGTTTATTCTCAGAGACGTGAATACCACGAAGCAGCAACTCTGTCGCTAAAGTCGGTTGTGTATATTTTAGACTAATGAGGCTTCATGACAGTAGACGCTTTAACATCGGGGGGGTTACTCTGTTCGGTGACTTCTCTTTGTGTTTGTCGTTCAGTGCGGCTCCAGCAAGGTGGTGTACATCGGTCAGATCCCCACCGGTAAATACACCGACGACGCCTTCCTGAAACTGGCCGAGCCCTTCGGGAGAGTCAAGAAGTATTTCCTCAACAGGCTGAAGAGAGAGGTACAGAACCAGGACCGAGGAGGCCCGGCGGTTTGCTGCCGCACAGATCTAAACTGTCTCCTGTGTTTTGTCCTCAGTGTTTCATTGAGATGGAAAAAGCCGAGGACGCAGAGAAAATGGCCGAAGAGTGCAAAGCCAATCCGCCGAAGTTCAACGGAAAGCGTCTGACCGTCTACGTCAGCAGGAAGTACAGACAGCTCAAACACGGGTGGGTTTCTTCTTCTGTGGTTAGCTCTTTCGGTTCATCAGTGAAACTGGCTGAAAGGTCATTTAAAGCAGCCGGACGTCCTGGTAACGTTCAAATAACGTCCAATCAGAGAGCCTGCAGGAGTTCAGAGCCGTGAAGGTTTTTATCTTGTGAAAAAGTTATTTTATTGTTTGCAGAACTTATTAATTTAACACCGGTTCTCATGTCGGCGCTTCTACTGCTGCCAGCTGGGTCCTTCAGCATCGTCTTCAACATTTCACGGGCTCAAAACGTGCAAATGTATCTGCGACACCACGTGGAATAAATATTCCCAGGAGCAGCAGGTGAAAGTCAGTCGCTCCAACTTTCATCTGCTGTCTGTTTGCGTTCAGACATCGGTGTCCGAGCACCAAGAAGAGAGAGAACAGCAGCACGCCACCAAAGCTCCCCGAAGAACCTCCAGCCAAGAAATCCAGGGAGGAGGAGCAGCTGGAGGAAGGTGCGAGCGCCGGGGACGAGAAGAGAGAAGGAAAGTCAGCAGAACAGCTTCCTGAAGTTCCTGAAGGGAACCAGACGGTGAGTCACAGACCAATCACGCTGCTTTATAGACGCTTTACTGCGAGCTCGGCGCCATTAGTTCCTCAGGGTTTCCGACTAACGTTAACTGCTTTGTGCTCCTCCGGGCTGCAGGAGGCGACACAGGAGGAGCAGGTGGAGACATCGACCAATCAGAACGGGCAGGCGGAGGCTCCCCCGGCGGCTGAAAACAAACCCAGCGTGGCGTTGCTGCCGCTGCCCCCCCACGACCCCAACAACCCCATCGGTGAGAAACACTAAAACGTTCCTCTGGGGAGAAGGGTGACATCACGTTTCAAGAATGAACTCACTCACTGTCTCCGCTGTGATTGGCTGCCACGAGTGTGACACACAGGAGGACAAATCAAGTCACAGATCCATTTCATTACAAGCGTTTTAGAAACGAGTTTGACCTTGAACGTCAGCGTTTCGCTTTACTGTTTCCACTGGCTGGTCACGGGACTCAAACATTGTTTTGCTTCGTCCGCTCAGGTGTCGAACACGTGAAGATGGGTTATTACTGCCGCGTCTGCTTCCTGTTTTACTCCAACGAGGACGCGGCCAAGAAGACACACTGCAGCAGCCAGACGCACTACGACAAGCTGCAGGTGAGACGCGGCTCCGCCCACACCGTGGCGTGTCAGTTCCTCTTTATTTAGCGTCTGACGGGACGTGTTTGTGCTTTCAGAAATACCTGGAGAGGGAGCAGACCAAAGCAGAGAAGAAGAAAGGGAAGAAGACGACGGCCTGAAACACGAGGTCATCCACACAGGAAGTGGGACTTTTTTTATTTCAGTTGAGACTTACAATGCAGGCGGCAACTCTGTCGTCACGGTGACGAGGTCAGACCGTTAATAGAGTGGTTAGCTGGCCGCTCAGCTCGCACCAACACATCTAGGTCTTTTTTTTTTCCTTCTACGAGCAGAAACCGATTCGGGCCTCATCAGTTTCATTATTGTTTTATTGATTAGTTCGGAGTAATGGCGACGTCTTCACGTGTCCACACAAAGACAAGCTGCAGACATTTACAGCTGACAGCAGTGAACTTCTGGCATTTAAAGGTCCAGTGTTTGGTTTGTCCGCTCTGGGCTCCTGTAGAAACATGCGACACGCTGGACCTTTAAACACCAAGTCAGAAGAACAATAAATAGTTTAAAGTGACGCAGCAGCGGGTGGACGGCCTGAGTGTCTGACCAACAGCGGATGGATACAACAACAGTTCCACATCTCTAAACTTAGTTTGACGTTGACGGCAGAATATTTGGGTGTTTTTATAAAATAAACCAGTTTCCTGAACATGACTTGTTCTTGTTTCCCGTTATTTCACCGTGTGGCGAGAATATTTCTGCACGAAACATCCAACTGGACGTCCCGAAGCTACGAAGGAGCAGCTTCGCTTTTGTAAACATTTCAACAACATGACAAAACTCGAGTCGGGTTTGAAGCCTCGAGCTGCTGACGTGTCCTCGAGCAAAACGCCAAATCTTTTCTAGACAAATAAAAGGAGAACTTGGTTTGACGTTCCTGCTAAAAATAAATAGATTAAAACGGCCTCAGATGTTCCTCGTCTGACTCCGGAGTTTCCCCTTCAGCTCGCCCACGGATCGTTCCCCGTCTTCTCCTGGAGACAGACAGGTTCTTGTTACGATCAGCAGCAAACAGAAGCCGGAGACTCAAACCAGGAATACAACCCTCACCTGGTACTTCCTGTAGTGCGTCAGGCTGCTGCAGTGGCGCAGCTTGGCTTCGTCCTCGTCAGCGTAGATCAGCTGACACAAGTTACAGAAGTAGCCAACGACGGGTCGAACGAACTCTGCTCCTGCGGGAGGAAAAAACCCAACGCAATGAGGCGACAGTGAACGCATCGCTGCTGCTGCTCCAATCAGAAACGGTATGCGTTCTACATACTAACAGGAAGTGATGCAATACGCGTCAACACACATAGTGTAGATCTGTAAACATTCAGCCGTGTCGATCAGGAAATGCTCCTCGTCTCTGCCTCCTTCCTGCGCGAAGGACTGTGATGATGATGAAGACCTGTGGATTTTCTTACCGACAGGTTTGGTGGGTTCCTGCAGCTCTGCGGCGCCCCCCGCAGGTCCAGATAGTTGCTCCACCTGCGGTCGATCATCGGCATCAGGTCTCTAAAACAGAGCGCAGATCAGTGAGCTTTTACTCCTGCCCTTCATTCATGTAACTCCTCCCACAGGTTCGGCCCACAGTACGACCTGTAGAAAGCCCGGGGCGACCCGGTGTGGAGCAAACAGAACCAGTGCAGTCCACACGAAGCTATCTGAGCACAGCGTCCCGGTTTCTTGCTGTGTTCAGGTCGAATAAAGGAACGTGTGAGCAGCAGCTACACCGCGCCCCTAACAACCACCCCGAATCAGTTACCTCGAATAACCGCAGCAACCCTACCAATCACCGTAGCAACCGCTAAAGACACCACTGACTGGTGATGGAGAGTAAGATCTACAAGAAAGAAAATAATGCGTAAACTAGCTAACGTGTGTTTGTCCCCTCATTAATAATTCATAAAGGTCACGGAGGAGAAACCACATCGAAGGTCTAGACTACCTAAAAGTAATTCTGCCGTCACTTGAACCCGGCGTATTTCAGCACGCTGCCTCTCCAGACGGACCTGGTCAGGCTGCTGCTGTGTCAACAAGCGTCTCTGTGAGACATTTAGGTTTCTGTTTGAGTGGGACTCCTTCACTACGTTGCTGCAGGTCTTCAGTTGTACCTGTTCAGTTTGTGGTTTTGGAGAATCCCCAGTGGAGTCTGGTCGATGTGGACTCTTCCCAGAATCCTTCAGTCCTGGTTCAGACGTCTCCTCCTCTGGTCCTTCTGGAGAGTCGGCAGCCTCCAGCTCCTGTTCTCTTTCAGTCTCGTCACTCGCCGACTCCTTCTTTTCAGATGCCAAGTCGTTCTCGAGAGTCGCTTGCCTCTTTAACGTCTCGTTGTCTTGACTTGTTCTAGGCAACAACTCCTTTTCTGGAGTCTCCTCTGGGGTTGTTCCAGAGGTCTTTTCTTGACTCTTTTTAGACTCTTTCTCTGGAGTCTTTATTTCCGAGGACTCTGGACAATTTCTGGACGCAGACTGCTTCTCTGGATGCTTCTTATTGGCTGTTCTGGACGCTGACTCCTTCCTCCCCTCAGACTTCCTGCTGGACTCGTCCCTGTTTCGTCTCCCGCTCCTCTTCTCCTCGTCGGAGTCCCTGGCCGACTGAACCGCCCACCTATGAGGATGCAGAGGGATTCAGGGCAAAGGACCACAGAACTCTGACAGGTGACGAGGAACAAAGAGGAGATTTGGAGACTGACCCGCTGGTGAGTCTCTTGTACTTGTTGGAGATGTGGACGAGGACTTTGGAGGTGTTGAAGGTGACGGGTTTACAGGTCAGCTGTTTAACAGCTCTCCGAGCCTCTGAAGAAGTCGACATCTCGATGAAACCCTGAAACACACAAACAGCAACGATGAAGAGACGTCATCCAGCCGAAAAGATCCCCGAAGTCGGATTCTCCAAGGTCTACATGACATTTCTAACTGACCTGCTTCAAACGCGTCTTCACTCGGCGAGGACGCTTCTACAAGTCACGTGAATTCAAAGGAAGAAACTGGTTGTACAGTGACGTGGTCAACAATCAACATCTCCATTGTTTTCCAGCTTGAGGCCGATTCGTTCTACAAATTCAACAAGACTTCACGTGCAGAACCGCTGAGCAGCTGATGATTCAGCTGAACAGAAGAACCTCTGGTTTAACAATCGGAGCAGAAAAGTCTCAACACTGATTCATCTGCTCCGTTTGTTTACAGTCTGACAGCTGCAGCGATCAGATCTCAGATCAGCTAAACACCTGCTGATGGAGCAGCGGTCATCTAGGTTACTTTGACTGAAAATCAGCTTTTTGTGCTAAAAACTCCTAATAATAAATATCTATATGCCTGCCCCAACCTGAGCCTTATTATCTATCAGAACTGCACAATTAATCAGGACCCTGATCTCTGTGTTTGTAGTAGCAGGGAGATCCACTGCATCTAAACAAACGCTCCTAGTTTCTGGACTAGAACAAATGACAGGTGTGATAGACCACATGACCAAACCGTACAGGAAGAGGAGACACAACGCCGATGGAAATAAATCCTACGTGTGTGTTTCAGGTGAAGAGCAGAGGTGCAGGTAACGGCAGGTAACAGAGCAGATGAAGACATGTTTCTGACCTCTCGGCGCCGGTGGACCCTGAAGTAGCGCACCGCCGTCCCAAAGTCCTTCACCAGGCTGATGAAGTCCGTGTCGGTGAAAAAACGCAGCGGCAGGTTTCTGAAGTAAAGCACTCGGGTGGACAGAGCCTGGAAACAGACAACTACATGTAATAATGTCGGACAACAACACGAACAGTCACGTTAATAATAATAATAATAATATTTCCTCACCGCGCGTTCACCTCGGACCTCTTCTTCTGAAAATTCAAATCAAACACGAATGAATACAACATTATTAAAGGATTTAAAAACTGAATTTAATGACCATCAAGACCACAGAAGGCCTTGGATTTACAGTACATAGTAATTCCAGACTTTTCCAGGACTTTCCAGACCCCCTGTCAGTCACTCTGGGGTTACCTTGGTCATCAGACTGGTCTTCCAGTTCATCCAGAGTGATGCAGTTCTCCAGGTCTACTGGGAAATCTGGCTCCTCCTGGAGGCAACACGCAGGACAGAGACTGGTCAGAGCAGCATCTGGTGTTCATTGATCATCTGCGATCAGCGATCAAGTGTTTGGAGCAACCTGATCATCACCTTGAGTCGAGACATTAGTTTCATACATTTAGAAAAACACAAGTCACAGGAAAAGCGTGATCAGGTAGTACATGTTACCACCTGTCCTCCTCGGAGCCTCACCTGGCTTATTTGGTTGCAATTCTAAATGCTAAATTATTTGTGGAAATTAATCTTTTAAAACCAATTTGAAGGGGAACAAACGACAGTCCTGTAAACTGTGACGTGATTGGTTACACGAACACCTGCAGCAGACAGGTGAGACTCCAGGTGTCACATTCTGGGTGTCAGTGTTTTTTCAAGCTACAGAACATGGCTGCTGTTCATCGCACCGCTCGATGCGGCACAAAACGTTTCCCCTGAAAGACTTCAGCAGCCGAAGGGACAATTTACTGGGAAAACTAACAAACACTGCAAACACGTGTTAGAAAACCTGACTGTTACCGTGGAAACGCTGAGCAGCGGGCGACTCCGGTGGTCACCGTGGGAACATAGCTCTTCATGGCAGTTCACAGTTAGCCTGGCGGGCGGACGGCTAAGTCTTGAGACTTAAAGGAAGTCAGTCTAAGCTCAGCGCTAACAGCCGGTTAGCTAACGCCAGACGGGCTGCAGAGAACAGAACCTGGAACATGATCAGACCGGCTGCTGCCTCTGTTTAATCAATCGTAACCATGGACAGGATGCCGTCAGTTTTAAATGAATCTCTGTAATTATGGGTGTGGCACCTGTGAAAACGCAATTTCCTAAACGGATGAAATAAAGTGAACTGCGTTCATCTGGTCCGAAACCAGCTGCAGTCACATGACAACATCCACGGCGCTCATTGGCTGTTTCCTAAACTGCTCTTCGATTGGTCAGAATTTACGTGCGAGAAAAGCCAGCAGACAACACGGAGACTACAGGACGCCTGCGGGCTGGTTCTGTCCCAGTGTTTGGGTCCACCACAATATGCAGACAACACGTCTCTAGAATGAAAACTACGCTCTGATGCTGACGGCGAGGGGCGTCGCTCGTCACTTCAAGCGGAGGCGTGCGTTAATTCTTCTTAACTCTGACACGCTCATCTTCCCAAAATATTGAGAAATACACTACGGCAGCTGGTTTAGTCCAACAAGGATCAGTACTTTTTGCAGTTGGGTCGGTTCAAGGTCAGATCACGTTCACAAACGAGCCGCTTCAGAGTCCGTCTGAAAGCGTCCCGAGACCACCTCTTCCAGGAGGTCTCGGGACGCTTGTCTGGTCCCTTTTGGTGCGACTGCGGCTGTCACAGCTGAGCAGCCGGACCGCACCGAAGGGGAAACGGACTCCAGCAGGACTCAACAGGACCACATGAGGCCGGCGTGAAAGCAGCCTCAGATAACAAGCGTGATGTGTCTCCACCTCGTCGTCCTCCAGCTGAGTCTCTGACGTCTCCTCTGGTTCCTCCTCGTCCTCCACGGGTTTCTCCTGCTCTGTCTCCTCCCGCTGCTCCCCATCATCAGCCTCTCCACCCTTCACCTCCTCCTCTTGATCTGAAACGAACGTCAGACGCGTTTCTTTGTCGCTCGTTTAACGTTTTTCTTTTGCAGAAACAGCTCCGCTGTTATTCCTACCTTCTTCAGGTGAGTCTGTTCTCTCTGCAGGACGGCTGTCTTCCTCCAGCTCGTCTTCGTCCTCCACATTCTCTCCATCCTCTCCGATCACCTCCATCCCCTCGATGTCGCTCTCCTCTGCAGACGACCTGCACGACGATGGTCACATTTTAAACTCAAAGGGATGCTTTCACACTTCGGTTCACAGCTGCTGAGGACTCAACTGTCCGACTGTAAACCATCAATAACGTTGCAGGGTTTAACTTAAAAACCCGAGCGACTCACTCTGCTTCCTCCTCAGTCTGTTCTTTCTCTTCAGCTTCAGGTCTGGAGACTCTGGCAGGAGCTGGATCAGGATCTGGGTCAGTCCTGGACTCAGTGTCTGTGGACAGAAGACACTCATTGTGTAGGTTTATGGTTAGTTACAGTGGAAAGGCGTCCCGTCAGCGTGGAGAGCTGCAATACTTAGTTGAGACAGAAAGTTAATCGGCAACTATTTTGATAATGGAGCAATCGTTTTAGTCGTTTTTTAAATAAAAACTGCTGATTCCAACTTCTCAGTCGTGAGGATGCGTTGCTTTTCTTTGTCAAACGTGACAGCAAACTGAATATGTTCGTGTTCTGAGCTGCAAAGAGACGTCAGAGCTAGGGCAGCTAACGATGGAGGAACTAGCAAGAGACGGCTCGATTCTGAAAGTATCCAACGGAAATAAATCCCACCCCCTCCCTTCAAGGCCACTCCCCCAAAACACGCGCTCATGCACAATGAGTGCACGCAGGTAGGCAGACAGGTAGGGCTTGTTACAGGCTTGGGACACCACAGATACCAGATTTGTCCTGTTTTTCCCCCCGAATGTCGGGCAGTTTGATAGTTTCTCCATATCACATTTCTCTGTACAAGCGAAGCAGCGAGTCTCTCCACAGGATGAAGGTGCAGTCGAAATATCCGCTGTAATATGTGAGAGAGGTGAAAGGGAGCTTTTAACTGTGTCATTACTGTACTGACAGGAACTAGGAAAAGAGATCATATTTCTCCAATATTATCTTCTCTGCACTGGCTCCCTGTGAAATCCAGAATAGCATTTAAAATCCTTCTCCTCACCTATAAAGCTCTTAATGGTCAGGCACCGTCGTATCTTACAGAGCTCATAGTGCCTTATTACCCCACTAGAACACTGCGCTCTCAGAATGCAGGGTTTCTTGTGGTTCCTAGAGTCTCCAAAAGTAGAACGGGAGCCAGAGCCTTTAGCTATCAAGCTCCTCTTCTGTGGAATCAGATCCCAGTTCGGGTTCGGGAGGCAGACACCATCTCCTCATTTAAGAATAGGCTAAAGACTTTCCTCTGTGATAAAGCTTATAGTTAGGGCTGGCTCAGGAGAGTCCTGAACCATCCCTTAGTTATGCTGCTATAGGCCTAGACTGTCGGGGGACTTCCCATGATGCACCTCTCTCTCTTCACCTCTGTCCTCCTCTCCATCCGTATGCATTCGCATCCCATAAATGCATGTCATTAACTTGACTTCTTCCCTCTCCCGGAGTTTTGTGCTTTGTCGTCCGTCTCTTCTTTCTTAGTGTCACTTTCAGCAGGTATCTCAGTGTCCGGAGATGTATCTGGATCTGTTACTATGGCGACCTGCTGGGGCAGTGTTGCTGTGTCTATGGTGCAGGGGACGAGTGGCTCGGGTCCTGCTCGTTGGGCTCCACCTGGAGCTGCTCGGCTGTCCGTCTGGACCCATCATCTTCCCTTATGTTTTACCACCTAAACATTTCTAACATAATAATACATATATATACATAACAATGTTGCCATCATGGCTGTATATGTTATAGTTTTGATGCTATGAATCTATTCTGTACTTACGACATCTACTTCCTGTCTGTCCGTCCTGGGAGAGGGATCCCTCCTCTGTTGCTCTTCCTGAGCTTTCTATCATTGTTTCCCTGTTAAAAGGGTTTTTTTTGGGGAGTTTTTCCTTAATCGAATCGAGGGTCTGAGGACAGAGGGGGTCGTATGTTACAGACTGTGAAGCCCTTTGAGGAGAATGTGATTTGTGATACTGGGCTGTAGAAATAAAATAAAATTGAATTGAATTGAATAAAAGACGGTGACGGAGAGAAGTCCGGGGTTCATCAGAGACTTGGTCCTCTACAGGACGAGTGGGATCGCTCTGGCCAGAGACTCTGCTTGCCCCCTCACCCAGACGCAGATAAATATTGAATTTAGACTGATTTACTGTTTTTATGATTTATTTTAGGATTCATTCGAATGATTTAATTGAAGTCTGAAATGTGAATTGAGTTGTTTACCACTGGCCTTGCTAAAGCTTATTGCAATAAATAATCAAATTATAGTTAAAGTATTTGTGTGACATTGATTTTGAGTTCATTGATGGTAGTAAAAAGTGAGGTTGCTGCGTGTGTGAAACCCATCCCAGCACCAGAACAACGAGCCGCTAACGAGCGCGACTGGTCTTGGTAACGGACGGTTGCCACATCAGAGGAAGCAGTTAGAAGCTCGGCGTGTCTCCTCGCCACCAGCTGAAACACTGCTGATTCAGTGCTTTAGGGTGACACTCTGAGAGTCTAAGGATCGGACCCTAGGAAGGAGAGCTGGTCCAGTACCTCCCATACGGGGGTTTACCGGGATCTCACTATATATATAAAAAAATAAAAAATAAAAATCGGAAGTTTTCCACAGAAGTGCGAAAAAAGACTGACGTGTACTGACCCTTAAATAAAAACACATGAAATAAGAAGTATGTAGGGTGGTCATTTTAAAAACGCAAAACAACTCATCTATTCAAACTGATAAAAACGGCAAACTCTGCCCGTGGTTAAACCCAAAAGATAAGCCAATTAATTCAGTGATTGTGATATATATATATGTATATTAGGGCTGTCAATTGATTATAATTGCGATTAATCGCAGCTTAATCGCACATTTTTATCAGTTCTAAATGTACCTTTAGACTAATATTTTTCAGGTTTTTAATAGTCTAATCAACATGGGTATGGACAGATGTGCATGCTTTATGCAAAAGTCAGTTTATTAGTGAACCCATCAGAGCCTGAACACTAGACACGTATCAAAGGTCAGAGATGTTTTTCCAAGAACTTGTTCATGTCTCTGAAGCCGCAGCTTGAACATTCAGAATAAGAAGTGATTCCTCTCATTCTAAGAATGTAAGGCTGCTTTCGCACCTCGCGGTCGGTTCATCTGGTCCGAACCGAGGGCAAACGGCTACACAGTGCAGCATGTTTCAGCTTTCTTGGTTCCTCTTCACGCCACGCTGATCGCTTTGGTCCGAACCAGCTGACACGAGCCAACATGCAGTCACGTGACAACATCCACGTCCCTCATTGGCCGTGGCGTGTTTCCTAAACTGCTTTTCTATTGGTCAGAGTTTAGGTGCAGGAAGATTCCAACAGGAGAGGAAAAGCCAGCAAACAGCACGGAGACAACAGGACTGTGGAGAGACGCCTGAGGGCTGGTTCTGTCCCAGTGTTTGGGTCCACCGCAACATGCAGACAAGACGTCTCTAGAATGAAGCGCGGATGCGGCTTAAACAACGTTCTGATGCAGACGGCGAGCACGCGTCGCTCGTCACTTCAAGCGGAGGCAACTCTGACATGCTCATCTTCCCAAAATATGACTACGGCAGCTGGTTTAGTCCAAAAACGATCAGTATTTTTTGCAGTTGGGTCGGATCACATTCTCACCACAAACGTGCCGCTAAAGGGTTTGTTTGAAAGCGTCCCGAAACCACCTCTTCAGGAGGTCTCGGGATGCTTGTTTGGTCCACTTTTGATGCGACTGCTGCTTTCACAGCTGAGCAAACGGACTCTGGTACGATTCAACCGAACTAAATTAGGCAGGTGTGAAAGCGCCCTAAATAAAGGCAGTTTAGTTTAGAGCCGGGGACAGTTCGTCATGTGGACCTGGGAGCCACCAGGGTACCGATCCCAAGACCACCTGGAGGAGCTGCTCGGAGATCAGCTGCAATCGAACTGTGACTCACGTGACCAGTGTGAGAAACTCGGACTCTGGAGCCTCTCGTTCAGAACAGAAACCTGCGCGCTGGTTTTAGCCGACTGTAACGTGTAGTTCAATAAAAGCCAGAAGTGTTGACGGTGTTACTGATTCCCCTCGGATATGAGCAGAGCCAGCTCGCAGCCTCCTCAGAGCCCCTTTACAAGCTGCAACAAAAAGCCCCCTTCATCCAACATACTGACCCGGGGTCAGTTCTCTACCAGACCCTGTGGGTGTTGATGCACACAGACGCACCAGGGTTCGACAGCTGAGCAGCTCTGCGGGGAAACGTCCTTTACGTCTGCGGCTGCTCTCCATTCCTCCAACTACGGGCCGGCCCGCGGGTCGGACAGAACGCGTGCTGCGTTAATAAAACTAGAGCTGGTCAAAGTCATTTGTGTTAACGTGTTCATTTTGACAGCCCTAATACATATATATGTGCACGCACACACAGGGAACTGACATGAATCCAAACAGCTGCTTTTCTCTTCAGTCATGTTGTGTTTTCTTACCTGTTGTCTCCGTTTTCTCTGGTACCACCGACTTTTCTCTGGACCTGGTTCTGGCCCTCCCTTCTCTCCTGGATTTATCTCTGGACCTGGACCTGGTTCTGGCAGTTTTAGTGGACTTTTCTCTGGACCTGGACCTGGTTCTGGCAGTTTTAGTGTGCTTTTCTCTGGACCTGGTTCTGGTCGTTTTCTCTTTGGTGGACCTTTCTCTGGACCTGGTTCTGGTTCTCCTGTCTCTGCTGGATTTCTCTCCCTCCTCCTTCCTCTTCCTCTCCTGCTCTTGGTCTTTACTGCTCTTCCTCCTCTTCGTCTCGGTCGTCTTGTCTTCTTTGTCTCGGCTCGAACTCCTCGTCCTCTTGGTCGAACAACTTTCCTCTTCGTACCTCTTAGCTGATGCAACGCGCCTGAAGGAGATGACAGGAAATATTACTATCGCTCAATGACCCATGGATCAGAACCAGCTGCTGAATCAGGTCCACCGTACTCACATGAGGCTCTTGTATTCTCCAGAGAAGGAAACTTTGATGAGGTCGTTGTTGATCATTAGAGTGTTGGAGGAATAATAATCCACCATCTTCTGAGCATCAGGAGTATTTTTCATCTCTACGAACGCCTGAAAAATAAATACAACTGATGTTACGTGATTGTCTGGCGACCTGTCCAGGTGTACCCTGCCTCTCGCCCAATGACGGCTCCATCCCCCCAGCGACCCTCTGAGGATAAGCGGTTATACTACAAATACCACAAAAACACACGGATCATTTTGTCTATCTCCAGATGTGAAATGTCTTCCAGTTGGAAAGTGTTTTTTGTAAAAGATGTTTTCGCTTGTGATTTTATTTTTTTAAATAGATCTCACCCACAAAACCAGGAATGTCATCATCCCTCATGATGTCGAATTAAAAAGATGAATAAAGAATAAGTCTCCACAGCGAAAGCCACAGGCCCGTTGTGTGTTCGTGCCTTCAGTCAAACTCGTTTCGAGGTCTTTTCCTCTGACATTAAAATGCTTTTAATTGGAGTTTTTACAAGTTTAGCTTCCTCTCTAGTTGGACTGAAAAATCATGTCATGTAAAATTCAAAAGCATGAAATGAGTTGGAAAATCCTTCTGTCTGCTGTTTGCCTCTAAAGTGACTGATGTCTCTTGACTCCACAATCAGAAGAAACTCAAACAACAACTCATTTATTTCTGTCTTCTTATGTCACCTTTTGCAGACGCGCCAACCCACTGGATCAGTACCAGCACCGATGCTGACCATAATAAGTGGGTCGCACGTCTGCCAGATATGACTGATCAAAATATGCACAAACATAAGCAGAGTCATGGAGCATCGGCGTGTCCACCAGTTGCAGCCTCACATTAGCTTCCACCGGGAGCTGGATCAGACTGAACAGCACCAGAGCAGTTCGGTGTATCTCACCATAGATGGCAGGAACAGGGTGTAGAGCAGCGGGCCGAAGCGTTTGATGACGCTGAACAGGTCCGATCGGCCGTTCTCTCCTGTTGGAGCCGGAGAGAAACTCACCACCCGAGAACTCTGTGAGGAGACACAAAACACTCTCAGATGACTTCATCTGCTTCTGCAGAGGGCAGCACGTTATGTTGGGTCTCAGTTCAAGATCAAAATAAAACCGTAATGTACGAGTGCTATTAGTGTTTTATTAAGCATCATCTAACAAAATATGTTAATGTGACGCAAAACTGCAGGACCCTAACTGTTCCCGTGCTCAGATCATCTTCTCTACTGAGGAACCAAAGTATCTGAAGTGTTAGCTTTCAGACACTGGGCCTTAAAACAGGCTGCGTGAGGTGCAACACAAATCAGTCAATCACGCCACTCGTCTCAGAGCTCTGAAACACCTGAGCCAATCACAGCGGAGCGAGGCGAAAAGCCGCTCAACAAAACGAAGAGACGCTTCTTCTTGTTGTCTGGATGTTGCAGAGCGACGCGATGTGAAACTGCAGCCAGAGGCAGCTGGCGTGAAGTCCTAGTTTCTAGCTCAATCGATCGCAATGCTATCGAAATACGGCCAAGTGCAATATCCAAATCGCAGACGCTGCAGTTTGTTGATAAAGGGCAAATGTGTGACAGAACAGCATTATACTGAAGTACTGTAGTGCTGCACAGACGCCCTGGCCTACACCCAGCTCTGTCCCAGCCCCCACCTGTCAGTGCATCACAAACATCCTGACAGACCAGAGGCAGCAGGTGAGGCCGGGGACAACCAGCACCGGCGCCCCCCAGGGGTGTGTGCCCTCCCCACTGCTCTTCTCCCTCTACACCAACGACTGCACCTCCGCCTGTCAAACTCCTGAAGTTTGCTGACGAAACGACGGTCTCATCCAGGGTGGAGACGAGTCTGCTTACAGACAGGGGGTGAACAGCTGGCCCTCTGGTGCGGCCAGAACAACCGTGGACTTCAGGAGGAGCCCCCCAACACTGCCCCCCATCACCACACTGAACAACACTGTCTGCTGTGGAAGCCACAATCTCCCAGGACCTAAAGTGGGCGTCCAACATCAACACGGTCATCACAAAGGTCCAGCAGAGGATGAACTTCCTGTTCCAGCTTAGGAAGGTCCACCTGCCTCAGGAGCTGCTGATCCAGTTCTACTCTGCAATGATCCAGTCTGTTCTCTTCCATCACTGTCTGGTTCTGATCGGCCACCAAACAGGACGGGAAGAGACTACAGGCAGGACTGCAGCGCACCTGCCCTCCATCCAGGACTTAGACACGTCCAGAGTCAGGAAACATCCCTGTAGACACGTCACACCCTGCGCACAAGCTGTTCCACCTCCTCCCCTCTGGGAGGCGCTACAGAGCTCTGTACGCCCAAACCACCAGACTCCAGAACAGTTTCTACCCACAGGCCGTCACTCTGATGAACAGGTAACACCAGTCACATGTCAGGAACTATCCCTGTGCAATAACCCTGTGACACTAACATCCTCTGAACATCTGTCTCACGGTTTATGTAAATATGAACCCTTTGAAGCCTGCGCACGCTGTACACACTGTGTATACGGTCATATCCACCTGCCTCAGGTACATACAGCTACCTGACTATTTCAGCACCATTTGCACTAACTGATTACAGATGTTACTGTTGTTGCTTTTGCTTCGTATTGCCAGACTTATGTCTACTTGCGTGTATGCACATGGAGAGCAACGTAAACCTGGGGTCAACTTCCTTGTATGTGTTCACATCACCTAGTCAATAAACCTGATTCTGAGCTTGTTCTCCAGATGGAAGAAAACATGTTTGTTTGGTACAGAGCCCAACAAATGTCGCATAACCGGGATTTTAATAGTTTTTTCAGTGAAAATCAAAAGTGTGATACAAAAATGATGACGCCCACTAATTGTGAATCAAATCTAAATCATAATATCTGTCAAAATAATCGGAATATGTTTTTTTTACCATATCACACAGCCCTAGTAGAAATGTTGTTTAAGACACTCCCCTCCCCGGTACCGTCAGGACCAAAACCTCACGTCACAGAAACCGTTTCTTTCCGTCTGCAGCCTCATCAACACGGCCCGGGACCCCCCTGACTCTCATATCTACCTGGAGGAAGCTGAAGGTGTTGGAGATCCTGAACTCCATCTGCTCTCCGTTCACGGTTGGAGGATAGTTAATGTGGAACTTCACCAAGTCCTTCGCCTGATCGATGGAGCCCAGCTCCACAAACGCCTGCAGGGTTCAGAACACATTGATCTTTACAAGACGTGTGAAAAAACACAAACTACTTGTGTTCTGCGCTGGAGTTATGCTTCACTGCGCTGCACGTAGGCGACGTCTGAAGGAAGCACTCTGAGATGCTAATGGGGCCCATTCTTCCATGCTTTAATGTACAACTCGCATGACGTTTACATGATGTCTCCATTTCGAATCTGCCTCCCGAAAGGAGTTGAATGAACCAATCAGCGGGCGTGCTCGACCTCAGGTTAACTATAACTCCTTTTCTGTGTGGGCTTCCAGTGAAGTTGAAGTGTATCTGACGTGCAGCATAATTCCAGCTTTGAACACACAACAAGAGTCTTTCTACTTGAATGAATGCGGTTAAGTGTTATAAAGTATGTACCATTAATTTATTACATTTTGCATTCTAAAATGATCAAAAACGAAGAATATAAAAAAGAATAGTACATAGAATACTTAAAGTTAAGTTTGGTTGTTGTGTGTGATGAAACGTGTGGACTCACTAAAGATGGAAACATGAGGATCTTGACGATCTTTCCGAACGGTTCAATCAGTTTCCTCATGTACGTCTCGTCCACAGACTGAGCTGGAAACTTCACACACACCACTTTACCTTTGTCTGACGTCTGACAGGAAACACATACAAGATATTTATTATTGAAGTTCGTACAGAAGCAGCTAAACTAAACTTGAATGCTTTCTGAATTCTGTAGAGTCTTTACCTTCTTCGGAGTTTTTTTATTTGGCTGTGATTCTGTTCAATACACAGAACAGATGTTAGTGCAGCAATAAGGAGGATAATATTATGAACACTGAGAAAACAATAATGTGTCTTTACTGGAGTTCTGACAGGCTGTCGGGGGCTGCCGACCAGGTTTTCCTTCGTCCTTCCACTTCTCTGATTGGCTGTTGGCCCTTCAATGACAGAATAGATTTGATTTAAAATGTTTGTCTGTCAACTGAACTTAGATAACATTATAATGTCCTCAGTCTTTACAGACATGAGCAGAAGAAGATGTGTTATGGTTCCAGTTATTGA
>CM022490.1:30138340-30168856 GCA_011952105.1 Coreoperca whiteheadi | reverse complement strand
GGACCCTGGAGCATTTTCATCGTAGTAAGAGTCTTTTCTGTGCCGCCCGCTGATCGGTGCCCATCATCTGAACTCTCTCCCTTTATTTCACACGGACTTTATTCATTTCCCCGACGTGTGGATGCACTTCAGGTTCCAGCTGTTCGACACAAACCTGGGTTTTATCCTTGACGTCAGCGAAAGGCGTTTTCTTTTTTAAAGAGGCTGGTTTCGTATTTCACTGAACAGAGGAAACATCATCCGCTCGCTGAGACACCGAGGAGACGCTTCATCAGAACGGCTCCGCTCGACGCCTTTAAGACGAGAACGATGCAGAATCTGGCTTTTGTACGTCGCACTGCGCTGTAACACACACACACACTTGTTTGTTTCACTATTCCCGTAACATTTACCCTACGGCCAGTGTCTTGCCGCAGGGACGCGAGTCCCCATGGGTCCGAGTGCATTCAGGTTAAAGTCCTCACAGGGATATAAGACCAAGGAACACACACACACACACACAACCTGGTACTTCCATACTTGTGAGGACTCTCACTGACATAATGCATTCCCCAGCCCCACCCTAACCCCTACCTAATTGTAACATTTACCCTAAAGCCAAGTCTGAACCCTCAAACAGCCCCTTGAAGGTCTCTTGGAAAGTGAGGACTTTCCAAACATGTCCTCAGTCCCAAGGTCTGAAACGCAAACTGGTCCTCACAAAGATGGCTGTACAAGTGCGCGCGCGCGCACACACACACACACACACACACACTGAGCTCCTTGAAGCAGCTCAGGGAGAAACCTTGTGGAGGTGTTTGATCCTTTATCAGAAGCTGATCAACTGAACGACACTGAGGCTGTTTTGGGTGTGTGTGTGTGTGTGTGTGTGTGCATGTGTGTGTGTGTGGTGGGAGCAATGGGAGACGGGGGGTGGGGGCTGGGGGGGTGAAAGAGAGGAAACTGCCTCTTGTCTTTTCCAGTTTGGGGCGTCCAGATGGGAAGTCATTTTTTATTCGTCTTGAGGCGGCTCTTCACATCTGTCGGCCCAGATGCCTAATGAATACAGAAGCAGGCCGTGCTGTCGCCTCATTAATACTGCACTCGCGCGGGGAGCCCGGCCGGCCCGGCTGCGTCGTACTGCCGCCGCCCACCGCGTCCCGGCGCGGCGCCGGAGCAGAACGTGGCGCTGCGGCGGCGTCCTCTGGGCCTGACGCCGGCAGCTGGCGCCTCACAGGAACAAAGCTGCCGCACTTTGTCGGCCTAATGCCTCTCTGTGTTGTCACTTAAGGTCTTTATTGGTATTAATTGATACGATCGGAGCAACTTCGCCTCCCCATCTCCCAAAACACCGTCACCCCCCCACCTCTCCTCTCACTGGGGCTTCAAACAGGTGGACCGGCTGAAGGCAGCGAGGCTCCGCCCCCTGCTGCAGGTGAAGTGATGCCTGTTTTTTTGAGACACATCAGACGTAAACTTTCATCTGTTACTATTTATGAGAAATAAAGTTCTGCATGCCCCCAAACTTTCTCCAGCTGAAAACAAATCTGAAATCCCAGTTTTACAGAAACAAATGTCAAACCTGCAGACAGAAACCAGGGCGTAATATTCCACAGTGACCTTTGGTTTTCATCAACTGAAGAGCGTCTAAGATCTGATCTGGAGACAGCTGATGACCCTCAGAGACATCACTTCCTGTCGTCCCTCCGAAGCTCCTTCGGTCCGTCGCCTTCGAAACTAACGAAGACGTAAAGACGACTTTAAGCTGTTTCTCAACTTTCTTCGAACAAAGACGTCCGTTTCTAAAACAACCTTTGTCAGTGTCGTCATGAACGTACTGACGTCTTCACCAAGGCTTTTTATTCACTTGTTTTTTACAGGTTGAAAACAGACATGTGAGCGGCGGAGGTGAGGGTATCCTACATTTCCCATAATGCACCTGGACAGTGCCTTTCACTGGACATCTGTAGTCCGATGACATCACTATGACACCACCAGATGACATCACGCAGCTCTCTGACGAACCAGGAAGCCTAACCTCAGCGCGGAGGAGCGGTGGCGTGACTCGCCCTGTTCCCGCTGCGTGTACTTCGCTGGCCGTCGGCCACCGGGGGACTCGCGCTAATGAATCAGTGCAGCAGCAATCAGGCGATTTCACAGGTCGTCTCTCCCTCATAACATATTGATGCAGTCGGTTAAAGGACACTTCCGCTCTGCTTTGTGCACACGCTCGTCCTCTCCTCGTCTGATTTCCCTAACCGTCTGATGGGGGGGGGTTACGGGGAGATAAATAGAGGGCAGCACGTGATGCGGCGAAGCGTCCCTGCAGGTTAACGTCCTCACAGGAGGTTTTCAATGTCAAGCGTGTGTGTAAATGTGTGGAACAAAGCTAACAGCTGTGTACAGCAGCATCACACGGATTCCTGGTGAAACACCAACAAGCCTGCGCTCCTTCATAAGATGGAGGTCTGGTTTCAGCGCCTGCTCCCTCTTTATCCGTTATCACAGCGACGCCTGTCTGAGTCTCCTTTCCTGTTGTGAAATGGGTGAAAATTGTAACTGTAAAAAGGTGTCAGGCTACGTTCAGAGACCGATACCTCCTCATCTGCACAAGTTACACCGGAACTGTGGGTATGCCTGGAAAACACTAGGGGTTTGATTTTTATGGGACTTGGGTGAAGCAACACACCAATAATCCACGCAAGCTCAACGGGAAAGTAAGGTTAAAACCTTTCAGCAGGCTTCAACCACACGCTGTTTCATTACATATGATTTCCCAACTTAACCACAATAACCTTCTGGCTCCATGTGACTTGATGAAGTCGCATTGTGCAGGTTGCAAACACCTCTAAAACAATACGGCCTGTTACCTATTGTATGTGGCGTTAAGACCATCTCCGTCCACGCTTCCACGCCTCAAAACGCACATCACGTGACCGCTCACGTACACCGAATACAGACAGTTCAACATCCATTCAGTCAACGTGCAAACTCAACTAAACGGATCCATTACTGACAGCAGCGTCCACGTTGCATCGTGGCCGTTGACGACGCGATCCTTCGCTTCAGGCTCTGCACTCGATGTTTAACGTTCCTTCCACATCTGGACGTTGGGGAGTTTCCTCGCCATCCCTCGGGAACCACAGCGTCATTAATAAATGAGCCCACCAGGCGTCGACATGTGGCTGATAACGCCGCTGCGTTCGGGAACTGTCACAAACCGCTGGAATAGCGGTCGCAGTATTATTATAAAACGCTGCACAGCAGCTGCTAGCAGAGGCATGTCGAATGAGCCAAAGACGCTCGATGACCCGTCTCTGCTTTGTTTTCTTCTGGAAAAGGGACCCGTGATGGGGGCCCGGCGAATCAGGGAAGGACACGTCGTGACCAATGCGCCCCATTCAGGAAGAAAGCGTTGGCGGCCACGTCATCGTTTCCAAAAGCCTCCACTCTACAACCCAACCCCTAAACTGTCGTCTTTTCCCAGTGTGTTAAGTGTATTTTCCAGGATGTCGCTGCGCTTCCTGACTCTTCTAAAGCTTCTAAAGAGCCTGGCGTCAGTCACATGGTCCGTGCTTCCTCCTATCACGTGTCCTCGCCCTCTCACAACACGCCGTCCGTGTAAACGGGAATTTGGTGGTTCTTTAACGCGTTCATGCTCATCGAATGTCGTGCGTCTCGGCCTCTGTCGGGGTTCTGGTCTTTGTCATCACATGAGACCCTCAGCCAGACCCTTTCCTTAATGATTCAGTCCAGTGTTGCAGTTTTTGGCACCTCAGGGCCACCGTACTTTGAGCCCTTTACTCCTGAGTCCAGATTCAGCTGAACTCCCGCTGAGTTCTAATGTCTGCAGAGGTCGGCTGCTGAATCTGTGGTTAAAATGAACCCGAGAAACAAAGCCGGAGAGCTCGAAACACGTACGAAAAGCTTCTGACGCGACAGCAGAAGGAGAAATGTGGTCGACTTGGTCACGAGAAGAAAAGAAAGCGCATCTCTGCCAGTCGAGTTTCGTTCTACACGTTACCGAGTCGTCCGCTGAACCGCTGGGGAAGTGACAGAAACAGGAAGTTGACGAAAAGCTCTGAAACACACAAAAGCGAAAGCCACAGGAACTGTTTCACCCCTCGAGGCTCGAGTCTGAACCTCCTTCCTGGTTTATATACCGAGAGCTCACTGATTGGTCATTGTCTCACAGGTGAAATCCATCAACCAATCACAGCAGGTGAAGCTCAAATCAAGAGAAAATAAACTCAAGTCACGATTACGAACATTTATTTCACATTAAATAGTCCTAATACACATTAAACCTCCCAGAAAACTTTAACTAACACCATCATCAAAGATCACTTTTATTTCATGATAAAGTGAGTGTGCAGTGAAAAAGATCCTCATGTTGATTTGTGCAGTTTACAGTGAGTTTATTAGTTTAAACTCGTCGTTCTTCACATCAATAATCACATTTCATGGGTCAAAGTGTAACAGATGAGACTATAATCACACGCAGTTTGCTCGTTAAAGAAAGATAATGATATTTTCCTCTGTTGAATCTGCTCAGCCCGTCCGGGGTTCAGATTCCAACAGGAGTTTAGTTTGTGCTGCAGTGAAAGATGCAGCCAGAAGTTTCCTCTGTGCCTGGATTATGTTTCTTCCAGCTCTGGAAGCGCCACGAGGTCAGAGGTCGAAGCTCAGGACTCTGTCTTTCAGCACTGCTGCCTTTCTGATATTAACCATCTTTCCTGCGCAGTAGCCGAGAGCTGTGAGGAACCACGAAAAGCATTAAGCCCGTTTCGCTGCGACGAGTGGATGTTGTAGGAAGAAGAATGAACGGCGTCAGCGAACATTTTGCAGATACGTGACATCTGTCTGGGACTGCAGGTGACAAACAGCCTTTTGGCTAACTCTGGCATATTGACAGAAATGTGCATTAACAGGCACCGTCCCTGTAATGAATAAATCAATAATAAAATAAATATAAATGTTGAAAACCGAACAGGGGAAGGACCAGGGAGAGTTGGTCCTTTAGGTGTGAAAGGGTTCGAGCTTGGCAGCTTGCTGCTGCAGGATCGAGCCCTAACGCCCAGCCATGAGTTAGGTGTCAGGGCTTCCTGTTGCCTCGCCTCGCAGGCAGCGGCCCGTTTGAACGGCTTCATGGTTCGAGGCCTGAAACGAGCTCCGCGTTTAACACGTTTTGTTCTATGACATAAAATCCGTCAGTACTGTTGCACTGTGAAGCTTTCACGTGTCTTATAAAAGGCGGCTGCTAACAGAGGCCACAGAGGCGTTCGGGGACACAGAAACTCCTCTCGTCGCTCGTCGGCCTCCACGGCCTCGCCGCGTCCCGTCTGTGTGCCGTGTCACACAGCCACGGTTTGTTCTCGCTCTGCAGACCGTTCCAGGTCCCGCTGAGAGGAAAGGCGTCTGTGGGAGAGAGAAGTCACATGACGGGCTGGAAGCTCAGTGACGCTGAAGTCACGTGACCGCGGTGAAGCAGGTTTGCAGGCCAACGTTAGCTTTTTACTTCTGGAGGTCACACACATCATAAAAGTGGCGTTTATTAGCGACGATTATCTCGGTGAACTAAACGTCTGCTCGCCGCAGAGCTGATTTCCTGCGATCGTCCGGAGTCCAGAGGAACAGCCCCGCTGGCTGTTTGTGGAGGGAACCATGGCGACGCTGACCTCAGGGCCGGACTACAACAACGCGTCCCCCCTGCGGCGCTCTGTCGCTGACAGGTTACATCATTTTGAGTTACCATGACGAACAGTATTGCTGCTAATCTGGATAATCCACAGAAGCACTGACACTGCGTGTCTAATGTTTTCCAGGTGCATCAGGTCCAGCTTTGTGGAGACCAGGACCGTGTTGTGTGTGAGTCTGACTTCGGTGCGCTCACACACACACACGTAACACAGACTTCTACCTCGGTGAGCGTCGGCGTGTCAGCAGGACGTCGGCGGTCACGTGACTGACAAGACAGACGTGAGTGACACTTGTTGTGAGGCGACGTGACGTGAAGACAAAGTGTGCCGAGTTCCTGGTTATATGAATTATATCTGTCAGAGAGAGTGATGATCTAATCCCACAGGAAGCCGATATTCCTTTTTATCACGATGTCATCTTCAGGCAAACATCACAAAGACTTAATGCGTCTTTAAATATACAGTGAGCTCATTCATAAATATTCTGTCCTGTGTTGTTTTTAGCAACGCTAGCGGGTCGGCTCAGACTGTAACAGCTGTCGGGTGGACTGTGGTGAAGTTCTGTTCAGACGTTCCTGCTGACTTTGACCTTGTTACATCTCAGGTATGAGTTACCTGTGAACAGTAGGGGGGCCGTTTCCAGAACAGCAGGAAGAAGGACCCTTAGTGAGGCAGGAATACCTGCAGGACTCTGGTGAACTCGGTTCAGTCCAGACAGTCTGCTGTGCAGCAGGAGAGGAACACAGGGTTTGTTGAGGACGTTGG
The DNA here is from genome assembly GCA_011952105.1 of Coreoperca whiteheadi. Classification (NCBI taxonomy): domain Eukaryota; kingdom Metazoa; phylum Chordata; class Actinopteri; order Centrarchiformes; family Sinipercidae; genus Coreoperca; species Coreoperca whiteheadi. The sequence continues at coordinate 30,162,413 of CM022490.1, read as the reverse complement.
GACGTCTGTTTCAGAGACGTCTCTCACAGTGAACACATGACACTTCTGGACTTCTGGAAGTAACAGAAACACAGAAATAAATCCACCTTCCAGCTCTGAAAGAAGCAGCGTCTCTGCTGCTTTCTGCTACAAACCCGAGCTCTTCTGTTCCAGATCAAACGAGGTCTGACGTGTCGGCGTGTTGGCGTGACGATGTGACGTAGCCTGTAGCAGCGCGTGGAGGCTCGTTTACGTCTCTAACCAATGATGTATCAGATATTTATCTGACGCCGCTTTCAGCCAATCACGTGTTTGAGCGGAGATCTCACGGCAGCAGACGCTGCGCTGCTGCGTCCCAACAGAGACTCTAGAGCGGCTTCCTTTAGGCCGAGTCAGACTCCAACAAGGAGGACAGATCAGTGCCCGGCTCGAGGCGGCGCCGGGCGCCGGACAGGGGGCTCAAAGTCCAGACTGTCAGGCCAAAATCCGGACGTGTGGCCACCCGAGTGAAGAGGCGACGTGTTCTGTTTCACGCAGCAGAGGAAGGAGACGTCCGCTGTGTTCAGAATCAGAATCAGAAATACTTTACTGATCCCTGAACACCGAGGCGTTCCCAGGTCAGCCGAGAGACACAGTCGTAGGTCTTCCCTGGGGGCCTCCTGGGGCCTCCTCCCGGTTGGACGTGTCCAGGAGGCGTCCGGGACAGATGCCCGAGCCCCCTCAGCTGACTCCTCTCGATGTGGAGGAGCAGCGGCTCTACTCTGAGCTCCTCCCGAGTGGCCGAGCTCCTCACCCTGTCTCGCTTACCCCGTTTCCCCCGAGGCGGAGCCAGGGCTGAGCCCAGTTTCAGATCGGTTCTTTCTGTTTCCACAGCCGAAGCAGCAGTTTGGAGCAGGAAAAGTGGTTCTTCAGTAGCACCAACTCGTTGCTGGGCTAGAAGTAAGCACCGCTTACTGTGGCGGCTGGGGGCGGGGTCACCGTGACCCACAAGACGAACAGTTTTCCCTTCTGCTTCTCACACCAACGCTTCATACATGTTAATTGAACGGCAGTGTGATGGTTTATCAGCAGCGTTGATGCTAGGAGGCTAGCAGCATGCTGAGGCTGAAGCTGACACGTTATTGTTGAAAATAAATGTTCTGTACGTACCGTTTCTCTCGCTGTGACCTCCGTCTGGACAAACTACGGCGAACATAAATAGCAACGCAACGTCCGCGACTGTTGACGGCGTTTGTGTTCGGCGCTGAGACTAGGCCGAGAGATAACCTACAGACCCAGCGCAAAAACAACTCACATCAACCAGCTCCTCAAATCAAAAGCAACAAAGCTACTCCACGTGAGATTTCCAAAGGATAATCACAAAAATTCAAAACAAGTGCTATAATAAAACACACAACATGCAAGAGGTCATAAGTGGATTCTTAAGTGCTCTTAGCCAGAACTCATTACATTTACTGTATATGTATGTCTTTTATTTATTTATTATATATCTAAATATATAACCACACACACACTAAATATTTACATTCAACATAAAATCCATTAAATCTCAAATAAAGGAGAAGTAAATCCCAGGATCATCTGTTTAGTATCTTGGCTATAAGTCTTCTTCTTCTTCTTCTTTTCCTTTGGGCTGCTCCCTTTCAGGGGTCGCCACAGCGAATCATGCGCCTCCATCTAACCCTGTCCTCTGCATCCTCTTCACTCACACCAATTAACTTCATGTCCTCTCTCACTACATCCATAAATCTCCTCTTTGGTCTTCCTCTAGACCTCCTGCCTGGCAGCTCCAACCTCAGCATCCTTCTACCAATATATTCACAGTCTCTCCTCTGAACGTGTCCAAACCACCTCAATCTGGCCTCTCTGGCTTTATCTCCCAAACATCTAACATGAGCTGTCCCTCTGATGGACTCGTTCCTGATCCTGTCCGTCCTCGTCACTCCCAAAGAGAACCTCAACATCTTAAGCTCTGCCACCTCCACCTCTGCCTCTTGTCTTTTCTTCAGTGCCACTGTCTCTAAGCTGTACAACATCGCTGGTCTCACCACCGTCTTGAACACCTTTCCTTTCATTCTTGCTGACACTCTTTTATCACACAACACACCTAATCATAAAATCATAATAACCCTACTCTTTGATTTGAATGCTTGAACAGCGTTCAGCGTTGGGTGTGAAAGGTGCTTCCTGACACCTTTCACACACATTTACAAAGAAGGTCTGGTGCTTCCACTCCGATTGTTGATGACCAGGCGGATGGAAACCCACTTGTAGTTTCACGTCACTCCTCAGTACGAGGCAGGACTCTGGATTCACTACCAGGTCAAAAAAACTGCCCCCTCATTCAATTCATTCTTGGTAAAAAGCTGTAAAGCCATTCTGATTATATAACAAAGTACAAAGTACTTCACACTCAACGCTGTCTCCTCAAAATTACTGAGCAAAAACTGAGCTTCACTTCTAATGTTTCAGGTTGATCTTCTTACTAAGGTCTCTCTGATCGTTGTTCTCTGACTGTCCAGCTGCCAAAATCCAGATGATAGAACATCTGATAGACGATCCTCATATATATATATGTATATATATATATATAAAAAAATCTGTTTTGAAGGAAACTACTTCTGTGTTGATTGTGATCGCTGAAAGAGAAGCTCCTGTTTTCTCTTATTTTCTACAAAACATTAAAAGAGCTCCTGACAGCAACATGTTTTTAATAATTTTGAATGATATATACAGTGTTGGAATGTAGCCAAGTACATTTACTCAAGTACTGTACTTACATGCAAATCTGAAGTACTTGTACTTTACTTGAGTATTTCCATTTTCTGCAACTTCATATTTCCACTCCGCCACATCTCAGGTGTAAATCTGGTACTTTTAACTTCACTACATGTGTCTTCAGCTTCAGACACTTTCAGATCACAGCTCTTCATCCCCGTCCTGATTATGTGATTATACTCGCACACTGGTACTGCAGTACTGCACCTACACGCTGCCGATTATACTCATGTACTGGTACTGCAGTACTGCAACTACACGTTGCCGATAACACTTATATACTTTTAGTTCAGTGAGGTTCTGAGGTTGTAGTGGAGTATTTCCACAGTTATACTACTGTATATCAAACTGTAGTAATTAGAGGGTACACATAGATTAAGTAGCTCAGATTTAGACTCTCTGTCCTGGCTTAATATTCGGGGTGGGGGCAGCGATGGTCTGGGGGGGCGATGTGGGAGCTGAAGGGCGGCTCGGTGGCAGCTGCTCGGCGGTGTCAGTGTGGTGGAGGGAAAGGTCACCTTATCTAAAGACAGACCTGCGGCGCTCAGACAGGTGGCTCTGCCTGCTGGTCCAGATGTTTTTTTGTCCTCTTTAGCTTCCCGTAGATGTAGTCTGTGTTGCCACGCATTGACCTCGGCAGGAGCCGGCGCTCTGATCCTCAGCTCCAAACACATGTTCCTCCGTCGCACTCAAACGTCCTTTTTTACTCTCATTCAACCTTCCTGCAAAATCTTTCTGCACTTTTTAATCGTGAAGTTTCACTGAACGGGATTATGAATAATCAGGGCGTGGACAAAATAAAAGAAACACCTGAACAATGCGATGACTACTGAAGTGATCCAGTGTGACTTTTATTTTGTCCAGACTCTGTCAATGTTTGGAATCAAACTTTTAAAAGGTAATCTACATTAACACAGGGCATAGCAACGTTTAAACTGTCTCACATCACAAATGCTCCATTATGTGATTTTCAGATATTTCAGATCAAAGACATCTCATGAAAAAATAAATATCACATGATCAGTTCACATGCAGACATATATCAGACATCTTAAAACATGTGAATGCTTAATTTCATACTTACGACACACTATTTCACATATGAAACATGAATTTTACAAACTAGCTGCAGGTCTTTAGATAAAAGTCCACACTAACTTTAACAATCACACTAAACGGCTGAGGGGGAATCCGGTGGGTTGCTGTTGAAAGCTTTGGATAAAGTGGCCTTTGAGTTACAACATTTAATCACATCTGGACATTTAGAAAACCTTTGTTCACGGGAAGGCTTGACAGGATCTGTGAATATTTCACGTGTGAAATGTGATATTGCAGATGATTCACACACACGACATGTGGAACTGCATCAAGACGAGAGTTTTCTGTGGTAAGTTCACAGAATTAGATTTTTAAATTGAACAAAACTCACCACACGTGAAAAACATTTCACCAGTGATGGTTTGATAACTCACATGTGAGTAGCAGGAAGTGACGCTGGTGATGATCATTTTAAAACCAAAGAGGCCAAAGAGGAGATGAACCCCCCCATCGGCTCGTGTTTCATCAATAAATGATCCGTGTGAAATAAATAAGTCATCCTGACACGTATGACAGCTGAATAATGAAAACATTGTTTTGCTTTACTTTCTTTTGTCTCTGAACTCGACCTGAAGGCTTTTCAAATTAAACCTCCACTGTGTTCCCACACCACGCACTCTCTCTCTCTCTCTGTAATACAGGAACTCTGCCTCGCTCGCTCTTTTCATCCGTCTGCGGACCTTCAGGGGGAATCAGAGTTCCACAGAAACAAACACGAGTGCAAGTAAACCTGCGAATCACAAGCTGGAAATTAACTCCAAATTACACAGAACAACCTGAAAGTGAGGAAAAGGAGGACACTTTGTGGAGAGCGAGGACATATTTATTAATTTGAATTGCATCACAATCGGTTATGAACCCGTGACGACGTCTGAGAAGCAGCACGAGAGGCAGCTGGAGTGTGAAGCACAACATAAGGCTGCCGACGCTGAGAACGGGTTGGAAACGATGCTCCTGTTTTTCATAATAATCCCATTGAATCAGTTTGGACACTCGACTTTAAAGGCCCCAAACCTTGCTTCTCACTCCGAGTGGTTGGATCCCACGCCAACACAGCTTTCTGCCAAAGTCCCAACAGTCTTTCCGACATGACAGAGTTCAGTCTTTGTGCTTCTCAGGTGACGTCAGGTGTTTCCGTGCACCGCGGAGCAGAAAGCACAGAGCGACCGAGGTCTGTTGACTCCACACGTGGAGCTGCTGATGTTCGCTGTGATGGCAACAACTGACCACCGGGGGGCGGAAAACGTGCACACACACCTACACACACACACACACACACACACACACCTACACACACACACACACACACACACACACACACACTGAGGCTTTGGACTGAGAGGCAGCAACAGAAACAAACCGAAGATGCCTGATGCTGCAGGACTCTTGTGAGGGCGTTTCTGGACACATTTAGGCTCCTTCAAAGGGTTTTCTGAGGGTTTAGACATGGTTTTAGGTTCAGGTTCAGGTTCAGGTCGGGCAGGATGCGCTGTGCAACACAGTCACTTTGTGGGGACTGTCCTTTTGTCCCCATAAGGGTCCAGTTTTTACAGTTCTGGTCAGCCTCCATGAACGAATGTCCGTCAACACAAAGTCACAAAATATACACGCGTCTTTACACAGTGAAGGAGGACATAGAGTCTCTGCTGCGTTTCCTATTTGGCTTGTGTTTGTTTTAATTGCTCTTTTACATGCGTCATTGTTGTTTCTTCTGGACCTTCAGGCCATATCTTGACCTCATGCAACAAATACTAATCAACTGAATGAACAAAAAAACAACCTTTTTGAGTTTTAAACTCGAAATAAATCCACTTTTAAAAAAGTTTGCCGTCTCCTTTTCCTGACTAACTTCAGCACAGAGCAGCTTATTTTATATTAGAGCCACTAGTAAAAATCATTTTGATCTCCAGCAGCTGATTCTCAGCTCTGTAAACTTCCTCTGAGATGTCTAACCAGCCTCCCTGGCGTGAACCTCCTCAGTGAATATTTAACCCTGCGACTTGTTAAAGAGGCGTCGTCCCCCCACGCCGCCCCCCAGCACTGCTTTGATAACACTCTGGTCTTCTGGTAGACACAATGGAGGGCTAATTAACCCCCCTGATTACTCCTATTAACCCCGACACATTAGAGCTCATCAGCGCAGAGTTTTCCTCCTGAGCCTGAACTCAACGTCGACGTGTCAGCGGCAGCAGGAAGTGATGTCAGAGCTGCTAACAGCTGATCTCAGGTCTGTTCTGGCTGACTTCACGCCAACAACCCGCTGAGGAGCCAATCAGAGCTGCACAGGTAAGACAGGTGTTTGTCCTCATTAGGTGTGAATATAAAGTGTCTCGATTGGGCTGTTATCTCTTTCTAAAGAAACCCGCTCAAAAAACAAACAAGGAGATTTACATTAAAGAAACAGAATGTCATTTAGTGGAACTTCAAAAAACAAAGTCTCTCAAACTTCGCTTCACATCGGGGTTGTTTCCAGCTGCTGTAAGTGGCTCATTCATTCAGCAGTTTGACCCAGTGGTGCTCTGCTACAGAAGCTTAATGTCTACCAACCAACACAAATTAACATGATTTAACCATCCGTTCACATATTAAAATATGTTTTAAACAAAAGTGCCTCACAATACATACATTTTTTATTGATTAATCGCTTCGTAGACGGCAGGATGTATGATGTAAGTGGGCTGGTCGGGGTCAAAGGTCAGTGGCATTTTTTATTTTTCCCTGGCTGTTTGTCCCTGGACTCACTTCAGCCCACACTTCCTATGAAGAAAGGGGGAGGAAATGTTAGAAAGCTCAGGGGATTTGTTTCAAAGACGCCCCCCTCCCCTCCCCTCGCCTATCTGCCCAGGGTGACACATGAGCTGTAGGTGGGAAATAACAAGAACAGAAATAATAAGAAAGTCGTTCCAATTAACAGATAAATCTAAATCCAATAATGAGATTATAATAAGTCTGATAAGAGTGAAGTGTTGTAAACTCAGGGGATGAACAGACGTCCTGTTGTCACGCAGCGGAGAGGACACGAAGACGCTCATGTTCTCATAATCCTGTTAAGATTTTATTAGTGAGAAGGTGAACTTTAAATCTGCTTCAGCTGCAACCAAAGGCAGAACAAATCGACACAAACTGTTAACAAGCAGTGAATCCTGCCGCTGCTTGTTTCACTGTGTTTTGATAAATGTGTTATGATAGACTAATGCATCCTCCTCTTCACAAATACATACGGTGTTCCACAGGGATCAATACTTGGATCATGTTGGTTCTGTTGTGCTGCCACTTTACAAGACTTAAAGAACACAACATAAATTATGATTATCTTTCTTTGACAGCCAGTGACACCTCCCCGCTTCTGAAACTAGAAGAGTTCTTGTTGGAAGTCCTGTGTTGGAATTTCAGGATTAAAACCCACCTTATTCCTCTTTGCTATAATAATCTTAAATTAAAGTTTACCAGAACAGACTCTCCTTTCAACTGTTTAAGAAATAAGAAATACATGTATTAGAGATTTTGCACACTCCTGATTAAGTTTGGTTATTTGAGGGGTTCCCCAGGGCTCGGTGTTAGGCCCATTATTGTTTGTATTGCGTTATAAATAAAATCCATTATTCTTCTTATTATTATATTCTGCATAAATTGTAAATAATATAAAGCTTCCAAAACATACATTTTAATGTTATTTGCAGATGACACACATTGTTTTGCTGAGATAAAAATATGAAACAACGTTTGGACACTTGAAGGTAAAGAGTTGGTTTGATTTTAACAAACTATCTGAACTGGCAAAACAAATTCACAAAAAAAATGAATCTTGTCTTGCTTGAAATGATACTAAAATTTAAAGAGTGATAATAGATAACAAATGATGCAGGAAACCACACATAGATTATGTCAAAGCAAAAAAATGTCATAGACAATTGCTATGAATATGTCCTCACACAGTTTGCTGTATATTGGTCTCTTACTTTCTGCGTGGAAGTTTAGGGAAAAACATGTAAAAACAAATACCAATCTTATTTTCACCTCAACTGTAATTTACGGCGTTCATTTTGTCAGTTGAGATGTGTCCCTCCCTCCAGTTTATCATCTGATTCTGTTCATGAATCGGACGTTTATTGAAACGTGTAAATCCTGAATGTTTCAGCTTGTCGGCTCGTTTTTCTTCGGGCTGCAGTTTGACTGGTCGCCATGTTGGAGCTCCTCTGACTGTTAATGACATCCAGGATGAAACGCACACGTTAAACACACCGTCAACACTAAGAGACACGCTGCTGCAGTCGGTGTGATTTTCTCACCTGATTCAAACAACGTCAACTTCAGAGCTGCTGACATGCTGGAGCCTCAGGAAACAGCAGCTGGCGGTAATGATGATGTCAGCACCCGGTGACAGAAACCGACCAGTACGACAAAGTGTAATAGTATCCGATAGTACTATTATAAACTACAGTTTAATAAAGGGAAGGCCTGCATGATGTGGTACACTGTAGTAAAAAGTGTAGTTCACAGCCGTGTAGTAAAGAGTTCTGCTGAGTAACAGAAAACAGTGCGTTATGATGTCCTGTAAATTACATTTAAATACTAAATGTAACAAGGTACATTTACTATTTCCCTTTTATGCAACTTCATACTTCTACTCCACTCTATCTCAGAGGTAAATGTTGTACTTTTTACTCTGCTACGTTTGTCCGACCAACCCGTTCTCATTCCCAGGGCGTCACACGGCGACGCTTTGCATCCAGACGCACGTGTTACCCGTCAGTAGGAGACGCCTTCAGAAACCCCTTGGATAAGTAATGGGACGTCACGTGACGTGGCTTGTGACATAACGTAACTTAAAACTTTAAATAACTCAACGTTAACTATCGGTTTCACACGGGACACGGACCACAGCACCGCTCAGTGAGTACTTTTACTTTTCAGAAGTACATTTCGCTGATAATACTTTTACTTAAGGTTTTTAAGGCCGGATTGTTTCACAGTCTGGCGTTAGCATCAGCACTGCTACTAATCTGCAACAACAAACGTTTCTAAAGAAACACAAAGTGACACTGACAACATATTTCTTTGGTTTTCCAACAGTATCTCATGTTGATAATTCTTCTGATTTCTTCTTCTGTGTTGATGTATATTTTACAGTTTTTCGTTCCTTCACTGACAGAATTAGCTGTCCTTGTTTTTTGTATTATTTTCGGTGAGATGTCTACAGTTTACATGGAGGACGCGGCTGTTCACCAGGCAGAGAGGCTCTGATGAAAGACACTATCCAGGTGCATTATGGGAAATGTAGGATCCAGTGATTTTGACTAAAAATGCAGGATATCTGCACCTCTGCTGCTCGGATTGGGCCTGTTCTGCTTTTCATCTGTCTCTCACAAGTCACAAACCACCAGGACACACTCAGCTGAACGCCATCAAACAGGAAGTGAAATCCTAATTTGACCCTCAGCTATCAGCCAAGTGAATCTGAATTCCAGTCACAGTCACAAACTGAACGGAGGAGGACTTCGGTCTCTGTGATCTGAATGTTTAACCCTGTTCAGGTCGTCTGGATGGGAACTGACCCCGAAGGGCAGAAACACGGAGCTCACAGGTTCATTAGCGGTGACTTGGTTCTGTCATCAAGAAAAGCCGAACATGAAACAAGGATTACCTCCGGCTTCGTTCCCACATCCAGCCGCTGAACTCTGCTTCATCACGACAGAGACGCCCTTCAGCCAGCAGACAGTTTCATTAAACAGAGGACGTCGTGAATCCAAACTCTCCGATTGGGTCCGAGATGATTCACGAATAATATTTGATGTATCGTGAGTTCTGAATGATTCAGACCTGCCGGCTGTCACTTCCACATGTCGGGAAAACAGACGTGTTCTCTGAGAGCGAGATGTTGACATGAATCTCGTGTGTGTGTGTGTTCAGTACAGCGCTCGAGTCAGGGTGTGGTTAGCCTAGCTTAGCATAAAGACTGGAAGCAGGGGGAAACAGCTAGCCTGGCTCTGTCCAAAGTTCAAAATACAGCGACCAGCACCTCCAAAGCTCAACGATTACCATGCTATATCTCGGCTGTTTCATCCAAACGGAAACGGAAAAAAGGACAATTTGTGGTTTTAGGAGGAGTTACGTGTTGGGACTCTTTCTTGAAAAACTGTATATCCATCCGCCCAGCACTTCTGACTTTAGCGCAGGTTGCCAGATGCTGTCGGTGAGCGCAGGTTTTAGCTTTGTGAGGTGTTTTTAAAGAGTTCCGTCTTCAGCAGGAACCAATGGGCTCGGAGCGGAGCGCCGCAGGCAGGAAGTCGGTCTAAAGCCGTGTTTCCAGCGCAGGGGACATTTTTTACCCCCCAAAAGGTCCCTGCTCTGGGTCCTCGCTGTCGTCGAGGCGTTTGTTGCAGACGAAGCGGGCGGTACACTGACCTGCAGGCGGAAGAGTGTTTACTCCTGCCCCCCTCGGCCCTCCACGCCTCCCGCTGAAGCTCACGGACGCCAACATGCTCATTTATGTGTCTGCGGATTAATGAACAGTTGTAGAACTAAATGTATGTTTAGTGGCTGGTCTTGTAAATGCTACTATATATGTAAAAACACACGTAACGCTTTCGCTTGTGTTACCATGTTCTAATATTTACAACGCTCGGAGGAAGTAGTGGCTCTCAGTTTCACAGGACATTTAAAACAGGTGTGCGTGCAGAGGTTAAAATAAGCAAAGGTCCTCATGCTGAACTGCAGGTGATGTGTTTAATAAGTCATGCAGCTGTGCAAAAAGTAGTTCCTGGGGAGAAAGGTCCCTGGTACTTTGGGTGGAAAAGCAGCTTGACATGTTGTTGGTTTGAGTGTGAGCGTGGGGTTTGTCTGTTTGCAGACAGATGAGCCAGTTAGATTGTTGTTTGACACTTGTGACGTTTGTCTGTAAGCAGAAACACAACATGAGAAAGACTCATCTTCCCCAAACAGAGGCAGATTACTGAGGTCAAACCACTGATTTATGTTGATTTACAATGTGTTTTAAAATCATTGGAGCTCAGAACGAACTCAGGGGGGCAAAGGACCAAAATAACAAACCAATCTGACAAATATAACAAATTTAAAGAAAGCAAATTACAGTCCTGCATCCTTGGCCCATTTGCAGTCTGTACAAAATGCTGCTTTTAAAAAGGGTAAAGAAATATGAGCATGTTTCCCCAAAATTAGCCTCGCTACAGTGGCTACCAGTTCACCTTAGAATAAGGTATACATTTTATTACTCGTTTTTAAATCTTTACACCACAGGCCCCACCATATCCCACAAATGATGTTTAAGAAGTTGCTGAAAGCCTATTTATATGCTGTATAAACCACATGTTTTTAAATATTGTTTTCTAAAATGTGTTTGTTTATTAATAATTGTCTATGTAAAGCACTTTGGTCAGCTTCGGTTGTTGTTAATAGTGCTGTATAAATACAAGAAAACAAACAAACAAACTATCACTGACCTCCGCAAGTGAAATGAACAGGAGACAACAACAGAAACTACTGAGCAGCACAGCCGCCATTTTGGCTCTTTATATTGTCGAGTGGCATCAGAAAGGAGCCAATCGCCTGCAGGTACCAGCAGCCGCTGGACCGACCACCTCCGGGGGCCGGCACGCACCTTTATACATACATACCGAGTGACACACACCTGTCACACATGAGAGAAACACATTAACACGGCAAAATACGACCACAGTCATTTATATATCGCTATATCGTGTCGATAGTGGTCAAATGTTCAGATTAATATTGTGATGCTGTTTCTATCCAAAATCACCAGATCCAGTCACCAACAGAAGAAGCCGTCTTCAGAGGGCTGCGTGTGTGTTAATATGACTGTTGGAGGAGCAGCAGGAGGAACAACGAGAGGCATTTGATTTGGTCGGCTGCAGAAGGCAGATGCCTCTGACATCTGGGCGATGTCAGCGTGTCGTCAACACATTGTTAGCGCCGCAAATGTGCAAACAGATTAACAGGCAGGAGAGCAGCCGAACCGCTGCTGCTGAGAGACGAGGCTGAGGGTGAGAACAACCCCGAGAGAGACGAGCAGTCGAACACGGCAGAAAGAAACTGTAGCGGAGATGAATGACTGGATGACTTTGTGGAGGTCAGGCTACCAGTCAATAAGGAGAGAGAGCAAGTGGATTAAAATCAACAGCATTTTGTCGTCCAGGAAAGTAAATACTCCCACCAGAACCTTTGAAAAACAGCCGATTTAAAATGAAAAGATAAGAAAATCATATCTTACCAGAATAATAACGCAAACAAGCAATGGGAACAAACACGGTGCAGCTTCGTTTAAATAGAGATTTAGTTTTACTCAGCACAGACCCAGTCAGACTGTAAGTAGTTTCTAATATATGTGTAAAGGTTATGGTTTCCTACACTGCACAGAACACAGTGTTCACACTATCGTACGCCGCCTCTGTTATGGCAAAGGTGATGTGCAGTACAGGTCCTGGACCACAGCAGGAAAAAAACATGCAGAACAGTACGAAACACAATGCTTTGAATGTAAAACTACATTTAAAAAGCACCTCATGACTGATCTTTAAAGAGATCTTATTCTTCATCCATGGTGGGTTCTGTGGGTGAGCTCCACGTATTGATTCCTGAACAAAAGAAGTTTTATTGAAAGAAACTTTACAGTTCTCCATAAAGTCAGGGTGAGTTCATGGAGCTGAAGGATTATTCCGATATATTTACACCTGGGCCCTATTTTTTTAAATATATTTTGGGGTGTAAATGACTAATGGGTACAAAAAGTGTTGGAATTGGTCCAGTAGATTGTTGTTGAGTTCGATCCTTATTGCATGACCAAAAACAAACGTCTTGCGAGAGGGGAGTTGTAGCAGGAAGACGATGGTGGAAATGTCATCCTACTGTTCAGTGTGTGAGATGGCCATGGTGTTATCAACCAGGATGTTTAGCCTAGCTTAGCACAAACACTGGAAGAAGCAGGGGGGAAACTGGTGATCTGGGCCTTGAATGCGTCACTGAGGATGCATCGCGTCAGTGGCAACGCTGGTCAAAAAACAAAGACGACTGAAGATGGTCTGCGCTGTAACTTTGATCTGTTTTGATGAACACGAGCGTGGATCTTTCTAATCTGGAGGTAAAAATTAAAAAACAGAGGACAACGTGGCGCTGCATTGAATATTGAAAATTCCCAGGCCTGGACTTCAGTCTGCCTCTGAGAAAAGGATGAACTGAACCTCTGGATGTCAGAGTCTGTCAGTGAAGTTGACTCAGACCTTGAAGGGTTTGACGATCAGCTCTGTGAGGAAGTTCAAGTCTCTGCGGACCTCAGTCGGTGGGATCTGTGGGCCGAGCGTTTCCTTGACACCCACGTCGCAGCGCCGCGCCCGGGCCACCGGACAATACACCACAGTCTGTTTAAACCAGCCGGGAGGAGGCTGCGTGGGCCGACGTGGACGGCAGCCAGGACTTCCCTGAATATTCCCAACAGCTGATGAGCATGAAGGGAACGGGAGAGTCGCGGCCCCTCCCCGAGTCTGGCAGAAATCACCAGGACTTGCCCCACAACGGTTTTAATTCAAATGTAAAGCAAACAGACAGCACAAAGCGCTGCTGTGACCCCACGCGCCCTCCGCCCCACATGCGTGTTTGAGAAGAAAGTTGTGTAATCTTTCCTTCTGACTTCAGTTCCTCGGGTTGGACTGGAAGTCGCTGCGCACTGCCAGGCCTCGCCTCGCCTAATCCTCTGTCCGTCTAATCGCCGCCAACTTGGACTCCCTACAGCCCGACAGCGGTTAATCACCTCCAAACAGCTTCTTCACGTCCAGAGACGTGTTTGTTCTGTAAAACTGAACCAGAGAGCAACAGCATCCTTCAAGTCGACTGCTGGGAACCCGTACGACCCGAGACAGCGGCTGAAACTAAGTTTAGACGTTAGAGACAAAGTTGTGTCCTTCAGTCCGGCTCAGAGGTTCTGTTTCTCTGCTTGTAACGGCACCACATTCATCCGACAGCTGCAGTTACTGTGTTTCCACCTTTCATTTCTTGTTTCCTTCCTTCCTTAAGTCCGTTCCTCCTGTTCCTGATTCTGTCCTTTGTTGTTTCCTCCCTTCTTTCTTTTCCCTTTCTTCTGAAATGTGACAACAACAACATTTTAAAAATGTATCCCCAGTTTTGGGAATATTTCTTTTACTCCCATTATTCCTTTTCTTGTTTGATCCTTCCTTGCTGCCTCCTGTAATGCCCGGCTCGTTCAGGAGCATAACGGAGAAGGGCGGTCCACACGGCAACCGCTCACGTAAACGAAGATTTTTTAACTCAACATGAGCAAACTAGGACATGCAAAGTCAGTAATCAGTAGTGAGTGTGGGTGTCGGGTGCGAGGAAACTGGGCTGAACTGAACACAATCAAAACAGGATCAAAACCAAAAATGGGGGCCTGCACGGCACCGGCCTTCCAGGAGGGAGCGAGGGCGCCATGTTGGAATCCGCCAGCTTATGAAAGGCTCCGAACAGGTGACACCAATTCCTCGAAGAGGTGGGAGGGACCAAACGCTCAGGGAGGGAAGCAGAGACAGGACACATTCTCGGAAGGCCTCGGGCCGTCACGCAAGCAGGAAACGGTGAGAAGGAAAACTAATAGCTAGCGCCACTCTGACAGGAAGTGCTCTGAAGCAGGAGCCTGGTCACACGTGATCCTTCAGTAGCGTCTCTCTTTTCTACCTTTGCTCGGGCCGTCCTCATTCGCTTCTTTCTGCGACACCTGTTTTCACGCTCTCTGTCCGTATATCTTTCCTCCTTCTGTTTGACCTTATTTCCACGTTTTCTTTCATCCTGTGGCTATAATTCCCTCCTTCCTTCTCCAGTTTATTGTCTCCTTTCTTTTCTTCTGAAAATCCCTAATTTTAGATTTGTGTATCTTCAGTATTGTGGCAGGAACTATTCTGAAGAATGGGTACTTTTACTTTGAATGACTGCAGTACTTGGACTTGCAGTAAAGTATTTGTGGTGTCTCTGCCAGCAGACGCACTTGGACACAACGTCGAGTCTCTGCGCTACTTTTCTAACTTCTCAGTGAATTTCCAACAAAGTGGAGAACCTTCCTTCACTTCATGTCACCATGAATATTTATGTTTCCTCCCCGGAAATGATTTCCGTTGAATACCAGTTGTCGATTGTTCTTTTCTGTGTCTCGTGCTCTCGCTCACGTAACAACACTGATGTCTCCGTTCCTCCTGCAGGATAATTGCGTCTTATTTTGAAATGTATATCTGAGCTGCTGCTGCAGCGAGCGGTGGAGGATCCCGGTGTTCATTTTAATTGTGAGCAAACACACATGAAGATTTTAAGAAAGTACGTGGGCCAGATGTGATGGAGGAGAGCGAGCGAGGGCAATTAGCATTTCATTTTAAGGCTGTCGGCAGATTCCTCACAGCGGAGTCGTATTGAGATGCAGCGAGCAACAAACTGTTAGCGCCAGTGTTTGTGTGGACTCATAGGTATTTCGGAGGAAGGTGAGAGTGTGTGTGTGTGTGTGTTGCTGTGTGTTTGTGAGCAGGGGATATATGAAATGGCTCCTCCTATAGTAATTAGCGGTGGAGGTTGTAATTGGGCAGAATCAGTCTTACTAAGTGATTCCCTGACTGTCAAACGAGCCAAATTAATTTGAGTGATACTTTTCATTTAGTTAGCATCAAACAGCCCCTCCACTCGGCCTCCATATGGGCGTCTGATGCAACGCTCGCCATTAAACCGCCACAGCCAGATGTTCCCCGGCAGCCCCGCCATTATCAATGCAAATTTATTCATTAAACAATTTAATTGTGTCAATGATTGACAGGCGGCAGCATGATGACGGAGGAATGTTATGAAGCTAATAATCTGTTAGTCTTATTAAATCCCTGTGTCAGCAATATGGCTGTCAACATTTATGTGGATTAACCCTTCTAATGTCGCGCCACCAACACACACGCACACACACACACACACACACACACACACATCAGCTGCTTGCCATGACAACAGACGGGCTCACCGGTTGGTCGGCAAGTCTTGATGTTCACAAAACACAGCGCCACCATCACCATGGTCACCGGCCCCCAACCTGGGAGAGGGAGGGAGTGATGGCGGGGGGGGGCGTTTCAGATGAGTTCCATTACATTGCAGTAACACACTCACTGATGTTTTCCTGAAAACACACACACGGCAAAAATACAAAAATGTCTATACTATACGTCTATATCCCAAAATCTCCCTGCTTTCCAAAATTGTTCCGATTTTCTGAAAAAGTCCTCAATTTACAAGAGCCAAAAATGTGCCCATATTGCATAAATCTTGTTTCTAAAAATGTCTCATCACTATACATGAACTTTAAAAATGTCGCCAAAAACTTTCCAAAAAAGTTTCACTTTCAGAAGCAGAATCAGCTTTATTGGCCAGGTATGTGGACACATACAAGGAGTTTGACTCCGGTTTTCCGTGCGCTCTGTGTACGTACAAAAACAGTACGACAGTTAGAGCAAATGGTGCGGAGATAAATATGATTAGTGTAACAGGCAGCTTATGTACTCGAGGTACTCTGGTACGTATGTGTCCTCACCATTTGATGACCGGAGGTCGAGCGGACGCTTCGGCAGATAATAACGTGATCAGCGTTAGACAGACACCTTTGAGAAGTGATGGCTAACAGGCAACAGGGAAAGGACCCAAACGCAGGACGCCTGACAGAGGATGATGACTCGTTTTTTTCCTAACTACAGGCAGGCAGACAGGCTGTAACCAGGTAACTGGCAGGCAGGTAAACAGATTGAAGGCAGGTGTAAATCCAAAAGAACAGTGACGGTGGAGTACGAACTGACAGAGCGAGGCGGCGGAAACACACAGTCTGAATACACTCAGGGAGGGGCGCCAGCGAGACACAGGTGAACTAATTAACACAGGTGAAAACACTCAAGGCGATCAAGGAAGGGAAGCACATGAGGGAGGGAGAGGATACCGAAATAAAACAGGAGACATTCGAACACAAACCCTGAACCATGACCCTACCATTATATTATCAGGGTTTCACTGTTGGGGGTCACTGTAGCGTCAAACAAATCCCAACATAAAGTCAATAAAAATGATCGGTTTCAGTCAGATTTGAAATGAATTGCGGTGTTTCGTGTTGTTAAATGACGAAGCAGGTAACGAGTCATTGACCTGCTGCCATCCATCGCAGAGAGAGCATCTGTCCAATCACAGCGGAGCAGTCGGACACCAGCCCTACTTCCTCTGGAGATAATAATCTGAAAACGTCAGCAGCCAAACTGGTTAGTAAAATAAACAAAGACAGCATGTAAACCAGATCATATATCATACGTTTCACTTTTAAGAATCTGTTCCGGAGTTCCAGACGGATTTACAAATAACTGGTGAAACCCTGTCTCTCTGCAAACTTTAGAGGCAGCGAATAGGAGACCAATCCCAAGAAGGGATGACCTACGAGTCATGTGATCAGTTTCACGTATGACCACTTCCTTTACTGACCTGCATGTGAAATGTCAGAGTGAAGAGGTCTGCAGATTTTACATCCAGAACACTAATGTTCTGGACCAAGTCCATATTGGGATTAGTAGTGATACCGTTAAAGTTAGAATGCTGTAACTTGCATTGGAGAACAGTCTTAGATCAAATGTGAGGCATTTCATCTGGGCTCATTTCAAACCATCACGGCACCACAGCGAGCTAAACTAACCCCGTAACGACGACTCCACACATTTTGTCTGTCCTACTCCTCCTTCACACGCACTAAACTCTGCATCAGAGGAGGTGTTGCCGAAGAACACGCCATCCGTCATGGGACATTTAGCGAACCTCAGAGGACAAGGAGCGAGTCAGCTGCCCAGCGAGGCCTATCACAGAGGTCCAAAAGTCTTCAATGTGCAAAGGGACGATGCAGATTAGTATCCTGGACTCACTGCACGTCAGGTACTGAGCACCTGCCAGGTGCAGGTTAGCGAGTTGGACCTTTGTGTTTGTAGTCACGTTCTAGTTTTCCGTTCTTTTAGGTCGGGGAGTTTCAGCAGAGTACAACATCAGATGCCGTTCTGGAAGAAAGCTCCTCTAAAGTTTTAAAAGTATCAGCAGCAGTTCATAAATGCAGCTTACAGTCGTTCTTAAAGTGATTTAAAAGTCAGTGGTGAGCTCTCCTTGTTCTTGGCGCACTACAGGCAGACGCCGAAGTGTTGACACACGGGCAACACACTTCTTCAGATGCATGTTTTGTGGTGTGCTCTCAGTTTTGAAATCTTCACTCCTATTGCTAAAACATGGGCCGTGACAAAGGAACTCCTCGCATTTGACATCAATTAATGAATTTCGTGATACAGCTGGAGGAGCTGGACACATTGCCGTTTGTGGTAGACAGATGAAGGTACTCTGTGTCAACATTTGAGAGTCAGCGAGTCAGGTCTCCCCTGAGGACGGCTACAGGCCGACTCTCCTCGTGTCTGAGCAAACCAACGTCCAGCTCTTCTGCGTCTGAAGAAAAGTAATAATCGTTTGAAAGCTTAACTTGCGAGTTTCCGTGCTGCTAACCGTTGTGTTGAGAGACTGAAGGACTCAGATCGTTTGCTGTATTTCCTCCTTCATAAACAGAAAAATCTCCAGCTCGTCATCCTCTGATGGACTGTTCTCCTCTGACTCACGTCGACCATAAAACTCTAATTTCATCTCCATCTGTCTGCAGAGTATCATCCTCCTGAAGAACATTTCCCCAAAACTCAGGGCTGTTCATCAGGCTGGTACACCTGGTGTCTTTATAATGGTACACTAGATATTAACCATTTTGTGATAATATGATTTTGTATTAAATTATGGCACCCTGCTCGCAGTTCTTCCAGACCTGTGTCTCTGTTAAACGTTTCCAGCAGAGACGTGGTGGAGAGACGAAACCCTGAAATTCAGTTTAGCTGCTTTTTTATTGGCAATAAACGTTTAATGCTGATGTACAGTAAAATCTTATGATCTAAGATGATAGTGTGCAACATAAACCTGATCAAACTGATATCATATTCACGGAGATCTTGTCTTCTATAAAGGAAATGGGATGTGAATGTTTTCTGATAATGTTGATTTCTGTTGAGTAACCGAGCTCAGCATTAAAAGCTGGAAGCAGCAGGAAACTGCTAGCCTAGCTGCCCCGAAAGCGAAACAAGTGAGAATGTATTTTAGATTGTGGTGTGACTGCTAAACAGAATAACTTGCTACTATTATCGACTAAGGTAGCATAATATGCTAATATTTCCTTGCAAGCTAATGTTGATTCAAGTACATTACATACATTACATACATCATTCATCCCCCAATATCTAAATCACTGAGTGGATTTGCTAACAAACTAAGATTATTGTAACGCTCAACTTGAACATTCAAGAGCGACCGTATCACCAGCTGTTTGCCCACGGGGCAGGGTAAGAGACATGTCAGCGCTGGGTCACACGACATCAGGCAAAACTTCAAAAGGCAAAAATACTCTGCAGTAGATTTACTGAGCGAAACATTCAATGTTTAGCCCCGTCAATACAAGTTAGTGTCCTCGTAAATGTCCACAGAGAAAAACAACCAAAACAGAAAGACTCCTTCATATGTGGAGCCGTCCAGAGGCGGGATCCCACCTTGAGAATGCAAAAGTATTACTCATAAACAGCCATTCGTTGCAAAACTGTAATCCAAGAATCCATCTCACCGGTGAAGGATGGGAAACCCTGAAGTGGGCCTGGAGCGAGTCCACAGAAGTCCATAACTTATCAAACTTTACCTCCTAACGAAGGGATTTGCTTCTTTTATGTGCCCAGATATTCAGGGTATCCCTCCACCTACTGCCTCCGCACCTCCCTTTGTCTTCTCCTGTTCACTAGGCCCAAAGCCTCCTAAAGGGAGCAGAAACTGACCCGCCGTTAACCAGGCTGATCAGTGAGTCCAGATAAGCATAGCCTAACTTTAAGTATATTTAATGTTTTAGACCATGCCTTAGATCATCCTTTCACACTTGTGACTCGGGTGGCCACACGTCCGGATTTTGGCCGGACAGTCTGGACTTTGAGCCCCCTGTCCGGCGCCTCGAGCCGGACACTGATCTGTCCTCCTTGTTGGAGTCTGACTCGGCCTAAAAGAAGCCGCTCTAGAGTCTCTGTTGGGACGCAGCAGCGCAGCGTCTGCTGCCGTGAGATCTCCGCTCAAACACGTGATTGGCTGAAAGCGGCGTCAGATAAATATCTGATACATCATTGGTTAGAGACGTAAACGAGCCTCCACGCGCTGCTACAGGCTACGTCACATCGTCACGCCAACACGCCGACACGTCAGACCTCGTTTGATCCGGAACAGAAGAGCTCGGGTTTGTAGCAGAAAGCAGCAGAGACGCTGCTTCTTTCAGAGCTGGAAGGTGGATTTATTTCGGTGTTTCTGTTACTTCCAGAAGTCCAGAAGTGTCATGTGTTCACTGTGAGAGACGTCTCTGAAACAGACGTCCCAACGTCCTCAACAAACCCTGTGTTCCTCTCCTGCTGCACTCAGCTCCACATCAGCCCGTCTGGGCAGAGGAGGCGGCTTCAGAGTCTCTGGATCATGTGACAAGTTATATGTAGCTCTCACATTAGCTTGTTAGCTAACCACCAATGGGTTGTATTGTGGATTTTTTTCTCTTTAAACGGAGCTAGCTTATAGACTATTAGCTAGTACACTAGTACATGCTAGTAAACTTAAGCCAGTAAACTAATTACAGTAGCAAGTGAACATATTAGCTATACCTTATAGTTTAATAACTAACACGTTTACAAGCTGATAATTTTAGCTATATTAGCTTGTGGTGGGACTGGGATGTTCGCAGTCCCACCACAATCTTTTGGCTGAAAATAAACACAATTCGGCAGATTTTCACAGTTCTTTTCGACCTGTGATGGAGCTGTTTCCACCTGCTTCCAGTCTTAGTGCTAAGCTAAGCTACACCTGTTCCGGAAAACCACCACTTCTGCATGTGCTTGCCGTTTCTACAGCTGCTCAGTGAGGGTTAGCGTTAGGAGGGGGGTTTGTCTGCAACATTTAGCATGCATGCTATGCTGTGGAGCTCCACACTTGATGTTTTCTGTGATTTCTCTTCTCGCCGAACGCTCAGTAACTTTGTTGTGAGGCTCTCCACCGGAGGCCGCTCGCTCTGAAGCCAGCGTGGAGTCAGGCGGGCGTCCGAGGGGACGCTCGGGGTCCCCGGCAGCATTGGTGTGTTTGTGGAAATCATTACGGCTTCGACGTTGGAAGCCGAACGAGGCGAGGGGAAACACGCTGCACGTGTTTACTGCGGATCAGATTACTCTTCTGTGCTTTATTATTGACGAGGAGACGAATCCAAGCATCCGAAGTCCCCGAGCTTCTCCTCCGACCTGCAGCCGCCCGGGCGGCTCGCCTCCTCCTCCCTGATGTTTGTTTCAGCACACACAAGCTTATTCTACTGTTGACTCGAGGTTTTATTGGACCGTTACAATGATGCTCTGTCGGGTTTTACTCGAGACACGGGAACCAACGCAGGTCTTTTCATTTCACACAGCAATTTCAACTCGTTCTGGAGCTTTCAACCACGTCAAATGGTCCTCGGATTTTAACACGTTCATTTAAACTGTAAATAATCAAAGTATTCTTGAAATGGGTGGACGAGCAAACCAATGAACGAATCATTTCTTATAAACCTGTTCTGTTTTATTTTTCTCTTTGCTGCTTAGAAACTCTGATTTCATTGTTCGCTTATGTGCACTAATATATTATATGAAAATATGTAATATAATTTAAGAGATGGGCAAATAAATGACCAAACACGTAGAAATAGAAATTATTATTTCTGTGATGCTGATTCATCGTTTTGTGTGAAATCCCTCCAGTTAACTTCTGTTTTCACTTCTTATTATTTTTATTTCGATGTCAAGACCAAAATAAAGATGATGAAAATAAATGAAAAGGATAAAAAGCACCGTGTATTGATGGATTTCATTAAGTTGCAGAAATTACTGCTAAAGGTGGAAATAACAATACTCATATTGACATAAAATGTTGAGTGATGTTTAAAGTTCGTTTGGTTCTTTTCACAGGATTCGTTGACAAGAAGAAACTTTAAACAACAAAACCAGCAACGCGTCAGCGCATCTCTCAGCGCTGCCTCACTTCCTGTCTCCGAGCCCATTGGTTCCTGCTGAAGGCATGAGGTCGGTCAGGCTGTGACACGCACACAGTACGTGTTGGTGGATATTGTCTGTTTGCACATGAAGTAAATTTATATCCCTTAAGAAAAGGTCAGAAAACACAAGAGACGTGGTAATTAGGGTTAAGCAGAGGAGTTTAAGGGTGTTAAAGGACAGCAGATGGCAGGAAGGATCAGTGCATGCTGGGAGTTGAAGTTCAGGAGTCTGTCAGCTTCAACTCATCCGGATCCTGAAAAGAAACAGAGCGACGACGGCGGTTTTGTCCAAGACAGACGAGCTGAGGTCATCGAAGGTTCAGCGAGAGGAAAGCAAAAGATTTAAAGTTTTGTCAGGCCCGAACATGAGTGACGTGGGAACAGCGCACAACAACGACACAGTTATTCCGTTTGGAAACGAGCATCTTGAAATCCTTAAAAACTTATTATTCAGCCAACAATTAGGCCGAGCCCCGGAGCTGGTTCCAGGTCAGGCCGAGAGTTTCACACGAGTTCAAGAACAAGAGAAGAAGACTGATCAGAATACAAACACACACAGCGTCTTTGTGTGTGTGTGTGTGTGTGTGTGTTAGAAGATGTCGGAGGGTTGTTCTTCACGGTTTTCCCTGGGTCGAGCCTTGCAGTCAGGACTCTGCGTGTGTGTGTTATGACCTCAGGCAGGTCCGGCCCTCGGGAGTAGGTTCTGTTTTGTTTGTTTTCTATTTTTTTTGGGGAGGAGAGGCCACTGCAGGAAATCTACTGCTTAACGAAGCATTCATCACTGACACATTCAGAACTCCATCCACATTTCTGTGTGTTTTAGAGAAACACTGACTCCATGTTTCAGTCACACAACATCCATTTATGGATGCAGTCAGTCTTTTGTTAAATATGAATGGTTCCCCTCTGATGTGATGCGGGTTCCTCTCTGACCAAAGAGTCTGTTTTAACAGGTGATTAGTTTGACATTCAGTCTTTATTTTCTATTGGAGGACATTTATATTTATTTTTAATTTAAATCAATAAAATCAGTGGGTGGTGGACTGAGAAAACCCATTCTCAATGCAGTTTTTATTGTTATTCTGTTTAACAGGGACAATGCTCATGGATCAATACAAATAAACAAAACACTGTAAACTAGTTCGCCCTGAAGGCAAATTGTCCCAGGCCAGGTGTTACAAAGGCAGCATGAAAATAAAATGAGTGCACATTCACAAACAATACTAAGCAAGGACCAATGAAAGGAAAACACAAGAAAAGAATTAGAGGAATGATCACATGTTTCATTATTAATGAGCTACAGCTCATTGTTCTTCTGTAGTTTCAGAAGCAACAAAGACAGACCAACGGCATCTACAATCAGCACAATGACTGATAAAGACACTCCAGTAATTAGCCTGAGCCAAAACACCTGCGTGTGCTTTCGGATTTTACTCAAAAGGAACAACACTCGTGTCGACACTACAAGCTACAGTACTACACGCTGACCGTTAGAGTGCACTGTTTCAGCATCTGCTATACAAGAAATCAACATAATGAACTGGAATTAAGTCATTTATAGGGCGAGGCCACTTTGGCCTTTGATAAATACAAGTTTATTGGGGGACCAAGGCCAAAACGAATGGTACATTGTCTGATTGATTTTTTTAAATGTGAACAGTTCATTAGATTAGTTGCTTTTGTTATATTTGAATGATAAAATAAAGTCTTAGTGATCAAAAGTAGTCTGATCGAGCTTCAACACCCACGCATTTGGGTCCGAGGTCACAGGAGCAGTCACCGACATGAGTCACCTCGCTCCCATTCTCCGATGGATATTTTAGTGGGAGAGCACTGTGGGAGCGAGCGGCGAACCGTCTAAAAAATGAAGGTTTGTCCCCACGACACGTGCTGGTTGGTGGATCAGACACACGGTGAATGAAACACTGACGGACGCTGTTAACTCACCGTCTATCGGGCTGCTTATTTACATTTAGCAGACAATTTTAGCCAAAGCGACTTACACATTTACTGACCAAAGGCGCAGCTTCAGGAGCAATT
>CM022490.1:30133340-30135840 GCA_011952105.1 Coreoperca whiteheadi | reverse complement strand
TATCTTCTTGTGTTGCTATGGTAACGGCGTCGGCATTAGCAGCTACGTACACTATGGAGATCCATCATTCAATTCAATTTCATATATATTATATTATATATAATGCCAATTCATAGCAGAAGTTCTCTCACTGCACCTTTCCTACCGAGCAGGTCTGGACCGAATAATATCAGCTCGCCATCATGCTGTAACTCTGCTCTGCCGCTCCACGGATGTTTTGTAAGATCATCCTCGAGCCGCTCTGATGCGCCGTCACTCCGGATATGAAATGGCGTCGCGTCACGTCGCGATTGACACTTTGAAGTCCTATTTGAATGTCATCTGTGGAGATCCGAGCCCCTGCACATGTGGCTCGGCTCTCATGCGCTTTCTCTCCAGACCCTCTAAAGTCAACCTGGATATGCCCCAAAAAATCGGTTTGTGCTGGCAGTGTGAACAAGGCCTGAGAGTTTGATCACAGACGAGTTAAAGTTAAAATATCAGCGTCGTCCTAACGAGACACCTGAGACAAGCGGGGCCGTCCGTCAGTCGAACTGGATTCATCGAAAGCCTTTTTCAGTCAGTAATGAAGTCTTTGAGAGTGCAGATCATGAACCGCTCATCGCACATTATTAAACACTCTAAAAACTATCACTGAATTTAATTTCCATGAGTGGACGAGTTAATTCACTTCTCCTTTTTCTGCCTTTTTCACTTGTAATTTCCGAGAGCCGCGGGGTCAGAGGTTAATGAGGACGCTCGGTTTCTTCACCTGTTCCATATTGCATGAAGCGATCAGCGTGCAGCCAGGTGAAACCCTCGGTAATGACTCGCTGTCGGTTTAATCACAGGCGGCTACAGACGACGCATGAAAGAACAGAGCGGCGGGAAGAAGAGGCGGAGGAATCTGGAGCCAAGCTGGGAAAGTTTTCTGTAGTTTCAGGATGTGGAATCCAACAGGAGGTCGGACTTGTCTTTTATTTCTCCTTCGCCTCATTAAACCCCTGCAGCACCTGCAGGCGCAGTGACATCACACTCTCTGTGTTTACCTTCATCGCCTCACCTGTGAACGACACCTGACACCACACACACCTGCACGCTCCGCACACTGGATTACAAGCGGCTTTCTTTTCTTGCGGATTTTGGGATTATTTTGGGATGTTGAATTCACATATCTCTCAGTGTAAATCTTGTATTTATGATTCTGTTTTTTTCTGCACCAACAACAACAACACAAACCTGATTGGCTGAGAGCGTCTTTGTTAGTCACCTGACCCAGACCTTTTACACCTTGTGCTGCCTTGGCTCAGTGCTTAGCGCCGGGTTCGGATCCCGGCTGGGGCGGGGCCTTTCCTTCTTCGCCCCCCCACCGTCAGCCATCATGAGGTCCATTCTCCTGCCGGTGCCTTGGCCAGAGCGCTGCTCCTGATAATTAGGATGGTTAGAATGCAGACATCGACTTTCACTCGAATACGAGACTGTGTATGTGACAACAAAGAATAATTCTAACTGAACATGAACCGAAAGAACGGGTGGAGACGCTCGCACACGCTCTATGTTTTGTCTTCGTCTTCAAGAAGCTTTTTGATATTCCGAGTTTTCGGCTCGAAAGCATCACCAAGCCGCCGTGTTGCTCTTCCACTGGCCATCGCACGCTCCTGTTCTCGGTTACTATCATATCATGTTCTTTTTGCATCGGTTGTGTAAATAACATTCTCTTCACCTCTGCTGCGTTGTCGCCCCGACAGATTTGGGACGCTTGTAAACTTTGTGTTTAACATAAAGTTGTGTGCGTTTGAGTGTGTCGCAGAGTGAAGACGGTAACCCTGCAGAGGAGATAACTGTCCGAATAAAAATGATAAACTGTGCAGCTCCGCAGCTCGACCTGCTGGTGATTTCAGCCGCGGGTTCAAATCCCACGGCACACACACATACACACACACACACGCCCGGTAATGACCCCTGGCTCCTCCCAGCATGCACTGCTGCCGGGTTTTATGTTTATTTATGGGGGCCGGTGGGGGAAACGGGGCGGACTGACATGTTTATTGTGGTCCTCGGATCAGGAGCCGCCGGGGGCCACAGGTGCAGAGTTTTACATGAGGAGAGATTTACTGTATGGTAGCCATGGAGGGGGGGGGGCAGGGCGGGGAGGCAGAGCGTGGAGGCAGAGTGGGAGGCAGAGGGAGGAGGCAGGGCGGGGAGGCAGAGTGGGGAGGCAGAGCGGGGAGAGGCAGAGGGGGGAGGCAGAGCGGGGAGGCAGAGGGGGGAGGCAGAGGGGGGTGGGTTGTGGTTGTTGTTATTGTTGTTGTTGTTGTTGTTGTTGTGGTTGTTGTTGTGGTTGTTGTTGTTGTTGTTATTGTGGTTGTTGTTGTGGTTGTTGTTGTTGTTGTTATTGTGGTTGTGGTTGTTGTTGTTGTTGTTATTGTTGTTGTTATTGTGGTTGTTGTTGTTGTGGTTGTTGTTGTGGTTGTTGTTGTTGTTGTGGTTGTTGTTGTTGTTGTTGTTGTTGTGGTTGTTG
>CM022490.1:30122810-30125125 GCA_011952105.1 Coreoperca whiteheadi | reverse complement strand
TGTGTGTGTGTGTGTGTGTGTCCCGCATGCTTAATGCATGTGGCTGCGCAGGAATGTGTGTGTAGATGTATGCCATATCGATATGTGTGTATTCATACCTGTGTGTGCGCGTATCGCAGCTACATGTTGTAACACTGGAATCTCACTGGACAATTCGTCAGTCAGAAGTTCTTCTTCTTCTGGTGTTTTTGTCCATCAGCAAACAGCTTCAGGTGCGTCGGCAGCTCCTTCCGGACTGCAGGAGGACCGAGCCTGATCTACACAGAGCCCAGACAACAAGGACGGGATCAGACGTGTGACGGAGCTAAATGTCTCGAATCTCACCTGGATTTTATCTGATACGAGACTCTCGAAATGAGTCGAAGTGGAGACGAGGCCTCTGATGTTTCCTCTAGCGCCACCTTGTGGTTCGCACTTGCGGTTCGGAGCGAAAAGTGTGCTGCTAGCACGGGCATGGCTGAACAAAGTCCAACAATTATAGAACATTATAAACTCTTAAAATAAAAGACACAATGCAGGTTTGCTACAAAATAATCACAGAAAAATTTTGAACAAATCTGCCTTTTGCTTGTGTGTTTGTTTGCTTTGTTGTTACGTACTGCGTGTGTGTGTGTTCTCAGAGTGTGTGCTCTTGTAAAGCCATCTTTGTGAGGACCAGTTGGCGTGTTAGACCTCGGGAGTGAGGACATTTCGGCCGGTCCTCACTTTTCAAGAGACCTTCATGGGGCTGTTTGAGGGTTCAGACATGGTTTTAGGGTCAGTGTTAGGGGCTGGGGAATGCATTATGTCAATGGAAGTCCTCACAAGTATGGAAGTGCCAGCTTGTGTGTTTGTGTGTGTTTATGAATGTCGGGTATTGTGTGTGTGTGTGTGTGTGTGTGTGTGTGTGTGTGTGCTTGTGTGTGTCTCCCAGGTGTTGAGGTTTTTCCTGGAGTTTCTATCTTTACGATCCACCTCCACCAGTCCTCCTCGCCCTCTCCGGCAGCGCACACACACCGGGGCTTCTGGGTAGTGGCGGTGGGGTAAACCCGCCGCTCCACAGCCGTAAAAGAAGCAAATGGAGCAGAAAAGTACTTGGAGAGGAACGGCAGCTCGGTCCTCAGCGTGGCATCACTTCCTCGCGGCTCGAGGTTAACGTTCGTACACTCTGAGGTTCCTCGGTGGCTTTTTTCCAGCGTTGCTTTGTTTGTTTCCATCGCTGACCTTTGGTGGGGAAACGCCTCCATCGGGGCGGCGAGTCAGCGCCGGCCCCTGGTTCGGAGCGAGCTCTCTGGGGAAGTAGCCAGGCACAAATCAAAGAGAGAGAGGCTGATTTCAGACACGTGAACCCCACGCACTGCCATGAAACGTGCTTCGTGGTTCACGTTCCCCTCGGGATGAACTGTGATAACCCTGCTGACGCTCTGAATATGGTCAACATTCAACCAACCAAACGTGATGTTAGCGTTAGCATTTAGCTCAAAGCCTCACAGAGCCGCTAGCGTGGCTGTGGCGTCTTTCATTAACATTCATTGTTAGGATTTAAGCTGCGTTCATGTTCCGTGTGGTGGTAGACATGGAGAGAGTCCCATCTCAATGACTGGCGAGGGTTCACTTCATCAGGACGGTCACGTGGTTTCAGAGTGGGCTGTACGGCGTCGTCTTTGACTGATGAGGCGTTTTAAGTTTTAAGAAGAAGAAGAAGACGTTCTTGAAGACAAAATAAAGGGATACATGACCTGAGATCGTTGTTGTTGCCTAGTTTCACCTGTTAACAGCGGTTAACAGACAGTGGCCGCGCCAGGTGGGCGCCTCTGCTCTTCCTCTCTGATATTCAGATGTTGCTGCGACCAGGTTCACATTGCGCTGGAGCATGGAGTGCGGCATCATGGGTAAATGGCTGAGCCAGAGGGGGGCGGCGAGGCATCGGGGGAAGTTGTGCGGCCGAAAGGCACACGGCGCTGAAAGGTCAGGCCCCTGAAGAGGGGCCCCCTCTGACAGAGAACTGAATAAAACACAGAGAAGAAGAAGAGCAGCTCAGCCGGACGTCACAGTGGACAAACAGAGAGGAAATATCCAACACACACTCTGTTGCTACTGACGCCGGGCGGAACCTGGACCCACAACCGGGTTCTGGTCTAAGCTTAAGGAACAGACTTCAAGGCCCCTCTTGACACGTGTCATTCACTTTCCTCTGAATAACAAAGAAAAACGTGTCATTTTGCTGCGCTCACCTTAAAGGCGCAGTGAGCAGGAAAACTGCAGTTTGCAGCCATCAGAACGCCGCTCGTTTGTTCTGTTAATGCTCAAAGTGGCATAAAGACATAAAGCTGTGA
>CM022490.1:30102810-30117810 GCA_011952105.1 Coreoperca whiteheadi | reverse complement strand
TTTCCATGGCTACAGAGCGGCTCAGAGCCAGGTCTCACCTGACCGTACACGTCACATCTCTCCCAGCAAACACAGTCGCGGACGTTCGCCGTAGTTTGTCCAGACGGCGGTCACAGCGAGAGGACCGGTACGTACAGAACATTTATTTTCAGCTTCAGCCTCAGCATGCTGCTAGCCTCCTAGCATCAACGCTGCTGCTAAACCATCACACTGCCGTTCGATAAAAACGGATGAAGCGTCGGTGTAAGAAGCAGAAGGGAAAACTGTTCGTCTCGTGGGTCACGGTGACCCCGCCCCCAGCCGCTGACGTCAGCGGTTCTTCCTTCTAGACCAGCAGAGACTCGGTGCTACTGAAGAACCGCTTGTCCTGCTCCGAGCCGCTGCTTCGGCTGTGGGAACACAAAGAACCGGTCTGAAACTGGGCTCTGGCTCCGCCTCGGGGGAAACGGGGTATTCGTGTCTCTGAGTTCGGTTGCAACCAGCAGCCAACGCGGCGTCTGTTACGCCTTCCACCAGGTGGTCTTGCTGGTCCCTGGAGGCCACAGGTGTTGGATTTTCCCACCAGCAGAAAACAGGTGAACGTTTGTGTCATCGGGGGCAGCTGGGTGGGCGGAGCCTTTTTACACCTGTTCAGCAGATAAGAGACACCTGGCACCTGTCGCTGTGACTGCCAGCGCCATGGCAACAGCACACAAACACATCCAAAGTGTGACAGTTTGAAGAACATTAGTCTTCACTACGCTCACATTCACCTGTGGCACCTGTTCTCCAGGTGTGCTGTTCTTAATGAAAGACAAGATGAAAGACATTTAAAAAATGTATCTTGCAATATAGTCTCTTTTTTTTTTAAGTGAATTGCAGAACATAGTCTACTATTCTAATAACTATTATCCAAACTACTGTTGGCATGTTGGCATTCTTTACTGCCTCACAAGAGAGGAGGCGTTTCCTTTCGTGGCGTTTTGAGCTCCTGACAGGTGGACTGGTTCGAGTGTTACCGGGACAACACAACTCAGTCTACAGCTTTTAATAAGAACATTTATTATCCCCTCTCGCTAATGTTAGTTAGCTTTTCACATCGAGTTCAGCCGAACGCTCCTGCTGAAGCTGCCAACGGGAGTCCATAAGGTTTCCTCATTGCAGCGATGTTAAAGGGTAAAAACGTTTCAAATCTTAAATATTGTCAGTTTTGAATTCCGTGTGTGCACCCAGACAGTGACAGGGCACATTAATGTGTTGCACATGGTCTTATAGTCCTGGACTAACATTAACGCTAACAGGCTAACACCAGCTGCACCTCACCTGTCAGCCAGTCTCACCTGCCTCGTGATGACCCTAAAGGCAGAGGTGGACCTCTCAGGCGGAGCCCCTAAACCCCCCCCTTTGGCTTGCAGACCTGGGTCACCCCCGTGGGCGGTCCTACAGAAGCTTCTCATGCCTGGAGGATCCGTCCGCTGGGGACCATGATGTATTAGGCACCTGTATAGAGGTGTTAGTCGAGATACGTCACTATTAGTGACCAAAGGACAAACGGGGCCGACCTCCTCCTCAGAGCCGCTGACGGGACCGAAAATCCAGTTTACGAAAAGACCGGATATTAAAGCTACAAGACCCATTTATTGAAGAGTGCGATGTGTAAATTTGCAGTCGTTCTTGGTGAAAACCTCTGAGTAACAGCTCTACCGTGGCCTTGGACAGTCTTGTTATCGCAGCGCAGAGAAGAGAAATGTGCCGGGTCGTTATCATGGGCGGCGAGCTCTCGGAGATGAGAGAGCCGCCGCTCGCTTTCCCCTCGACGGCAATTAGACGAGCGTGATGGGATGAACTTCACTGTTTTAGCCACGAGCGAAAAACTCTGCTGTCAGGCTGCTGCTGACAACCAGAGGAGAGAGGAGTAAAATAAATCTGCAGCTCGGCGCCACGTAATCCACTCTGAGAGACTGAAGGAAGTACCCTGTACTGCAGTACGAGTACCAGTACCACTGCAGGAAAGTACTCTGCTCAGGAGCGTCTGATCATAGTTTTGTTCTTAAAACTCATCAGCGAGCCTCACTGCTGCTCCTCCGTCACCACGGACACACACGCTGTAGTTTATCCTGACTCACACACACACCGTCCTGCCGCCCCAAACGCTCACTACAGCGCCGCACGTGGATCCATCCGCCGCTGGAAATAGTCCCCGACAAACGCACTGTTCCCTCCTGTCTGATGGAATCTACAGCGAGCAGCTGTTTGAGGAAACTACTGAGGCTTTTAAACATGAAACTACATATCTGAGAGGAGTTTTTAAAGATCCACGTCTTCAGCAGGAACCAACGGGCTCGCAGCTGAGCGCCGCAGACAGGAAGTGAGACGGCGCTGAGAGACGCGCCGACTAAATTATCCAGAAAAGATGAAGTATTGACCGGTTTGCTTCCGGCCCTCTTGCCCCATCTGTCACAACCAAATGTTCACAGCATGTGCTGCGTGACGGGAAGTGGCAGAGTGAAGGTATTAGAGCTGTTAAATCCAGTCCAAAAGCACGGATGGCGGCGAGTGGAGTTTAAGTTAAAGAGGGAAAGAAAAAAAGACTACAAAGGAATCAAGAGGAAACATTCGGACGTCGGGATTAAAGTAAAGCAGGAGGGGAAGAGCACATCAGTGTTCCTCTGTGTTTACTGCTGACACGCTGCATTATACCTGCTACACATCAAAATGTTAGCATTGTCTTTGCAGGGCTCTTTAGTTTTGAAGACAGGCAAGAGTGCCATCTCCCACCCCCCCACCCAAACACAACCATGGGGGTATTGTTGTGTTAGGAAAGGATCACTGAACACGATTTAACCAAATACAAGGTATTTATTCCATTTCCATGTATTCATTTGTGTGTGAGAGAGAGAGAGATGTTTAATGTGACAAACTGTCAGTCATGGTGTGATAAGGAAAATATAACCAGGCCTGGACTAACGTTACTTGTTCTGAGCGAGTGTTGTCAGTGAACAGGCTGTGAAACTGTTGGCCAAGTTACAGACACTCATGAAAAACTGATGCCGATTATCTGGAAAACGTTCTCTAACAGCAGTCACGTTGTCGCGGTTTGTGTCGAACAAATTGTAAACGGGTTGTAACATTAAAACAGGAGCTCACGACTGACTCTGCGCTCACAGTGAAGCCCGGAGCGCCGGAGGTTTCCTTGTTTTTTTTTTATTGGTTGTTGCGTTAAATCGAACCCAGATACAACAGCGCTATTTTCTGATTGGCTATTGTGTAGCCTCTTTCTTTTTTTGGATTGGCTGATAAGCGACCGGCGGGAGACGCGCCTGATTCCTGCCCGGCTCCATAGAGAGCGGCGGCGCGGCAGGATATTAAATATGTGATAAAAAGGTTTTCTGCGTGAGAAATACAACGTACGGCGGGAGTGCGTGACGGAAGACCGAAATGAGTGACTGTCACGCTCGAGAGCCCCGACTCACAGAGCTGCTAGCACGTCTCCTCCTCTAAAGACAATCCTGTCTTTTTATTTCCAAAATCCTGGTTAGGGGCCTGAGTGAGTCGCCTGATTGTGTAAAAGTCAAAAACATGAGCGTCGCTACCTTCCACCCCACATCCCGTGAACGCATGCATTCACCAAACATCGGCAAAGACCTGATCTGTGCCCTGAAGGTCACGACAGGAGGAGACG
The DNA here is from genome assembly GCA_011952105.1 of Coreoperca whiteheadi. Taxonomy (NCBI): domain Eukaryota; kingdom Metazoa; phylum Chordata; class Actinopteri; order Centrarchiformes; family Sinipercidae; genus Coreoperca; species Coreoperca whiteheadi. The sequence goes on along the minus strand of CM022490.1, from coordinate 30,114,149 downwards.
TCAGGGCTCCTCGCAGCCCAGAGGAAACTCTCTGAGGCTGCAAACAGCCAATACGTCGTCCATTATTTACGCGTCAGCTGCTGCCAGAACACAGTCATGTGCCAGAAAGTTTCCAGGTCAGCTCTGCCGGGAATAATAGTGCTAATAATGAAAGACTGTCACGCCTGCGTCTTCAGCTGAGGATTGTACATACAGGAAATCTGTTTGATGAGGTTTGTAGATGCAAAGATCATTAATACCGATGATTATTTAATGATGATTGTCATTATTGAGTCTTTGTCTCTCAGATCTTTCTCTTTACAGTTTACAGTTGAATGTTTGACAGAGATCGGACGGGGTCCAAACTAAAGCTTCTGGTGACGCATTGGAACCGTTAAAGATCTGGAAATAAACTCTCACAGTCGCCTCAGGTGAGGACAGGTGAGCGGCGTCAGGTGCACATCAGCAGAGCAGATGAGAAGTCTCAGGAAGGTCAGAACGACTAAAATACAACGTTTTAAAGAGGGTTAAAGTGGCGAAATATACAGCAAATATATTTAATATCACCACGCGAGAAGCTGGAACCAGATCCTATTTTGGCTTTTCAACTTTTAAAGAAATCACTGAAGTGATTCACTAAAATATATTAACAAAATATTGCCGAATCCCGAGCCTTAATGTATCTGACTGTCGGAGAAATAAGTTCTAAACACACTGAAAAGGTCTGTGGCTCATTAAACAGCCATGCCCCTGTTGGTGTCAGAGATCCTCTTTTCTTTTGAACTTAAACACAATAAAACAGGTTTTTCTGCTTCTCTTCTTTCAGCCACCATAAAACACACAGAGCGTCTGTGGAAAAAGAGCCACTTTCGTTATTCCGATGGTATAGTTTCGGCTGAAATGAGCAGCGGCAGGATGGATTTGACTCGTCGCGTTCGTTTGCTTCTCCTCGTATCGATCAGCTGCAGGAAACCTGACAAACGGACGGGAGATTTCAGGAAACGACCTTGGAGACGACGGAGTGAAGCGCCGACGCTCATTTATTCATCCCATCACTTCCAGCTCACGTGCTCTTCCTCTTCCTCTTCCTCTTCTCTTTTAAAAGAGTGTCGGGGGAAATGAAGCTGTGTGGACAGATGATGATGAAGATGAAGATGGTGGTGATGGAGCGACAGCAGCAGCGCCGACATGTCGTCCCCGTCTATTTCCTGGAATCTGATAACAGTTCCCTTTGTGGCTTCTGTTCCATCTATCGTGACCTTTGGCCTCCAGTTCTGAGTTCAGCTTTAAACTGTGTTTTCCTTTTGGCGAAGCGAGATAAAACCCGACGGGCGATTTAACACGAAGACGAAACAAGCGTCACATTAAACGGAGGAGCAGCTTTTTCCCTCCGCACGCCTTGTTTTTCTACTTTAAAAGGTGATTTATTGCAGAGACAGGTAGTTTACTTTGGCCACCTTCTTCTCTCCAGCATGCAGACATGTAATAATAATGCAGTAATAAGCAGATCAGCACATTTGAAGTATTTGTTAATGTTCTGAAAACGTCTCCTGTGAAGACATATTTCGTATTATTGTCACATATCATCGTTTGTACAGCAGCCTCCAGCTGTGGCGTCAGTTACAGTTAACAAATGCATTGATCAGCACTGAGGCCTGCAGCGACATTACAGGCAGCCATTAACCCTTTATTACATGTTTATAACTGATACACATGAGGGATGGAGTAAAGCGTTCAGCGTATTTAATCCCATAATGATCTCACCCTGTAGCTATGGAAATGGGTTTTTATTTACTTATTTATTGACTTTCTTCAGATCCATTTGCAGGAAAAGTGAACTTCTGTTTTATAGACAAGAGAAATGTGTAAAACCCAAGAAATGAAACGTTTTACACCCAATATCAACATGTGTTAGCGGTCTGAGAAATAAGAGAAAGCCAGATAACGTGCTGGTTAGTTTTTCAGAACCAGATCAGATCAGATCCATATTACTGAGCTGAAACTCGACTTATAATAATCATCATCATCATCATCCCCACTGTTGCTCTGCAGTGACCTCATCAGTCACTGTGTTCATTCAAAGAGAACAACACGAGACCACAGCTTCTAATCGCAGGACTCTGTGTTTAATGGAAATATGACCTTTAGAAAGAAAACCACATGCTAACAGAGGAAGATGAGAGTCAGATGGTCGCATCATATACATATGAAGCTACAGCCAGCAGCTGGTTAGCTTAGCTTGGCATAAAGACTGGAAACCGCTAGCCTGGACCTGCTGACCCGCTCCGATAACATGAGCCAATTTAAAACGAGGTATGACGAGTTAATTGGTGAGCTTTCTGGTGCCTTTGGACAGAGCCCCTGCTTCCAGTCTTTATGCTAAGCTAAGCTAGCGGTGTCCCCCTGCTTCCAGTCTTTATGCTAAGCTAAGCTAGCGGTGTCCCCCTGCTTCCAGTCTTTATGCAAAGCTAAGCTAGCCGGCTTCTGGCTGTAGCTTCGTATTTACCGTCAGACGTGGGAGGGGCCTCAGTATGAGCGTTTAGCTCCCGGAGCTGCAGGAGCTCGGTGGGGTTTTTGTGCCCTGCGTTTCGCCTCTCAGTGCAGTCACCTAATCTGCATGTGGTTAGGATCAAACTGAAGAAAACAATCATTCTACTTTATTTACAGTTAATATTTCGTCAAAAGGAACTAGAGTTGAACATCATAAAGTATCCCAACGTGTTTATGGTGTTAATGTGTCTATAAAGCAGCAACTTTAATACTGGGAGAGAAAACCTTTACAGGTAAAGTTAAGTTTCTATTTCCCTGCAGAAACCTTGTTTTTCTACTTTGAAAAAAGTTGTTTATTGCAAAGATAATTAAATTTGGGAAACATTTTATTTAATTTTTTTGATTTTGTCGTGGACTTGTCAAACTTTTATCATGCAAATAGGAAGTCGTCTAATTGGATCTGGCAAACTCTCCCTGTGATGGATTTCATCACGAACCAAAAAAAGAGAGATTTATTTCTGACAAGGAAACAGACTGTCGGTGCTTCTTATTAATCGTCTACTTCTAATTGAAGTGAGCAGGCTGTCATTGAAACGGCGAGACTCTCGTCCTGTACGAGCTTTCTTCACGACACAATTTATCTTTTTGGCCGCTTTAAGCCTCCAATTTGTAATGAGTTATTGGGCTGTTCCCCGATATTCCCCTGTGATTGAGCAGGAAGTATTCGGGACATGATTTATAGATGTTAATTGTGGTGTTCAAAAAATTCACAATGGAGTACAGGAGGGAAAAAGAGCCGAAGAAGAAGGGGCGGCGGGCGTGGGGGGGGGGGGGTGCACATCTGGAGAAGTCATCATGACTGAAGCCAAGTTTCTGGTCCTGGGAGGGAAGTAAAAGCAGAGCTGAATGTGAACTAAGCTGCACCCTGGAGAGTACAAAATATTTTCCCCTGTCAGCTCGGCCCCGGGGCCCCTCAGCTCGGCCCCGGGCCCCTCGAATCCCAAACGTGCCGACCTGTGGCGAACCCTGGTCCACATCGGGCCCCGCTCTGCAGGAGCTCCGCGTGCCCTCTGCCCAAACAAGACATTTTTGTACTTGATATTAAAGCAGCATCAGGCGGGACATCCATCACTGTGGGGGGGGGCGAGGATGGGGAAACAATATGTGTCTTCTCCTGAAGTGGAACCCACCTGCAGCGCCTCCTGAAGAGGAGTTCATGAAAACGAGTGGAAGTGCGATGACCCGCCCCCCCGACTCCATCAGCGAGTCCATCTATAACCTCACATGTGCTCCACCCGCCGCCGGCCCACGGGGACGCCGTTCAACACCTGGAGAGAAGTGAAGCGCTTTGGGAAACATTCAGGCCTTTACTTTGGGTTTGTTAACACTCACTTCCAGAACGTTTCGTCATACCTGTGGATTAAAACACCTTTAGTTAATCCTTAATTTCCCCCCACAAACCCACCAACCCACAGACCCTGACCGTCCCAGCAGGGTTTGTACGCCGCCAGCTGTGGGTTTTCTCTCTGTGACGGACATGCAAAGAGGTCGGACCTCCCACAGCAGCACAAACTAACGCTGGCATTTATAGTTGGAATGATTCCAGCATCCCACATTTAAAGATCAGTTAACAAAGGGTCAAATAATCCAGCGTTCAGGCGTCAGGCGTCCCTCCAACGTCCAAACCAAACGCGTCCAATCATTCAATTCATTAATGTCAAACAGGCAAAAAAGGTTTCATTTACATTCATTTCAAATATGAGACGAATCCGTGAACTTTAATTTTATGGAATTATATTACAATGTGACAATATTAAGGTAATTAAAAGGTTTATTCAGATTAATAGATAAGTAAAGGGATTGTAATATATTAAGAGCTTTTTAAAGTTTTTTTTGCGTTGGGCTTCGTGAGGTGTAAAAAAACCCCTAAAACTTGACTAAATAGCACAACAGCTATTCCTTTATTTGTTCATTAAAAAGACACAGTTTCAATAAAGCTGCAATTTTAGGGGTTCAGCTCAAGTTTGGGGCAAATGAATGAGTTAATGAGTGGATTAGAATACATTAGGACCTGTCCAGGTGGACCCCGCCGCTCGTCCTACGTCAGCTGGGGCCCTCTAAGGATAAGCAGTATAGATAATGGATGGATGGGTAATACATGAAAGGTTCTTTATTAATATAATTATAATAACAGACAAAACGGAGATCGATTGATTAATGGATATTAATATGTTACGGTATTTTTATACTGTGACACAAACCATCATTAATGTTCACTTTACTGTGACGGGAACTAAGATTTTCCTAAAGTTTAAACGACGGGACGGAGCAGATAATCCATCGTTTATACACCTTAAATACCTTAACATAATATCCCGTCATCCCCGCTTGCGTCCGGTCCTCTGTGAGTTACGGGAGCACAAACGACGTGTTTCATCGCCACAAGAATTCGAATGTCCTTCAGCTGTTTGGACTTTACGCTGAAAATCCTCGTGTTATCGAGCCACGTTGGTCCTTTTTTTCTCAACACGAGTAAAAGGCGGGTCTTTTTAAAGGCACGTCGACTCTGGCGCCATGCTCGGACGCAGCGGAGACACAGTCAGCTGATCGGCGACGCCTGGCTGTAAACGACTTCTCTTACCGCCGAGTCCGAAAAGTCTTATTTTCAGGAACGAGAACGAGAAAACGCGCCTGATGTTTTCACCTGTTTCCAACACAACAGAAACCTAGCGTCAGAAACTCGGGCTCTAATGACATCACAATTAGAGTCGGAGGTCAGAGGTCAGAGGTCGGAGGTCGGGTGGATCGGTTGGCTGCCTGTGGTTCAAACAACAGCACTGTGAGTTCTGTATGTGCACAGAGAATGACAATGAACTCTACCTTTAACCTGGAAAGCGACTTGATCAGAAGGAGATCGTTACAGCGCACACCTGCACGACCAGCGAGGCGCAGGAAGCGCTCGTCCTGCTCGCCAGAATAAAGCTCGGCTCAAACGACTGGTTGGTCGTGTTCGGAGGCGTTTCCCTCACCGCGTCGCCGAGTTTAGACAGGAAGCATGAACTCTGTACACGTGTTCGAGAGCCCCCCCCCGCTGTCATTCATGTCGCACTCCAAAGGATTGTGGGAAGCTCGAGGAAGATAAATGCCCTCCCCCCCCCCCCGCTCCAGCGGTCCCATCTCCCGCTCAGGTTCATCCTCCCCCCTCCCTCCCCCCGTTGGACCCTCCTCTTTCTTTCCTCCCGACATCTTTTAAGTCGAGGAGCAGAACAGATGGCAGAACGTGTAGCTGACCTAAAATACACCCCTCCTCTGGGAGGCCTTCCCAGCTGCCAACACGGCCGCGCTTCCTCCTGTACGCGACGGCGAGGATCGGAGACGGCCGACTGAGGCGGGGAGGAGGCGGCGGCGACACTGATCGAGATGCATCGGCGTCGGGAGGCCGAGCCCAGGAGGCCCTAACCTACAGCTGAGGCAGAAGTCCATCAGTGGCGGAGGGTTTCGTCTCTTCTCAGAAGTAGAAATATGGCAGCAGGTGATCCGAGCCTTTGGCAGGGATTTATGCGTCGGCTCGGAGCGCCAGCTTCTCTTCCCGTCCTCAGTCCCAGCAGGGAACACAAAGCCAGCACTGCTGTTTATTTCTATCTATACTGTTTATTACATATGGAGCCAAAGCATTAGAAGAAGACGTGGTATGAAAGGATCGGGGCCGGGCGGAGTCCCTCCGGGGCCCTCCGGGGCCCCACGCTCACTCGCCGGAAAGGACTCTTTACTTTACTCCATTGTCTGTTTCTTTTAGTTTCCACTCCCTTCATTCATTGATGAACATTAATTGAACACAATTTTGAAGCTCAAGAAACTGTTTAAGTCAGCGTTCTTGTTTTGTAACTGAGAGGATGTTTGTTTTATGGCTGTAAACTAAATATCTTGGTTTTGGACTGTTGGTCAGAGGAAACAAGCACTTAGTGAGAAAATCTTGGACTTTAGTGAATTCTGATATATTAGTACATTTAATTTTACTACAATAGGTAAAACAAGTAATCGATTAAAAGAATAATTGTCAGATGAATCAATAATGAATTAATCATAAATTGCTGCCCTGATGTGTACGTGTTGTTGTTTTCAGAATGAGTTGGGTTTCTCAGAAACATGTTCCATGTAAGTTAGCTTGGAGCTAGCTGGAGTTAGCTGGAAGTTAGCTGGAAGTTAGCTGGCAATTAGCTGTAAGCAGGCTGTAAGCTAGCTTGGAGCTAGCTGGAAGTTAGCTGGAAGTTAGCTGGCAGTTCACTGGCAGTTAGGTGTGAGCTTGCTGTAAGCTAGCTGGAAGTTAGCTGGAAGTTAGCTGTAACTTAGCTGTGAGCTTGCTGTAAGCAGGCTGTAAGTTAGCTGAAAGTTAGCTGGCAATTAGCTGGAAGTTAGCTGGAAGCTAGCTGGCAGTTCACTGGCAGTTAGCTGTGAGCTTGCTGTAAGCTAGCTGGAAGTTAGCTGTAAGTTGGCTGTGAGCTAGCTGGAGTTAGCTGGAAGTTAGCTGGCAATTAGCTGTAAGCTTGATGTAAGTTAGCTGAAGCTAGCTGGAGTTAGCTGGAAGTTAGCTGGCAGTTCACTGGAAGTTAGCTGTGAGCTTGCTGTAAGCAGGCTGTAAGTTAGCTGGAAGCTAGCTGGAAGCTAGTTTGAAGCTAGCTGGAGTTAGCTGGCAGTTAGCTGTGAGCTTGCTGTAAGTTAGCTGAAGTTAGCTGTAAGTTAGCTGCAAGCTAGTTAACGGCGTAGTAACTTTGCACCACAGTTGGTTTTCCTAGTCTTCTATGTGAGGTGGATGTGGTGATGTCAGGTCACATGACCCCCTCTTAAACGTGGACCACACCTGGACCTGTTCTTCCAGCCTCTATTTATTTATCAAGGTGATGAAATTTCACCAGGTCGTGTTGTTTCTAACGTGAGTATTTGCCACCTCACGTTTTCCACATGGTGCGTTAGACTGTCAGAGTCTACACCCTGAACGTGACCTCGGCCTCGCACCGCCTCGCGCTAACTGAAAACAGGAAGGAGATAATGTCACCAAGATGTGTCACGCACAGAGAGGAGCGGCGGCGGGGGCGGCGGGGAGGTCGGGAGGCTGTTGGCGAGCTCTCTGGATGTTTTCCCGTCACCTCTGTGTGAGGAGACAATCGATCACTGTGTGAAGTCACGGGACGAGGAGGTGAACGCCGTGATTTACGATGCGGGTGACATCGTTTGGCAGACGCAACAGTGATTATTGTCTGAAAGTGGAGTGATGTGGGGATGAGGCAAAGTGCCTTTTGTTTAGGGTCAAACTGAAGGAATGTGTGGAGGAAAATCATCTGTTTTGGCAGTAAGACGATGTAGGGAAGATCCCATGTCACTGCGAATGTGTTTACATGTGTGTCCAAGATGTTTCACGGAGACACGGACAGAACCCGCTAGGTTCTGAAAATATGTGGGTCGGTTGTACTTCACTGTGCACCAAGTCAGCGTAGCGCAGCCCCGCGAGTCGAACTCCATTCAGAAAACAAGCATTTTAAAGTTGTCTGCTTGGCGCCTTGCGGACAGGCGGACAGAGCAGGAATTCAGGCTTTTCACTACAGCTTTCATGTCACCGTCCAGGCCTGTGTTGCAGTGGAGGATGGTGATAATTATTTTGGGGAGGGGGCTTTTTTTTTGGGGGGGGGGGGGGGGGACTAACTTTGTGCATCTAACTTTGCATTTTTCAGTTAGATGTTTGAGGTCTCTGACTCCTGTAGTTGTCCACAAAACTTCAGTGCCGACACTTTGAAATAAAACACATGAAAGCAACAGAGGGCGTTGCTGGCATCACATCCAGCCAGCCGCCTCCGTTCCTCATCACAAGCAGGTGAAGCTCCGAGTGCAGCCTGCTGTGCGAGATCCTTGATCCTTTTCTTTTCTTCCAGCCGTGTGAAAGGTTTTTATTCTTAATCAACTACAGAATTTGGTTTAACTGCGGCCCTCTCTGCCAAAGCGATCAGCCTAGCGAGGTCGGAGTGACGGCGTCTCTCGCAGTAGCAGCCAAGAGTGTAAAGCTGAATGACAGGTGACGAGAACCAATCAGATTGGATAAAATAACATGTATCCAATTCTGATTCGACCTGCGTCCGGAGGACAATCTGTAAGAAACCAATTAGAGACCAGCTTCAGGTCACATGCTGTCCGAAGATTTATGGACTCCGATAGACATCCGGCGTCCGTCGCCCATGAAACCGCACGAAACATTAAAAAACGTATCAAATAGTGAACCGATCAAAGCCAGTTTTTGTTAAATTTCTGGAATTCTGATGGGGGCGGCGCCGCAGCGCCCTCAGTCGACAAGCTGCCACTGCTGTGTTGTGTAATGATGAAGAAATTAAGCTGGAATGTGTTTAAATAAAACTGTCAAACTACGAACGTCTGTCAAAGGTGCGGCGAGAGCACGGGTGACGGCTTTATTCATAATGAAGCGTGTGACAGAGGAGGAGCGTCGTAATGACGTCATTATTCCTTGATTGAAGCTCACGGGGAACGATGACCTTTATTTCACTGTTGCGCCGCAGTTACGTGAACGTGCTGCTGCAGGTTCTCTGCAGATTTTACCAGAAGGCTGAAACTTCAGTTTTAACAAGTTAGAAGAAAATGACCACAGCAGTTGGTAATAATGTTCGTACTAACGAGCTCGGGGGTTTGATTCCCACTGAGTCGAAGGTTTGTCTGCTGTTTCACAAATAACACAAATAAATATGAACCAGACAGACATCAGAGACACAAGGCTTCATGCAGTATGTGTCCAAGTTATATCAGACAGGACATGTCGACCTTAAGGTTGTACTTTGCTGGAAACAGGTGGCTCACGGACGCGTCGCTGCCGCGGTTTCAGGGCGACTTCTCGCAGTTTCTCTGACACAAAACATTTTCTGTAACGTAACCCAGTTTCCTGCCACGACTTCAGTGTTGGGAAAAACAGGGGAAAGGACCCAAGCACAGACAGAGGTGGTAGGATGATGACGAGTGGTGGTTTAGTGTCCAGATAATCGGCAACAACAACACACACAGGATGAAAACAATCCGGCAATCAAGGAAGAGAAGCAAAACTACCAGACACAGGAGGGAACAGACGAGGTACAAAATAAAACAGGGAGTGACAGGAACTGAACCTGATAGGAACAGACCTCTTCAAAATAAATCAGAAACTTCCTTCCACTCTTTATTCCAATAAAATACCGAAGCAGGTTTTCTGACCCTCCGAAATGTGTTTATTAAAGTTGAGTCTTTGTGCTTAAAGGGATCTGAAACTTAAATTCCTCGTGGTCAAAAGGAAATATTTTATATTTTATCTGTGGTTGCAAATAATAGGACGACAGTATTTTAACACCTGACTGAACATGTGTCAAGGACAAGTGCATATTTTCCCAGGAATGTTAGATTCTCAGGAATGTTAGATTCTCATTATTAACATTTGAGTGAAGGACCTGAAACACTTCTTCCACCTCCGACGCTGCCGTGCTGGCAAAATGTCCACCACAGGAAACCCCACAGCTAACAAATACGGCCACAGTTCCATATTTAGTTTTCCAGTTGCAACTAAAGTGCCGCGCTGCTGCGTTTCTTACAGCTGGAAGTCAGAGTTTCCTGCTTTCTTACACTTGTGGAGGGTGGCCTCAGATGTTCAGTGTGTCGGCAGGAGGAGGGAACAAGGGTGGCACGTCCCCTCAGTCTGGATTCTGCCAGCTCAGCCTCTCTCTGGATTCCCCGGTAAGATCGCCCACCGAGATCCAGAAACCCCCCCCTCAGCTGCTGACAGACGCTGAGACACGCCTCCTCGAGGTTATTACCTCCTCACTCCAAAACACGAGGCATTACCGATCTGAGGAGGGAAACGAGGACTTAACGAAAAACATCCAGCAGATTCACCTTCGTACGGAAGATCTTTTCTGCCGTGAAAAGGGAAAAAAACCATGACATGAAATAAGCTGTAGCATTCATAGTTACAGCAGCTGGCGCTGAAGATGACGTGCGTAATAACGCACTGTTCCTTCACTGCAGTCTCATGACATCACAGCCTCAAAGCGGCTGGCGCTAAAAAAACAGGATCCAAATCGATGAAGTGGTTTTTGTTCTGAACTGGATTTAAATGAATACATTTGACTTATACATTGTGATGTAACTCGTGTTATCGCTCCCCTTTCTGGCCAGGAAACGTTGTGATTTTGACTTGAATTACGATGGATTTTGTTTATTAATCATTCCAATTATGTTTCTCTTGGGCTTCCATACGAATGCCTCCGTACTTTTTCCGTTTTGGCGTAACTTCCCTCCCTAATTCTGCCGTAATAACAGGAAGTGTGTTCCTGATCTGCGGGTGGGATTAGGGTGGCGTGGGCGCCCACACGGAGAGGAGGCGGAGTGGGTGCCAGCTCAGAGCACCTTCCTCCTCCTCCTCCTCCTCCTGAGCAGAGAGCGCTCCACAACTCTCACATGATTTACTGCCCGAGCAGCAGAGTTCACCGTGGATTCGAGCCAGCGACAAGCCCCCTTTTAACACCAGCTTTGTGTTCTAATGACCCCCTAAACTGCACACCAATCCATTTTCTGTCCATTAGCAGCGAGCGCCGCCACCGCCGCTGCAGCTAATATTCTTTAATTCACTCCACAAAGGGGGAGATTGTCCGGGGCCTCGCTGCACTTAATGTCTGCAATTACATCAGGTTACACATCCTGAAGTGACCCCCGGGGACCCGAGAGAGCGCCCCCCCCCCCCCACACCCCCCACACCCCACTTTCTCCTTTACACCATTATAATTGGTTAAAAGAAAAGGACAGAAACAAACAAAATTGGAAAAAAAAAAAATAAACAAATTTTATTTCAC
>CM022490.1:30015154-30102428 GCA_011952105.1 Coreoperca whiteheadi | reverse complement strand
AGGGTTACAAGAGACAGAGTTTGCGGGGATTGATGTCCCTCCGCCGGGTCGAGTCGAGAGGAGCGGGCCGGGCCAAGGAAAACTAGAGCCTAGGCTCTGTCCTGGAATGGGGTCGACGAGGGGGGGAGGAGGAGAGAGGGGGAGAGGAGGAGGGAGATTTGGGAGTAAAAGCTCCATGACGTGCGTTACCCCGAGCGGCGGCGAGCGGCGCTGCTGTGGACGTGGGGTCTTCACAGTGTTAATATTTAACCTGTGAGCAGCCAAGCTGTCTCTGCTGAGCCTCTGGTCCCCAGGGGCACGTCTGCGTCTCGGAGAGCCACGTAGCCAGTACGTAGCCACAGCCTTAGCATAGCAGTCCGGTGTTTGTCTGTTCCCCGTCCGGCTCGTCCGCTTGCCTTGGACCGTTTCCCCGCGTACGTCTCCGGCGTCTACAGCGAAGACTTTACTCTGTCCTGCGCTTCCTGTCCTACCAGAAACGTCGCGCTGTGGGAATCTCCACGACGCTGACAAAAGCCCTGACATGAACTTTGACCTCCACTTCCACTGCACATACAAAAGCAGAGCTGCGGCACTTTAAATACCCGTGCTGAGCGTCGCTCGCTAACCAACGATTACAGACATTTTATTGTGTAAGATGGTTCCTCTGGCTCGGGAATCTGCACGGGGGGATTACAGAGACGGTAATTCCTCAGGGGCCCGAGAAGGCTCCAGGTTCAATTTGTTGGTGGTAATTTTAATGGACTGTACGCACCACTCCCATGGTGCACTTTGCTAAGTATATATATATATATATATATATGGATGAAGGAGGAGGTGGATGGAGGCGTGGCGGCGGCGTCGGGGTCCGTCCTGCCCGCTGTTCATTACAGGTGATAAGTGCTCTCACAGGAGCCCGGAGCTGGAGACATGAGTGAGATCCAGCAGAGGCCTTCGTCCGGGGTCTTTATGGGGCCGTGCGGAGACACCCTCATCCCTCAGCGCTCTCCGGAGACCCGAGGCCGCTTGCAGGAATGGGCCCCCTGCCGCCAGTTTCACCGCGCTCGGCCCCGAGAACAAGCCAACGCCGAGCCAATTAGACAAAGAGAATAAAATGGACCGCACGGAAATGTGATCCATAAATAACACTCATGTCAGCTGTCGTGTTTTTACTCCCCAGAATTTTTTATTTCCCAGTTTTTAGACGTCTGTTGGGTTTAAATTGGTCCGAGCGAGCGGAGCCTTTGTCGGGGCGGCAGCAGACCTCAGCATTGTTCAGCGGCTGCCACAAATCACAGCGCTCGCACAATTAGAGCGCGGCTGCAGGAGGAAACACTGAGTGACCCCCACGCGGCAGCGCTGCTACCAGTACCCGTGTCTGGTGTGTCTGTTGGTTTTACATCAGCTCAGTAAATAAACCCTTTAACAGAAACAGCTGTGTTTGTCACGCTGCCGTTTCTCTGGAGCGTCGACTCGCGTGAAGACGCTGCTGCTGTGTGTCCTTCTACGTAAACAAGCTGCAATGCGTCCCTCGAAGGTGAATCCCTCTTCTGAATGTGAAGTTACTGGGCCTTTCAGACGTGTGCATGCAGCGGTGACATCGTGCAAAGGGTCAGACGGTTTTAGCCAAATGATGCACAAAGCCGACACGTCTGCCGCTCTGTAGTTCCCCACAGCGTTTGCGGGACGTCGACGTGCGTTAAACGCGCACGCAGTTTGAATTTCCCCCTGAACCAGAAGATCTTTCCTGGAAAAGCTTCCGCTGTCGGCTGGAGAAAAGGAAAGAGGCGCCACGACCTCCTCAGGCTGCTGGACTCTAAAGGTCTCTGGGTGGTTCAGAAACACGTCACAGAGGAGCGGGTACAGGGGAGCGGGTACAGGGGAGCGGGTACAGGTGAGCGGCAGGAACGTGGAACAGGCTGCGCCGAAACCTCTCCACGAATTCAGGAACAAACTGTTTGACATCTTTACATGAACGGAAACATTTCACAAATATGTTTATTGTGTGTTTGTTATTGTCAATAACTGAAACTCTAATTAGAAGGACAGCAGAAGAGCTGGAGTGACGCGTGATTACTGGAGTGCTGATGAACATGTTCACAAACAGTTGGAGTCGGCGGGCCTCCGTCCAACACCTCCACCAGCATCCTGCAGGGCTCAGGCCCCCCCCGGGCCCCCGCCCGTCCTGACAGATGTTAGAAACATTACGAAACACGGCCAACAATAAAAAAGAGCCCGTGTAAGTTTTCCAGGAGTGCAAACAAAAGAATGTTTTAATGGTGCTGCTTTAAGAGGAAAAATGTTGGACTGCTGCAGAAATTCAATTACAGCGTGATTGAGTGTTGACATTTCTGAGGCCGTAAGACAGGAAATTCATTAAAAGCAGCAGAGCAGCCTGGGAGGGAAACTCCAGCGGCTGTAAAAGAATCCGCCGGTCCGAGGTGATTATGGAACGGATCGCTGCTCGGGTCAGCCCGCCGCTCTCCGCTCAGCCAGTCCGGGATATTTAGAGGCTCCAGAACCGCCGCGCTCGCTGTATTGATTGAAAATAATCCACCTGGGACTCGGACTCACATCTGCGCTGAGGGAGGAGGGGGGCCGGAGTGTTGCAGGAATAATGTGAGGCATTGATTCTGACACGCATGGTATTGTAATAAGCTAATCTGGGAAAGAAACAGTCATGAAATGCAGCAGAACAAAACGGCCATTTGTAAGCAATTTATGACGGCGTCTAATGATTACGGCGAAGGTTAGGGCAACATCCACGGGACGACGCGGCAGGTTTCTTCTTTCTGCGCAGGATCGGATCTGGTTCCAGCCAGTTTTTCTTCCAGCAAACAGGATCTTTGACTCCTTGTGGCTGTCGGTTTATCAGGAGACGGTTTCTCCGTTGTTTCCAGGAAATCGTGTGTTTAGAGAATGAAAGAATGGAGCATGTGACCTTTCGCCTCCTGCTGCCGGCAGGCGAGGAGCTCGTATCGCTTCACCAGAAACGGGTCACCTGGTGGTCCAAAACGTTCTCGATCGCCACTCGGATTTTTACCAGAGCTGATCTGTTTCTAAATTTGCATTCTTTACATTTAGCAGACGCTTCTATCCAAAGGACTCACGCACCGAAGGCGCAGCTTCGGGAGCAATGTGTCTTGCTCAAGGACACTTCCACACGTGGACTGGGGGAAGCCGGGATCGAACCCCCGACCTTCCGATTGGTGGACGACCCGCTCTGCCACCGAGCCACAGCCGCCCAACCAAAAACCAGAGTATTTTCTTTTCTTAGCTTGTAATCAGCGTTTAAGGTTTGGGGTTCAGCTGTACTGTCATCATACAACGCAGGGCTGCGCAGTGAGAGGCAGCTGTAGCCCCCTCCGCGCTCCCGCCAACATTTCTAAATAAAAGAGAACAAAGCGTGTGTACATTTATTAGCTATGAGCCCTTTCTCAGTTTCTGGGATCTGAACGCCTGAACGCTCCCCTCGCGGTGCCTGACGGTAGATAAATGAGCGTCATTGTGGACTCGGAGGAGGACATCTGCAGCGTCCAGCGCTCACAGATCTGTCCAGAAAGACTTCTCCGTCCTCCACCGCGCCCGCCGCCAGGCTGTTAACTTGTTTATAAAGCGTCATCCGTCATTTCCTTCCCTGACGGCACGCCGAGGGCCCGAGTGAGGCGGCGGCAGCAGGTACGAGGCCGCGACCGGAGGAGGAACCGGAGTTTTTATCATCTGCGTGCTGTCTTTTTACTGTACGGCTCGGAATAAAAAGCTAAAACTACTTTGACTTTTGCACTAAACTCCACAATTATTGTTTTCAGATTTTTCAGACTTTGGGAAGAACTCGAGGAGTTTGATGCATCAGCTTTCAGAGCATGAAACCCTGAGTGTGTGTGTGTGTGTTGTTTTATTTGCTGGCTGCACTGCTGGTGTGTAACAGTTAACACTTGAGTTTTTATAAACCCTCAGAGTCCTGCAGCCATCTCCAGGTGATTAAAAACAGGCCTATTTCTAAATAAATTATGCTTCTCTCTCAGTTTCGATGCCTTGCAGCTCAGAGAGGTCAGACTCCCAGCCCGGATTCACTCACAACTTTGAGGCAAAATAACAAAAAGGTAAAGAAGCCTCAACAAAGTGTAAATATTTTCTACCTGAGAGCGCTTTCAGCGGGTTTAAAGCGAATCCCTGAAAACAGGAGCATCCCGGGGTAATGAAGCAGCTCATGAATATTCTGTGTGGATCTTCGCAACAAGTCCACTTTTTCTTATTTTCTAATTGACGGAAAGTTCAGACAATTATTTATTTATCGCTGCTATTCCTCGGCGTTCCCTCAGAGGCTGAGAAGAAATAAGAGAGGGGTGTTGTGAGAGGAGGAGACGGGCGGCCGACAAACCCTAAGACCTTGTAAAGATCGCTGCTAACAGATTTTCTACCGAGGATTTGTGAACTCCATCTCCCCTAATCACAATGGAGCCTATTAGTGCTTGACATTTTTATCCGGCAGCCAAAGACTTCACATCTCGGCTGTTGCGGGGGCTAACGGTAGCGGACAGCTCGGTGCGGCAGCCGGGGGGGCCGGGGGCCGGACGGCGCTCCTCCTGGGTCCACCTGCAATCCAATACCTGAGCCCCAGCGCCCCGGACGCATTGATTTCTTGTCAGCCGCAGAAGTTTTCAGCCCGGGTTGAGGGCGAGGATGGGGGGAGCGCTGGGAGAAGGGGTGAGAGAAATCTTAATTAAGAGAGGGGGATTTACTCGACCTGGCTGCAGCTTCTTCTTTGGGGATCCAGTCAATGAATCATACGAAGGAGGGAGAAGCAGAAGGGGAGTGTGTTTTCTGCTGAAGATTAAACAGAGTGACAGGCAGAACGCGCCGTCATGTCGATTTCTTTCTGTCTTCAGGAGGGGTGAAGGTGGGGCCTCGGGCAGATCTGCACTGTTGAACTCATTACGGAGTATTACCCGCTAAGAAAACACTTCGCCGCCCTAATTGCCCAATTTAGGACTGCAGGTGGTCGCGGCAGCCGGCAGTCGCTCACACCTTTTTATTGTTTCTCTCGGCTCTCGCCTCGCCGCCGACCTGAGCTCTAATAGCAAACACGTGATGCCTCTGACAGACGGAGTCGGGACGGAGGTTTAAACCGCTTTAAATATTCATCGTGACAGACGGCCGGTCGCTCACAGCTGACTGGGAGGCTCATTCAGTCATTTGAAATCACTTTCCATTTCAAATACGATCAAAACCAAACTGTGTTAAGACAAAGGAGCAGCAGATGGAAAGTAAACATGGGATCAGGTTGCAGCGGCTGAATGCGGATATGATTGACCCCCTCCAGGGGTTAAATACCAGTTAAATTAGTCTCTTACCTTTCACTCACTGCAGACACCATCTGAACGCCTCAGGCAGGTAAACTCGCTCTATTTGGCCTTTTCCTGTTTTGAGACTTGTGTCCCTGCAGGCCACCGTACTCTCTCTCTCTCTCTGCTCAAGCTTGAATAAAGAAACTGAAGCTTCAGAAAGAAGAAGTGGGAAATGAAACCCGAGCAGCAGCAGCAGAGGATCACTGCACCTTCGAGCCGAAGTAACTAAATATCAGTCGGCGCAGAGTCACGGGTTTCGGCTGTGAGAGCAAATCCAGTTTTCGTCGTTTCGCCAGAACTCTAGCGGCCTTCCCTTTAAAGGCTCGGGAGGTGTTGGGCTTTGTTGACATCGGTGCTGATGGAATCAGAGCTGTGTGGAACTCGCTGTGCGAGCTGTTGCAGTACGCTACAGGTCATTTCACCCCCTCAGTGCTTTATCTCATTCCTCTGACTCGTTAATTAATGAAATACCAGCGTTTAGAAGAGAACTTGTGTTTTAATTCGCCTTTTTAACGACCAAACTGTGCTCGGGTCGCAACGTGGCTGCAAGGGGAAAGAACCACATGAAACCCAGCCAATCACTGATGCATCAGAAAATGAATCAGGCGCCGTGACCCCGAACTGAAGAACGCGGCCTACAACTGGTCAGAGGCGACAGATTTAAGGGTTCACGGGTGTTTGATCTGCGCAGCACTGTGCATGTTTCAGCCTGAGGTACGTTTTTAATATTCTGTAAAAAAGCCAGAGGAATTGTTTGTGTTGTCGGCCCCTAAAGGCCCGATCGAGGCCCCATCCGAACGAACACAGTGGTGGGTCGAGGTCTTCCTGGTATCAGAGTCGGGCCAGCTCCAGATGAATGGCTGCTCTGTATTCGCCTGCGCTGTCTGTTCAGGTCCACTGCATCTTGGATCGGGTCTAATGATCCCCGGGTCACTGTCGGATCAGTTCCAGAGTTCTGGATCAGTGGAGACTTGTAGTGGTGGGTATTTTAAAAAGATGTTTCCACCCTGCCGTCACACACACACGCACACACAGACGCGAGTGAGTCTCTGCGTTGGAAACCGCACGCCACCAGAGACACAATTAGCTTGTTGAGCTAAAGCGCCGCTCGGCCCGCAGCGCAGGCCTTTAATCCAGCGGGTTCATGATGTCACTTCCTGCTGGAGGAGGTGTGTTTGGACTCTGCAGAGAGGAACAGGAAGCTTTGTCACGCCGCTGGTCTGGAGTCGGCACGCTAACTGGTGTTTAAGGGTTTAACTGGTTCCTGTGGAAACGACCGAGGCGAGCTGAACTGGAAACACTGAGGAGATTTTACGGCGAAAAGAGAAACATGTGAAAAGGTTCTCTGTGTCAACTCAAACCACATGCAGCCACACGTGAACATAAAGGTTCGTACAAAACACCTGCAGCACAAAGGTGGAAATATGCTTCTCTAATAATGTGAACCTCGCCGACTGAACTGAAAAGCAGAGATGTGATGCGATGGTTAAATGTTTCATCAACAAACATTCTCATCCCATAGATGCATGTCACTAACTCGACTTCTTCCCTCTCCCGGAGTTTTGTGCTTTGTCGTCCGTCTCTTCTTTCTTAGTGTCACTTTCAGCAGGTATTTCAGTGTCCGGAGATGTATCTGGATCTGTTACTATGGCGACCTGCTGGGGCAGTGCTGCTGTGTCTATGGTGCAGGGGACGAGTGGCTCGGGTCCTGCTCGTTGGGCTCCACCTGGAGCTGCTCGGTTGTCCGTCTGGACCCATCATCTTCCCTTATGTTTTACCACCTAAACATTTCTAACATAATAATATATATATATACAACAATGTTGCCATCATGGCTGTATATGTTATAGTTGCTATGAATCTATTCTGTACTTACGACATCTACTGCATGTCTGTCCGTCCTGGGAGAGGGATCCCTCCTCTGTTGCTCTTCCTGAGGTTTCTATCGTTTTTTCCCCTGTTAAAAGGGTTTTTTGGGTAGTTTTTCCTTAATCGAATCGAGGGTCTGAGGACAGAGGGGGTCGTATGTTACAGACTGTGAAGCCCTTTGAGGAGAATGTGATTTGTGATACTGGGCTGTAGAAATAAAATTGAATTGAATTGAATCAACGTAGCTGTTTCATCGGTGATAGAAGCTCTGCAGCAGTTTCAGGGACTGCTGTGTGAACATGACGGAGGTAAACAGCTGGTGGAGCTGATCCTCCAGCCAGCGGCCACTAAACCGTCAGTAGAAGAAGAAGTCGACGCTCAGACGATGGAGACGTCATGGAGACGTGACGGAGACACAGTGGAGACACAATGGAAAGATGATGGAGACGTCTCCATCGTGTCTCCATCACGTCTTCATCGTGTCTCCTTCTTGTCTCCATCGCGTCTCCATCATGTCTCCGTCATGCCGGCGCCGGCGGCTCTGCTGGAAACGAGCAGCAGTCATAGTGGGCACACGTGGTATTGCAGGTCGAGACTTAAAATGACCGTTCATCCTCGGGGTCCAAACACATTTGTCTACAAGAGCTGTGTCAGTAAATCCTTTTAATGCTGTTCATCAACGGGACGTGAGGCGGCTCGGCCCGAGAGAGTCTGATGTTCTGTGGTGGCTTCTGAGTAACGTTCACTGGAATTAATGGGACGCAATCTTCTTTTCTCAATACGTCAGAGTGCCTCCATCATCCAGCATCTGGAAACAGTAAATTAGGGCAAAACCAAACGCTTAATATTAAACAATGACGGTAAATAACAATGGAAACATTTTTTACAAAGCAGGCACATGTGAAACTACGAGGCCTAAAATCCCCCAGAACAGCAAAGGAGCAGGAGGTCGCCACGACAACTCTGCCTCGACTTAGTTTCGCATGAATCTGATGGAAACATGATTCATGTAGCTGAAACATTTGATAAAAATCTAAATGAAGGAGTCTGAAGCTGAGCGTCAGCTGCAGGTAGAGACACCAGGAGAGGCACGAAGCCGTCAGGTGGCAGCTGCTTCACGACGGTGCATCCCAAAGGTGTGTCGACAGGTGAGGCCGGTGTTTATTGGTGGACACACGGTCGCACGCAGACACTGAAACCTGACCCCCCCTGCTGAGAGGATGGGAGGAGTTATTACACGCATGAGCAGCGTGCTCAGGCATAAATTCCACAGAGGGTCAGGTAGACGATGAAAGGCCGCGGGTCGCTGTCGACGTGGATTTACAGCCGCGCACCTCAACGCTTCCTCCATTAAAATACTCTGATGTACTCTGAGAGCTACAGTACGGCGCAGAGCGCCGCAGGATTTATGAAAGGAAATAGCTGCACAGTGCTTTTTCTGTTTTATTATATTTTCCAGGGGAAAGTGTCACGTTCCAGCGCTCGGTGGGAACTGGACACAGGAAGCAGGACGGGGAGCCGATGACAACATCTGGATGTGATTTCAGAGCGATGGCAGTGAAATCTGAAGAGCGAAGGAGCGACGCAGAAACCTCAGCTGGAGGGTCAGAGGGCCACGCAGACTTCACTTCTGCTGCGGCCGATAAATACTGCTGTACCAGAGGGTCATAACCTCTCGCGACCCTTCATGTGAAGTCAGTGCTGGAAAGTAATAAGTACATGTACTCAAGTAGTACTTTACTTGAGTATTTCCATCTCCTTTCTGCTTCTACGCCACCATATTTCAGAGGGAACTTCTGCTTTTGACTGCACTACATTTATCTGACAACATGGCTGCTGGCTGCTCTGCAGACTCAGATCAATAATACAAAATATAATCAACTCTAAGGCTTTATTGTTCACAGGATACCCAGAGCTTTAGAAAGCAGTTGAAATGAGCTCCACCGTTCCAATAATATAATGTGTTTCACTGTGAAATGGACCTGTTACTCCGAGGAGGAAGAAGGACTCAGATCCTTTCCCTAAAGCTGGAGTGCAGGACTTTTACATATTAAATGTAACGTCTGTTACATCCACCAAACCAGTTCACACAGAGCTGGGTTACTCTCACCGCCAGGTCAACCTCTCTGTATGTCTGTGGCGACATTCCCGCTGGTAATGATGCGTTTTAGATGAACCAGCGATGATCAGTTTGGTTTGGTTTTGCCAGAGCTGAGGCGGGGAGCAACCCAGAGAGTAAAAAAAGAGTGTTTATTGTGTCTTTAGTTCATTGTGACTGTATCGTTTGTGTTAATATGCTTTGGCAGCGTTGTGTTGTCGGCGTTGACGCGGCTCTCCGTCTACGTGGCTCTGGAGCGCCGCGGTCGGCTGCAGCAGCTGGGAGTAAAAGCTGAGAAGAGTCCAAGAAAAGTGTCTGATGCGCCAGATGAAAAGGAGGAAGGGTTACAGTCAAAACAAGAAAGTCATCGACTGATGACCGTCGGTGTAGCTTTAGCTTTTCCTCGGTGGAGAGCCTGAGAGGCGGGACTGAGGGCCCACGCACACGGACAGGTTGGTAACATGTTTGGAGTCGGCTGTGTAGCTGTTACATTCACTCTGCCTACATAACGGGTTATTGTCTTGTCTATTGTCTCACAGTGGGCTGACATCATCAGTTTCTGTAATCCCTCTCACTGCCAGAAGGGGGAGACAGACTTCCCGCACGGCAGGTTCAAGTAAAAGTACAACAATGTAAAAATGATGTT
This sequence comes from Coreoperca whiteheadi, assembly GCA_011952105.1. Classification (NCBI taxonomy): domain Eukaryota; kingdom Metazoa; phylum Chordata; class Actinopteri; order Centrarchiformes; family Sinipercidae; genus Coreoperca; species Coreoperca whiteheadi. Next base: position 30,092,491 of record CM022490.1, on the reverse strand, counting down.
CAAAATGTCGGAATTAGCATCAAAATATACTTAAAATATCAAACGTAAAAGTACTAGTTCTGCAGTAAACTGTCCCCTGTGACTGATTTCAGGGACACAAAATGAGGCCAAACAAGAAAACACAACGTTACCTGCAACCATTAAAAAAAAACTACGTTTTTGGAGAGAAAGACTAGAAAAAAACGATGTTAAACAACTTTGACTCCAAAAAATAAAAACAAGAAGTTTGAGATTTAACAAAGACTTTATTGTAATTGACTGAGATGAATATCGTAGATGGGGTGTAATTCATCTCAGCTCTACAGACATAAGGTGATCATTCGGGGGTTAAAGGTGAAGGGATTACATCTGTGTTTCCAGAACGAGAGGAGAGACAATGTTGGATCATTCGTTCCCTCAAATTCGTAATTTGTCCCTCTAAAATGTAGAAGTCAGTCTCTTTAAAATACTAATTTGTTCTTTCATTGTCCTTCAAATTAAATATCCAGTCCTTTGAATGTTTTGTCTGAAAACACTAAATATTTATGACGTTTCTGGTGTAAAAAGCTATAATGATTAAGCAGGAAAGTCATTAAAAACCCATTTTGATCTGATGGTAATCACACGAACCTGTTCAGTTTCTGCTCTACAGTTTAATTTGCTTTCTGAAACATAATTAGTAAAAACCTTTGCTGCCCTCCTTTGTCTCCACTCGCCTGGAGATGGAAAGCAGCTCCCGGTGAAGTGGAGTCACACATGAAGCTGAAATGAAAAGAAAAAAGAGGGAATATTGAGCAGCTGTTGGAGGTTAACCGTTTTTCAGCGAGCGTGTTGTCGGTTTCCCGGCCTGTGTTTCATCATCGTGTTCACGCTGTATCTTTAATATCAACTGTCACTGGGGAGCGACACAAATATGTACCATCGTCGTCTGAGGCGATGAAGAAATGAAGAACACAATAACATCAAAAGAAAACAAAGTGTTCGGCTCACTTTAAAGACAACAGCAGGAGGAAAACAACTGACACTTTACAGGAAAAACAGCCGTGTTCATTTCCATATTAGATGTAGCTGAACCTTCATTTAAACCCCCCCGAGGTGTTCTCTCCCCGAGGATTCCTCCACGTCGGAGGGAAAGAAAAGAAAGGCTTCCCCCTCCAGAGCTGACCGCCTCTTTGTTTCAGCGTCTGAGACGTTTCTGTTTTCTAAAAATACAGCCGCTGATCGGATAAATCATGTTACAGTGCGATGTGTTCTCAGAGTCGGAGGTTCCCTGAAGGCACCGCAGTGTTTTCTCTGCCTGATAAGAATAACTGAGCTAATATTTTCAGAATCCAGCCTCATACAAGACAAACATTTACGGTCACATTTACATTTTCTGACATGGAGCTCAAAGCTCTCGGAACCAGAGAACCTCCAGTCTGAGTCCAAGTTCTAAAATAATAAAATACACACAAATACTATAAACCCAACACTGTGTGCTCATGTTGACACAGCTCCAGTTTAATGTCAGCCACTGTCCAGGATTTCTGGAGTCCTTGAGGGGGTTTTACGGGTCTTGTAGCAGTCTTTGAGATGATTTTAGGGGTCCTTGAGAGTTCTAGAGTGTGGGCCCTTGGGAGAGACCCAGGGATACTTTAAGAGGTTGTTGTAAATAGGAGTCCATGTGAGGGTATTCAGGGCCCTTGAGCAGGATTTAAGGGTTGTTCGGGAAGTTCTAGATGTCCTTACAAGTGTTCAAGCAGGCCTTAAGAACCTTCCAGAGGTCCTAGATGAGGTTCTAGGGTCAAGGTTTCCGGTGGATATTCTCAGGGTGCTTGACGCTTTGAGGGTTATTGACAGGGGGCCCCTAAGAAGGCTTCCAGGGGTACCCGTTGGACATCTTGGTTCTTTACGGGTTGTAAGGGTCTTTGATGAGGTGTCTCCAACTATAGGCTCAATTAGAGGGTTCTTGTGGTCCTTCAGGAGGTCGTGGGGGCCTTGAGAGGGTGCTAGGGGCCCCTTGATAGGCTCTAGGGGTCCTTTGAGGTATTTGGGGTTCTATTTCCTTAATCCAAAACTAACTGACAAGAGGAACCAAAACTACAGAGGCAGATATGTCTTTTCTCTGTAAGTGAAACGCTGTGTGGACTCTGACTGTTGATCCTCTCTGCAGGGGATCCTGTTCTTCGACGGCCGCTGGCTGTACATTAAATCCAGATTACACCTCAGAGACTCGTGAAAACAACAGGTCCAAAACACAAAAGAAGAAGTCGCCTCTGTCTGGATGTTTTTCTTTAAAAAAAACAAAAGAAAGAAAGAAAGAAAGAAAACTCTGTGAGCTGTCAGGGGTTCCTGCAGACGGAAAACTCTCTGAGAAGTTGGGGAATCCCTGAGGACTCCCAGCCAGGAACGTGGGGTGGGGGCGACCCCACCACAGAGCTGCGGTCCGCGGGGTCACATGACGGGTCGACTCCGCCCTGGATATGTGGAGGAACTGCAGCAGCATTTTCCAACCCCCCCCATCCCACATTTCAGAGGCGGGGCTCAGATTTTGGATGAAGCTGAGCGTCTGTAAACCTCCAAACTGACCTGAGTAGTTTGAGGAAACAGTCGTGAGCAGGAAAACGTAGCTGCAGCTCCTGTGGAGGAAGCTCCACACCTTCTGCTGCGTAGTGTGAGCGGGAACCAGACCTCCAGGCCCGGTTAACGCTTTGCTCTATTTAGGAAAAGAAGACGATCAGGCTTAAATCTGAAACGTTTTAGTCAAAAGGGACAGTTCAGCCCCAAATCCAAACTACATGTTTCTCCTCCCACCTGTAGTGCTGTTTGTCCATCTAGATAGTTTCGCTGTGAGCTGCAGAGTGTTGGAGATATCGGCTGCAGGGACGTCTGCATGTTCTGAATATAACTCGCTCGGCTTGTGGCGCTCAAAGCACCAAAACAAATACATTTCAAAAACTCAACAGCAACGTGTCTTTCCAGAAATCACGACCTTTTTTCTGTAAATGATCCTGTTGTGAGCAGTTTCATGTGGGAACTGAGTTCAACATGAACAGTCTCGATGGATCAAACAGCACTACTGGTAAGATGGAAAGTATGTAGGTTTTGATTATGGGGTGAACTGTCCCTTTAACTTTAAGAATTTTAAAAGGAAAACTGTGAACCAACAAACGTTACCGTCAAATCAGCCTGAACGTGATGCAGTGAAGAGCTGCTGTAGTCGGAGCTCACATAGAAAACAGATTGTTGGTGCGTTTTTATTACGTCATATTACAGAAACTGGACTCCAATGAATCACCAGACGCCGCTGTTCACTTCCTGTTTCCTAACAACTGTCAACGTTGGTTTCTTTCAACCATGACCGCTGTCGTTCACCAACCCTAACCAGGTGGCTTTTATTGTAACCATGGCGACAGAGGTCCCCTAACCTTAAGATAGTAATTATTTTAACCCAAACCAAGATCTTTCCCAAACCTTAAAGCGTAACTACATCCTGAGATTCTGCTAAAACAGCAGCGAGGGTTTACTTATACCTGGAGCACACTACAGGATTTTAAGCCCGATTCGCAACGCAACGAGCTTGCTGACAGCTCGCCGACAGGCCGCCGATAGGGCAGCTCGCCGACAGACTCGCGATAGGGCAGCTCGCCAACAGGCCGCCGACAGGCCGCCGATAGGGCAGCTCGCCGACAGGATAGGGCAGCTCGCCAACAGGCCGCCGACAGGCCGCCGATAGGGCAGCTCGCCGACAGACTCGCGATAGGGCAGCTCGCCAACAGGCCGCCGACAGGCCGCCGATAGGGCAGCTCGCCGACAGACTCGCGATAGGGCAGCTCGCCAACAGGCCGCCGATAGGGCAGCTCGCCAACAGACCTGCGACAGGCCGCCGATAGGGCAGCTCGCCGACAGACTGGTGATAGGGCAGCTCGTCGGTCTGCGTAGCGTGTGACTCCCTGTTGCTAACACTGCCAGCAGCTCTGTGCGAGAGGCTCGACCTGTTAGCCGCGTTCTGCTGTCCATACCTGCGGTGCTGCGGCTGCTAACAACAAATGCCAGTAAAAGATTATCCGTACAGAGAAATGAACTATTTAGCAGGGAGCTCCTCTTTAACCGTCACATCACTTGGAAGACGGGTTGCGTCGGTGTTTTCGTGGCCGACGCAACGGGTGACCGACGCAACCCGTATTTAAGATATTATCTTACATATCTGGAATATAATCAGAGACATTTTATCCTCATTTCATCCCAGATTAAAGTGGAGACGGGCATCAGTCTAAACATGGCCACAGTGTAGACGGTTTACAGGGTCAAGACCTCTGCATTGGTTGTATCCATGGCAACGACTGAGGTCCGAACCTCCATAATAACCGGACCAGATGCTCGTGTGAATACTTTACTGTTGTATTTGCGACGTCGTGGACATTATTTTCACACATATTTCTGTTTGCCTGAACAACAACTGGATGAAACAGCACAAGTCTGTAATGATGCAGCAACACTGTGACTCTTTTTCTACCCTTAAAGTCAAAACCACATGCCGTTCATTGTGTGTGTGTGTGTGCGTGCGTGCGTGCGTGCGTGCGTGCGTGCGTGTGTGTGTGTGTGTGTGTGTGTGTGCGTGCGTGCGTGTGTGTGTGTGTGTGTGTGTGCGCGTGTGTGTGTGTGTGTGTGTGTGTGTGTGTGTGAGTCAGGGGACCTGGCCTTACATTAACCTCGCCGTGAAGGTTCAGAGGAGGATGAAGAGGAAGAAAAAGAGGAGGGTCGCTCCACCTCCTCACTCCAGCGATGGAAAAAAGAGAATGAAATCTTTAAAAAAAAAAAAATGAACAACTGGAGTGTGAATAAAGGTCAGCCGTCCTGCGCTGTCAACACACACACACACAGCGTAGCAGCAGCCGTCCTGAGAAGATCTGAGCGTGTGCAGAGATGGAATGGGATTTTTCGGCAAGCTGAAAAAAAGTACTGGTGCATCAGCTGCAGCTCCGCGGTCTGACCTGCTGACACTGTGTGAAGTCAGAGGAATATTTATCTGCAACTGCAAAACTCTTCTCAGACCAAATGTTCAGAGGAGGAGGAGGAGGAGAAGAACAAGGAGGAGGAGGAGGAGAAGGAGGAGGAGGAGGAGAAGAAGAACAAGGAGGAGGAGGAGAACAAGGAGGAGGAGGAGGAGAAGAACAAGGAGGAGGAGGAGGAGGAGAAGAACAAGGAGGAGGAGGAGGAGGAGGAGGAGAACAAGGAGGAGGAGGAGGAGGAGAAGAACAAGGAGGAGGAGGAGGAGGAGGAGAACAAGGAGGAGGAGGAGGAGGAGGAGGAGGAGAACAAGGAGGAGGAGGAGAAAAACAACAAGCCGATTAATGTCCTGAAAGTCAAAAATCTTATTTGGCTTTGGGCAGAAAAACCTGAAACTGTATTTTCAAGCGTTCGCTGCTGAAACACTGACACAGGTGTGTAACTGATACGCAGCTGAGACACAATACGCTGTATTTGTAAAAATATGACATTTCAATCATGTTTAAGTTTAAAACATGAATGGTCGCCGAGCTTTGGGAGAAAAGAAGCAGAGAGTTTCTCGTTTGGCCGTCATGTCGAATGTGCGTCGAGGGGCTTTAATATATCGAAAGGTTTCTAATAATCCATAAGTCTGAGCAGCCGTCAGAGTGTTTCCACTGAGTGTGTGAGACAACAGTAATCGTGTCTTGTCTAAGTGGTTTACATGGCGGCTTCATCCACACAGTGATGATCATTATTACATCCTATTATTGGAGCACCGTGAGGCAGCACAGACAATTATCCTGAAAACATGCAGCGGGTTCAATATCTCAGCTCTAATAATAGACACATTAACTGAGCTGCAAACAAACTCTGAATCCTATTAAGACTCTGCTGCTTATTACTGCTGCAGTAATTATTTCCCTCTCTGCCGCCACACTCATCTTTCAGGATCATGTGATTCCCGATTATCTCGCACCTCCTCCCTGCGACGATGAGGAGCTTATTTTCTGTATTTTCTCGCTGCGTCACAGTCGGACACGCTCACATCTTTCTGTTGATTGACAGGCTGGGTGGCCTTTTGTTCATCTGCTCAAAGAAATGGTTTAGTTTGTCCGCATGTTTTCAGTAGCATGGCATCCCGTCTGTCGCTTTGGGTCCAGAGTGAGACGGGTTAGGGTAATCGTGACGCCCAGAGGATGAACCCTGGGGATCTTGTGATTAGGCCTGAATATCAAACCTGAATACTTTCTTCATTCAGACACGTTAACATGTCGACCTGACGGTGGCGCTGGATGGACAGTCAGAGGATCAGCAGAGTCATCACAGTTCATCCTGAACCACGTTTCATCGCAGTCTGTCCGTTAGCTCCTGCCATCAGTGTGTGAATGAGGTGAATGTGATATGTAGTGTGAAGCGCTTTGAGTAGTCGGACGACTAGAAAGGAGCTATACAAGTGCAGTCCATTTACCACAGAGCGACGCTGCTAACAGGCTAAAGAACATGTGAACACTATAAATAAATAAGATGTTTTATGTTTCCATGAGATCAGAAGGGGACTCTGTAGGAAAGGTGAGGGCCGCCCACAGGGCTGAGGATCGTTCAAAAATCCTCAATTCAGCTTCCTGATGAGTGACACCAAGGCTGCGTTCAGCCCTGACAAAACGTAGCGAAGCGTTTATTGAAACGTAAACGGCGGTGCGTTGAACGCCCTGCTGTGTACACAGGCGCACTGCCTTTATAATACGGCGGGGTTTAAACACGTCGCTGCTGACTGGGTAACACCTCTGACACACACACCAAACGAGAGAAAGCAAAGCCCGCTGCACACCGTGGCAGAACTGTGATTGATTTCACCTGTGTGTTATTGGACTAAAGGAAACACCTTGATTGGCCAAACTGAAATTCAAGTTTGTCAAACTCGGTTTTTAAATTTCAAGAAATGTCGACTGTTTTTCATCGTCCGTGTGCCGATCACTATATTCAAAGCGCCTTTGATCTCCTTTACATTAAACCTGATTGAAAAAAAACAACTTTGCCAACAAACTACTTATTGACCCGAAAGTTCACTTCCTGTTGGTTTCAGGGCATCCGTGATAAGTTGGAAACTATCTGCTCAGAAAACACTTGCAGGCTTCTGGAGAAACATTTCACAAGTAAAGGTTTTATAGTTTTAACAGCTTTTGAATTTGAGAAACTAACTGAGCCAACGTATTGTTTGATCTCCTGTGTAAAAGCTAATCTAGGATTTCTACCAGTAATTTTGCACTTTCAATGATTATGTATATATATTATGTGATATATGTTATATATATATATCTTTAAAAAATATCAAACATGTTTCTCAAATAATATAAAATGTAAAATTCATTTTTTAACCTAAAAACAACCTCTGCTCCTGAAAAAGCCAGTAAGTGGACCTTGAGTTTGGACTTTTGTCAGGTCAACAGACTCAGGCTCCATTTATGTCAATTATCTTTACTGAGATTCTAAAAAGAGTTCTTGTCTGAGTGAATGTTATAAGTTCAGAAGATCATTTCTTATTTGTTACTGATTAGAGAACAACCGGGTAAATAATGCAGATAAGAAATATGCAGCCATCATTTTCTTCTTTACAAACTCTTCTGATGTCTTTCCTCGGATCTGCAGTCGAAGCCTCGCTCGGCTCTGAAGCTCGTCGCTCCGCTGCATCCTGGCAGCGGCTGAAACCACACAGCGAAACATGTCATGGGAAAACAGTAAACTGGATCAGGGAGCGGGCGGGAGGCTCGCCACATGAAATGATTCCTGGGAAAAATCTGGCAGAAATGGCCTCAGAATATTTCTGATGCAGCGGCCAAATGAGGCTTCCAGTCAGAAAACTGGCTGAAGATCTTCTTCTTCTGGTGACCAAACAGGGTCAGCACAGGAAGTGAATGTGGACGAGGAATGTACGGAGGGTGACTTCTGGTTATTATAGAAGGAAAGTTCATTCCCCTTTCCCAGCTGAAAAACATTCACACCTTTTCCATCAACTGGTAACCTCACAAGACACAAAGTACATGTCACCGAAAAATAATGGTCAACGATATTTCATGAGTTCATGTGAAAGAGAACAACACAGGTAAGCTGTGCAGATCACATTGTCTTTGTGTCAGTAACCTGTTGTGTGTTGAGCTGCACGACGCTGCACTGTGTTTAATGTGCCGCTCGCTGGAACAACATCCGGTGTAGCGTCACAGCTATTTCTGATTTTGAATACATTTTGGCTTGTGCACACGCTTTGCTGAGAGCTGTGATGTGACTGGCTGGCCTCCAGTATGGTCCCGGCAGAGATCCTCTTCAACCCCTGTTCTTATTTAAATCTTAAATGTATACTTATACCAACGCTGTAGTTACCTGTATTATAGTATATTATATTATTGCTTTTTTGCTTAGTCCTTCCATTCTTGTGTGCACTGACGTGACCGTGAGCTGCTGTTACAAAGAGTTTCCCCTCGGGGATTAATGAAGTATTTCTGATTCTGATTCGTAGGACACAGCCGAAAGAAAGGAGCTGCCATTCTGTTCAATGATTCCCTCCAATGAAAGAAGATGTCTTATGGAAATGTTGCTTCTTTTGAATATGTGGCTCTTCAGCTGAAGTCCTCTTCTCGAGCTACAGTTCTAAACATCTGCAGGCCACCTAAATACTGTGCAAACTATTCGATGACTTTACTGAGCTGCTGTCTGCAGTCTGTATTGACTTTGACTGCGTCATTGTTGGTGATTTTAACATCCATGTTGACAGACGGACTAAAGAGCTATGGACCGACTCGGCATGTGACGGCGCCAACCCGCAACAAGGGGCACTCTGGTCTTCATCACCCCCAAGGGTCTGAAGCTCTCTAAGGTGCTGGTGACTGATGTCGCTCGCTGATCACTCCTGTGTGTTCTTTGAAATCCGTGCACGCAAACGTTCAAACAGAGGTTAATCACAAAACACCGGTGAAATATTTACCCAGGCGTTCTCCTCCACGCCCGCCCTTCTATTTAGGTCTCAGTCAATGAGCTTGTAGATTCCTTCGATTCTAAAATTACAAATGTTATTGATGCCATCGCACCCGCCGCGATCGCCCTCAGCTCTATCTACTCACCTGCTCTGGGAGCCCAGCTCCAGCTTCACCCCGCCCGCCTCCATTCATCTCCCATCATCGACTCTGGATCCCTTTACCCAACCCTTAGATGAATAGAGACCTATAAAACCTTTTACCCACGTTTGAGTCCTGCGCTTGAGTCCAACCATTGTGTAAACGTAACAACCCACGATTTGCTCAGCCAGGCTCCTTTGCCTCCTGTGCCACGCGTTGGAAGGCCCTGATGGAGAGGAAGAAGCAGCAGTACGACATGAAGGAGGCTCAGGAGAAGCTGGAGGCGGCCGGACACCTGCATCAGGTGAAGAGGTGAAGAGGCGGCTTCCCCAGAGGCCTCTCTGGGCCTGGACACTGAAGGCACAGCCCTCGGGAGCAATTTGGGGTTCAGTATTTCCTGTATTAAGAGTTTTTAAATGTCTTTATGTTGCTTTTATGTAAAGCACTTTGAGTTGCCTTGTTGTTGAAATGTGCTAAACAAATAAACCTTCGCGTTACGTTCGACATCGCTTGACGTTGATGCTCAGTAAGTTCCTGCACTCGTTCATAATTCAGCAGCACATGTTCGTACATCATGTGCATGAAATGGTCTTTTCGCTCTTTGAGTTTCTGTTCTGCAAATGGAAAATGAAGCTTTGCCTGAGTGACTGAGTTTTACACTGAGCAGAAAGACGAGTGTCTTTAGATTTTGGGTTTTCCTGACGTTTCCTTTTCTTTCCTGTCTAAACTCTCCCCTTCTTGTACTTTACATTTCCTTTTGTTTCTAAATAAATCTTAAACCTGTTCATGTAAAGTTAGCCTGTTCAAGGCATACCCAAAGTAAGCCCATTCTCCACTCGTTTGGACTACACGCAGTGTTTCTTTTGAAAGGTAAAACTCTTCACAGTCAGAAGTGCTACAGGCATTGTGTAATTAGTGTGACCAAACAGAAAAACAAGGTTTTGATTTCCGCATGCAGATGACTGGCTGAGACTTATTAGCTGAAAAACCCAATGGGACCACAGCATGAAGCCTTCGCTAGTCCAAGCTCAAATTTGACAACAATAACACAAAAAATGTATATTTGCCATATGTTTTCCTAAAGCCATGTCTAGGCACTGGAGTTAAGGCGGAGAAAACGTGGAAGATTAGACGCAGCTGCAGATAATTTGCAAAGATACAACAGCAGTCCGCGAGTATTTAGTGATGTAATAATGTTTTGGACAAAATACTTTACTGGATTGGATCGTCTGGACCTTTTGTCAAGGTAACAAGAGCGTTTCTGTCAGAATATTATTGATCTGTGGATCACTATGAGGCTTTGTCTGCTGGTGGTCTGATTGCACCTGCTGCTGTGATCGTGCCTTAATCGTTGGCATCAATCGAATCACACGACTTTTAGCTTTCCAAAGATGTGTCGCAAACAAAGCAGCTGTGTGCTTAACATCGGGCTGTCGGGCCGTTGGAATGTCTGGACCGCGTCGCCAGAATCAGAGCGCTCGCGGTTATAATCCCGCACAATGATGAACAAAGCAAGAACTCCCAGGTGCTGAGATCGGTTACACCTGTCGGGTTCTACTCGACCTCTTCTATTTTACTCTTTGAAATCCTATGGATCTGTTTACACATGTCGCCTTGAGTTTCTCGTGTGTCTTGTCTTAATGCCTGTCTGTCTCATGTAGACCGCTGCGTAAACAGGCTGCTTGACTCGTCCTGTCTGCTGGAACATAAAGTGTCACTCCACGTTTTGCCACCAGGTGGTCATGTGACCGACGTGGTGAATCCTGTTCACGTGTTTCCAGTGTCACCGCCTCTCAGTTTGGGTTCAGCCTTTTTTATTCCTGTAAACCTTTTTCCCCGTGGATTATCAGCGTTGCTGTGAGTCACGTGACCAGAAGGCCTTTTTAAACGCGGACGCGTCAGTCCAATCACACATGCCCCGCCCTTTAAGGAGGCTCCTCATTGGATAACTGATAAAGGTCACCTGCTCTGTGAAACAGTCTGAGCCACAGTGACGCGCCACATGAAACGGGACAGCTTCCTGTTTATGTGACTGAACACCTCGACGTCACTCTGAGACTGACGGAATCTGTTCTCTCTTTTCTGACTTTAAAGTTTCAGAGTGAAAAGGAGAAGCGGCTGCTGTTCACTTTGGTTTAAACTGACGGACTGGGTGTTTTCGGCTGCAGCGAAGAGCTCGACAGGTGCAGCGTCGTGAGAAAGAAACCCTCCTGACTTTAGTTCATCCTGGTGATGGAGACATGTAAATCAGAGGAAGCTCCGTGCTCCGTTTCTAATCATTTTCACTTCAACATCATGAAATAAGGAATGCTGTGTTCTAGGAAGCCTCCCAGTTACACTGCATGTATGAAATATCCACACTTAAGCCAAATTAAACCCAATCAGAACCAGAATCCGCTTTACTGCCGAGCAGGTTTACACATACGAGGACGGTGGCGGGAACATTAAGAGGCTGCTGCTGTTCCCGACAGTCAGTCAGAGGAAGCTGGAATGAGCTCATCTGAAGACGTTACTCATTTTGTTCTGTGGGACAGACTTCAGGTCAGTGCATAAAGAGGCGCTTTGGTGTAAAGTTATTGATTGATTGTTTGTCCGGAGGCTGCAGCTCATTAACATGCAGGACTGATCGCAGCCGGACGCTCTGATTGGACATCTGTCAATAGAGGAATTAACGTGTTGGACAGGCCTCCCCTGGACAGAGGTTAGCCAATCCTGCTGAGGGCGCCCCCCCCCCCCACCATCACACTGAGAGACTGACACAGGATTAGAGAACCCCCCCACCCCTGAGAAAAACTCTCTGTTTAAGACAGGTTGACAGGTGAGACAAAAAGAAATATTCTGATGCTAAACGACGTTTTCTTTCCTCTCCCATCAGACGGAGGCGACAGTTTTCTGCCTTTTCAGACGTCAGTGACGCTTTCAGGAGGATTTAAGTTAGAAAAAGAGAAGAAAAAGCACTTACAGTGAAACAGAAACAACAGGTATAAAGTCAAACAACGAGCAGGAATACCGACTAAAAAGAGTAAAAACATACTAAAGCCTAAAATAAAACAAGTGTAGTTAAAACCCACGAGCATCTGTGTCCATGTGTGCCTGTTGTCCTGGGGGCCGGGTTTCCTTTGAAGGGGTCGAAGTAGAGTTAGTTCTAATGATATTAGTGTGGAGTTGTGACAGGGTTTCACGCTCACGTTCAGTCTTTGGAGGATTAGAGATTCTCACGTGTACAGAAACAGGTTTTCAGCCCTTAAAGTTGCTGATCATTTATTCACTTCATGTGTTTCTCCCCATTTCTGACCGCGTTAAACAAACCAGATCGCAGTGATCCAGATCCTGAACAGACCCAGTGAGCGGGGTGAGGGAGAATGAGGGGGAGTCCGGGGGGTCCGGCGGCGCCCCCTCCCACCATCACTGCCGCAGGGCTGCAGACAGAGAAGCAGCGTCCAACACAAACTGAAGCGTCCAGCAGCAGCAGCGGCAGCGAGCGAAGCCTGGACCCGGAGCGTGAAGCGTTCCTGCCGCTGCTCCGTAATGTGTTTATGGTTCTGATCCAGACCCACTTACCCAGAGAGGGGACGCCAGCTGCCCTCCGGCAGAACACCACTGCGGGTCTGTGACTGCTGACACGTGAAGACCTGATCCAGAGTCCGGGACAGCTGCTCACCACATCCACTGCAGTCCACCGCCACGGCCTGAGAGCGCATCATCATCATCATCATCATCAGCGACACTTCCTTTCAGCTGGATGTTTGGACTTCCTGTTTGCTCCTCCGGGGACTCGGACTTCCTGTCGCTGTGCGTTAACCACACTTCATTAACCAAGTCTTTATTAACTGCTCCATTACTTTATTAACTAACTGTCAACTTTAACGTTTGTGTTTCTGAGAATTTCGTTCCACTTAAATCTTTATTGGTAAAAGATTTTGCAACATTAAATAACAAGTGTTTCGGGAACTCATCCTTCACACAGTCCTGTTGATTTAGGATGAATCACATTTGTCGGTTTTCGTGTGAACGGATGTCTTTAACGAAGGTTGGCCGCTGGCTCTCGGTCACTTCCTCTAACAGCAGCTTCCCCAAACTTCCCATCAGCTTCTTCAGAGAAATAAATGAAAGATAAAGGTCCAAACAGCTCGTTTATATAATATATTTGTTGTAGCACAAAACGCACATCTGACATTTCCAAATGACATGAGTTCACTTCCTCCTGATGTTTCACATTAAAAGCTCTTCGGGAACAGCAGGGATTATGTCCTTTTGAGCAGATGGGATGCTTTTAATGTGAAACAACAAGCAGCCTTGTGTTTCCTGCTCAGCTTCACCTTTTGTTAGCCATGACTCCTCCACGTTCTTACTGTTGATCGACACTCATCAGTTCCTGCACCTCTTTCACATTAAAAAGCTTCAACAGTCGAACAGCAGGACCGAAGCATTTAATATTAATCTGATCGATTTATATTCCTCAGAGTGAAGGAAACAGCCTTCAGTCAGGGTGAAGCCGCTAACCAGCTGTCACTACGACTGAATCTTTGCCGTATCCACACTTTTATCAGCCCCGTTCTTTATCATTACTAATTATGTTTTTTGAAAAGAGAATAAATTAAAGAACAGGATTAGAATTAACTTGTATTTTCAATATAACTCAATGTTGTTTCTGGAGCAGCAACAGTAAAGTTTACAGCAGCAAGCCCCACTGTATGAACTCTAATGGCTCAGAGGAAGCAAATCTAAAATGTCAGTAAAATAAATCAGATTCCCGACATCCAAATACTGAGTGATGTGTGCGTTCTGCAGGTACGTTACCTGGCAGAGGGAGGAGGGGCTGCTTTGTCTCAGCCAGCAGGAAGTTTACAAGCATTTGCCAAATTTTAAGATGCGTGGGGAAAATAAGACAAACAGTTTTGTTTTGGCTTGTTCGCAACGAGTCGCTATGAGCTTCACGAGCGCTGTGGTTGAAACGACTGCGGGAAAAGCAGGTGGGAACGTCACTTTTACGTCACGTTACCTTCACCTGAGCTGTAGGAGCTGAGCCCCGCCCTCGGTCAAACACGCAGAGGGGCGGGCAGAACATATTCACTACATATTGTAAGACATTTTCACGTAGCGGCTTCGTCCTCGGCCCGCGCTACGTCCTTCCACCAAGTTTCATGAAACCGGGCTGGTGGTCTTTCTGTAGTCCTGCTGACAGCCAGACAAACAGCATCGGAAACATAACTTAGTGCCTCGCTGGCGGAGTCTGTAAGTGTTGGGTTATCATTAAATATAACACCAGATATTACAACTTCTCACTTCTACCACCCGATCTGAAAAGGCCATTATTTTCAAGCCGACAGCTGGACTGAAGCTGAATTTTGATGATTAAAAACGACTGAGTGTTAAATATTAAAGTGTTTGATTATGTTAAAGAGTGTAAACCCTTCAGACTGGAGACTGATTGAACTCACCATAAAAAATGAAAGAAAGAGGTCAACTCCTGTTTTCCCCTTTAAATATTCACACTGATGATTGAGTGCTGAGACACACACACACACACACACACACACACACACACACGTTTAAAATTCAACCAAGTCGACGGCCGATCATTTAGATTCAGGTCATTAGTTGCCCAAAATGTGCATCTCAATATGTGGGCCAACTTTTATTAAGATTTTTTTTAACGGCTGAACGACTGAATTATTCATTTTTTGTTGGGGGCACATTATTTATTTATTAATCAGCCTTAAATTTGGACTCAGATCAGATTATCCGGCCGCTTTCCAACACCTTTCCTGCCTGCTTCTGACTTTTCCCCCCCTTTCTGTCAGTGAGGATTTCAGGTCTGAGCAGCAGCACTGACATCAGCTGCTCATTATTTGTTCCATTGATTTTTGCAAATGGCGTTTCCCCAAAATATCAGCCGCCCATTACACAGCATGAATTATAGATGGCGGACGAGCTGCCGGGAAACAAAAGGCGGGACGTCCTCGCCGCTCCCAGTTGGAGTCGTCCACCTCCAAAAAAGGAACTCTTCCTTTTTCTTCCCGTTTTCAAAGTAAAGCAGCCAGTGAAAGTTTTCAGGAACATCTGTTCCGACTCCAGCGAGCCCTGAAAAGCTGATTTCTTAGCATAAAAATGCGAATGGCCTCATGGCTGCAAGGAACTGAAAGTGTTGCATCACGTTTCCAACAAACTCCAGAAAAAGGCCTTTAGCAAAATCTCTGCATAATTGAGCAGAATATAAAGGTTTTTTTCCCCCACTAATGTGTAAATACTCGTCCAGTCACAGTTTTCTTGTAGGAGATAAAGAGAGTGAAAGAACTCCTAACGTGCTGCAGAAGAAACACATTTAACAGAAATATCCTGCAGTGTTCACAGGAGTTCACACATCTACAGAGAGAAACACGCCACTCACGTGCAAAACAGATTTTACGAAACGTGTCACCTTGGAAGTGTTTCACCACGGCTGCTCGACCTTTTTAACTTTGTTTAATAAAGCCACGAAGCAGCGCCGAGACGTGAAACATGGAGCTGTGTACCTGTAAACTCTCACGTGACATAAGAAACTACACAGTCATGCAAACGCGCGCCCAGGACTGCAGACTTACTGATATAAAGTGCTGAGACTGTAAATTAGCCACGTTGAGCTGTTTGTTTTAAAGCCACAGCTGTGTGATCAGGACTTTAGAGCTGAGATCGAGGTTCAAACCAGACTATCACGAGCTCCAAAGACGCTTGTTAACAAAAATGAATTTGAATCCTATTTGGTAGTTTGTGACGTCAGCCGTTTCATGAAACAGACGAACTTCAGTTTGTCTCAGTGAGGTGGTTTTATATCTACATGTAAAGACATGCTGTGGACACATCAAATCAAACCAAGTGTGACTTTATTATCCGAAAGAGGAAGCTCATTTGGTCAGAGGCGCATACTTCAAGACAGTCCACGTCTTGCAGATGTGACGCACCCCCCCCCAACGCGGATGTCATTCAGCTGTCCAGACTCCATTGTTTTAGCCACGGTAACCAACCAGAAACCGTTTATTCCTAACTCTTAGAAACTACCTGGACCAGTATGAACTCACTGAAGCACCTGTGTGACACGTCTGTGTGGATGGACGAGGTCTAAGGCAGATCAGGGTGACTATCAATAGTGGCTATGTCTTATACGCCCATAGATTTGACTGTATTTTGGTTTACATGCATTCTCTGTAATATTTCTGTTTTCAGACACGGTTTGAATCAATAAAAAAAGCATCAAAGCATTTCTTATTCTGGATCCAATTCTTTTTCAAATGTGACACAGCCGATATCGAAAGGCCTACAATGAGCAGCACTGGGCACTGATTCGCTCTGACTTCTGTGTTTTGTACTGTGTTTGTCTGAGCGCTGACAGGGACGATCAGTGCAAAAGGCCACGAAAACAACATATTTTGAGATTTATCTTCTTCATCTTTGATTTCTCTGAAATTTGATGGAAAGTTGCCTTTGGGCCAAAGAATAAGTGGTTCGTTTTTGGTGCAGATCCAGTTGTTATTTTAAGGATTCCTTCACATTTTGTCATTTTTAGGTCTTTTACTGTTTTCTCATGAACTATGTGCTTGAATGAAAACAACTATCTGGCACATGTAGTCTGTTTGTCACTGGGTTTTATTTGATGCAGATGCAGATTAAACACTTTCTGTTATTAACACACCAGATATAGTGAACGCTGTTGCACAACTTTAGCTGTGTGTGCTCTGCGAGAATCCTTCCAGTCTGAATTCATTCGAAAATCTATTTTATTAAATTACCAGAGTGATGATAATCAGTTTGATCATTTAAAGCTACACTCCCTGATTTTATTAAAGCAGCCAGAGTTTACTCAGATCCCCAAATATCCCGCAGCTCAACACAGTTCACAGCTGCGTTTCATGGGATTCTTCCAAGTATTATTACTTCCATCCAGATGATTTCAATGTCTTAATATTTCATGTTGACTGTTTTACTGAATTATGATAAAACGCTGAGTTCGGAGAACCTGTTCCAAGAAGAATAAAAGCTGTTCTGCTGGTGGAACATCACTTTTCTAACAGACTGGAGGTCGGGGTTTACGTTCATGTGTCAGGTTACGCTGGTTCTAATGGTTCTTTAACCTCCTTCAGGAGGTTTTTGTGGTTAGTGAGGAGGGTCCGGTGATTTGTAATTGATTGTCGTGGTTCTTCAGGTGGTTCTAGTGGTCACTGAGGGGGTTAGGACCTTTGGTTCTTTAGCTGGTTGTAGTTGTCCTTTGTGGACTGTGGACGTTCTAGTGGTCTTTTATGAGGTTCTAGGAGTGTTTAGAGGGTTCTTGTGGTGATTGAGGAGGTTCCAGTGATTTTTAATTCTGTTTCTCCAGGTGGTTGTAGTGGTCACTGAGGGGGTTCAACACGTCATACAAATGGTTCTATTGGTTCTTTAGGAGGTTGTGGTCACAGAGAACAATCCACAAGGCAATTAATTTAATCTAGTCTGCTTTGGTCATTTAAGTGGTTCGTGGGGTCACTGAGAGGGCTCATGGGGTCCGTTTTAGGTGGTTCTAAAGGTCCTAAAGTAGGTTCATTTAGATTCATGGGACCCTTTAGGTCAGCCGTCACCAACGTGGGGCCCGCATGTGAATTTGAAAATGACAATATTAAAATAAAAACTTGTTTCATATTAGATTAGAGCAACAGTTGCCGTGGAGACCAGCTAGCAGGCGCAGTGAAAGTGAGGAGATGATGGCAGTTCTCCGTGGCAACAGGGCAGTGCCACGGCAAAGTTGAATTCAATTATTGAAAAATCGTGACAAATGTGTTTGTTAAATGTAAGATATGATCATTTTCTAAAAAATGCTGCAGATTTGGTGATAATTTCAGTAAAGTCTGAAACTTGATTTTTGTTTGTTACGTAATTGATAATCTGTACAAACATGGTGCAACGCAGTGCGTGATTGTTAAAAATTGTTAGTGAAAATGTTGTAGAAGTGATCGTTTGAAAATGTAAATACTTGCAGAGATTTATAGAAATAAAGTTTTGCCCGTTGATATTTATCTGTTTCCCACCATCAGTGTCTTCACATAGATGAATATCATTAATTATTAATAATAACATATAATTAAAGGTAAATTCAGCAAATTTGTGTATCAAACTGTAATACACAGCCTATAGTTACGTTAAAAAAACCCTACTGATACATTAAACATAAACCACAGTTTACTAAGTTTATCATAATATTCTTCCTTCTTCAAAGTCAGTAACGTCAATATAATATTTCTAGAATATTCCTAAGGTTACTTATGATATTTTTTACGTATTTCTTTGCTTTATCAAACTTTCTCTTAGTTTAAATGTATCATGTTATTACAGGCCTACGTAGTGACTTCCTGTCTCTCACACCCTCCTGCAGGATTGAGATTTTAGCTGTGGTATTTCCATGACCCCCCATAGTGTCTCTGTGTGTGTGTGTTAAGTTGACGGGAAGTTCTCCGGCAGAAGTTCACCAGTGGAAACCTCCACTCCTTCAAAACCAAATCCACAAATGACTGTAAGTCTTTGCCACTTCAAACATCTTCAGACGTCGCCGCCGTGGCTGCCGAGGTCGCCGCTACAGGGCGTAACCCCAGCACAAACCCCGGCACCAGCACCGAAATACTGCGACACCATCAACACTGGAATATCTACTGTAAGTCCGCCACCTCTGTGATGACCAGAACTACCAACACCACCAAACCACCAACACCGGAAGATCCCTAGTCAGTCACAAAAGCCCTTTGAGCTGCCTCGGAAATTCATTATTTTTCACTTTTAATTCTGTAGTGACGAGCACCAACATCACAGCCGCACAAACACCCCCAACACCGCGTCAATGCTATTTTATATTGCAGTATTAATATACTGTATTTTCATATTGAAAATCTTCTGGAAAAATAAACTGACACAGTTTATAGACAAAAAGACAAATGTTTTTGGCCCAGCCAGATAATTAAATTCCTGAAAAAGTCAAGGTAGTTCATCACACTGATGCAAAACTCACAAACTATCCACTTTCACCATAAATCAGTCCCGCTCATTGATCTGCATCACCGCGGCCTAATCAAAGGCAGAGCTACTGTGAGAACAGTGTGAAGAGATCTTACAACTGAATATTGTCTGACCACACTTACAAACTCACGTACAGGCCTGTTCGCAGATTCAGAGGCTAACACGTGAACGCACCCTGCCGTCACTGAGCGAGCTGAAAGCTCTAACACCCACAGCGGGATGTTTGTGTTGGCCGGGCCGGCGGGAACAGTGCCGGCTCTTCACGGAGGCGTTCGGCAGAGATGGACACAGGTAGGTATTGAGTGAGACAGCCATAATGACGCTCAGCCATCTGGTCGGTGTTGAGTATCAGAAACAGAGCGGAGGTTCGGACTCTGACGGGCTGTTCTCGGAGAGGAAACGTTAACAGCAGCAGTGAGAACTTAATCACGGGTTCTGTGTTTCAAGGCTGCTGCTGAGAGTTTATCATGGACAGTGGATTGTTTTATATTTCACCGTGAGAGAGGTCAGTTTGTCATGACGACATCCAATCAGAATGAAGAGCGTTCTTTGAGACGAAGGCGGAACTTGAAAGCAGCCCCGTGCAGCTCGGGGTTTAAAGGTTAGAATACATGGATGGAAAATGAATAATGATCATTAATTTAGAAATACCCATGCAGCAGCAGCAGCAGCACGAGAGCACATGTCCTATCATTTACAAATGTATGTATACTCTGAAGCTATATTCACGTTTGAGAAGATGAACTGAAAGGGACAGCGTCATGGTGCTGCTCCGTCTCATTGCCAGATGAAATCCTGCTCCGGTAACGAGTGCATGATGTCGCCCTGTTTTTTTAGGAAGGCCAAATTAGACCAAATAATTTGCTCCGACGGATGTTTTTGTGGAGAGATTCTCCTGGCAGGAGGTTCATACTACCTCCATCCTCTTCGTCACCGTGACAACACAGCGGCCCACTGTGCGTGATGTGTCCTCTCTCCACCACTTTAACTTCATCTGACCTCAATTTTCAGCCTCTCTCTGAAGGTTTGATGATTTATCAGCTGATTACTCAGCTATGAGCCGACGCACCCGGCGATGATCTCCTGGACGCCCACTAACGACCTCGATTAATGACTGACCTCCTGAAACTGGTTAATTGGGCGGTGGAGGGTCGTTGAGACATC
Organism: Coreoperca whiteheadi; assembly: GCA_011952105.1. Classification (NCBI taxonomy): domain Eukaryota; kingdom Metazoa; phylum Chordata; class Actinopteri; order Centrarchiformes; family Sinipercidae; genus Coreoperca; species Coreoperca whiteheadi. Next base: position 30,072,257 of record CM022490.1, on the reverse strand, counting down.
TGGACCAGTCCAGCAGTGAGCAGAGCAGATCAGTTTAACCCGGATTAAAACTGACACTGAAACTGTTCATTCTAAAGCCAGGACATGGGAAATCTAATAAATGCGTAATATCACAGACCACCAGTAATACATTCACCTATTTCATACATTTCAAAGTAAAAACAATTTCCCTTTCTGGTTGGGCACAAACGTGTGAAGGCAACAAGCCTAAAATCAGCCCGACCTGATCCCTTTTTGCCACAGTTACAGAAGAAAACAAGGAAAACAAGGGAATGTTTATCTGTTGAAGACTGTAGATGCATGTGATCAGTTAGACCGTCCCGGTATGAGTGAAGGGTTCATCCTGCCGGCCTGTCGTCGAGGCAGGTGAAGGACGACAGAAGCAGCTGCTGGTTTTGTTATTAAAGACGTCTTTCTTGGCTCCGTCAGCTCAGGCAGCCTGACGATGCACTAAGGTGAGTGTGACGACAGCTGCGACCTTAACGCGATCAGCTGATGTGAGGGTGAAATGACGCTTTGCTTGGAGGACCACCTGAAGCAGTGATGAGCCTTAAATGCCAGAAATACTAAGTACCTACCTGTCCTGTGGTGGACTTATCCAACCGTCCCTTTGGTCCCACGCAGACTCATTTATCCCACATAAAGATAGGTGTTGGGATTAGAGGACATGTGTCTGTTGTTCCCGGGACAGCGTGGATACTCTAATTAAACGGATCTCTGTGCAAAGAGGGAAATACAAAACGGTCCTCTCGCCTAGTGGGTCTCAGAGCTGCCGGTGGGGTTTTAACGTGGCGATCCGGGGGCCCTCTGAGTGAACGACGGAGGGGAAACGCCAGTGGACTCCTGCACCGCCGCGTTAACAGCAAACCGGAACTCACTCAAAAGGTTGTGGAAAACGCCAAAATCATCATCAACTCAAATACTTCATTCAGCATCTACCGGGGTGTCACGCACAAGAGGACACCTGGAAGAGGCGTTCGGGTGCCGAGGGTAAAGCTGGCGTCTCTCTCCTCCACTGACCACCAACCAAACGGGCAGCTCTACGACAAGATGATAGAGCAGGTTGGTTTCACACTACGCAGGGTTTTTTTGGGGGGGGTTGGGATTGGATTATTGAAAGACTGTGGGTGTTAACTGTGGGAAACATGAATGAACTCCTGACAGGTGGGCGCTGATGTAATTCTGACAGCTGGTCGCTTCAGTACTTCAGATTTCCGAAAACTACAAAAAAATCTCCAAATATGGACTCACAAGGTGTTCACTGGATGGTTACGATGTGCTTCTTGTTTTGTCAGGGAAGAACTGAGTGAGCGAGAGGGAGTGGGGGAAAGAGTCTGTGATTAAATATCCACATGTTAAACTGAGTCCATCTTCAGTTCCCTTCTGCTGCTTTACTTGGAACTTTCCACTTCATTCAGTATTTCCTCCTCATACTCCAAGCAGTAGCTCCTGCCCTGGGGCTCGGGATCACGGCATTAACTCAATGTCATCAGACTGGGAAAAACAGGAATGTTCCCCATTTTAGTTTAGCGTGTTAGCATGCTAACATTTGCCAAAAAGCAGTAAACACAAAGCACAGCTGAGGCTGATGGGAATGGCATTAGCTTTGCGGATGTTTGGTCGTAAAACCAAAGTGTGGGACACATTTAGATTTTGACCTGAGCCATGCTCCTATCACAGCTAAAAAACTATTTCGCTGGATCTTTAATGAGCCACAAACCGTGACCGTGTTGCTCCACTTGCTTGGGAATTTAGGGGGATTTTCTTCACGATCCCTTTTTCTCAAACTTGAACATAATTTCACTGCTTGTACTTGTGTATTTTTCCTGAAATACTGACTTTTTCCCGTTTTGGTTTTTGTTACTTTCTACCAGCAGATGCAGAAAAGCCTGGAGGGCCAGGTCTATGTGCTGGGTTCACTAGGTGTTTAGTGGCAACGCAGGACTGCCAAGTATGATGTTACAGCCGTCCCATGTTAATGTTCATTCAGGAAGGACCTTTACTGCCAGAGCAGCGGGAGGGAGCCGGCCAGCTGTGAAAACACAGTTAAAGAGGCTTTAGTGCTCATTTCACGAATACTTTAAGTTAACTTATTGAAGGGGAAAAAAATAAATTAATGGACTATGCGCTGGGCTTTTCCTTATTGTTCTTCCATAAGACTTCTCCATATGTGCCAGCGAGCGTCCGTCCAAGTTCAGCCCTCATGTGAAACCAGATCCTGAAGTTCCACGTACAGAGGCGCTGGCCTTTCCCCCCCACTCCTGTTCTGGGATTAACGTTTAGCTCGTGAACGCTGCTCGTTCCCCTCAGAGCTGCTGCCATGTTGAATCAGACTGTAAACTTTTACCTCGGAGACGGATACAACGAGGAGGTGAAGGACGCAGAGCTCGTCCTGCTGGTGGAGGGTCCTGAGGGGAGGCCAGGGCCCCCCAGGGAGATACTAGAGGCTCATAATGGACACGATGTTATACTACTGGCTATCTAAAATACTGCTCTTTGATTGGCTGGCAGCTGTGTTATATGTGGACACCTCAAACACAGTTCAGGTCAAACCCATCAAACTAAAGGTCGGCATAGCAACAGGCCTGATGCTCATAGACACCTGGAACCTCTTCAAACACCCCTGGAATCTCCTTAGAAACCTATGGAGGCTCTTCCAGGACTACTGAAACATACTCAAATACCCATGGAAAAACGTTAGAGAGCTACTGAAGGACTGCTGGAATCTCCTCAACGACCTACTTAAGAACTCCTGGAAACTGATTGAGGACCCTCCGAGGAGTGCAGGGACATCCTCAAGGCTCCTGGAACCTGCTCAAGGACCACTGGTTTAGGGTTAAGGAGCCCTGGAGCAGTTTCAGTGACCTCTGCAGCCCCTTTTAAGCACTTCACACTCTTTGCCATACATTTGTTAAATGGCAGTCGAGTGCTGTTATGAGTCCGACAACGGTTGTTGCTGTTGTTAGTGAGATGAGGAGAAAGGTCTCATGGGGCAGATTATCAAGTAATGATTGTTAGATCTGAAGTACAGAAACAGACTATATTACTTTATAACTAGGGTTGGGTAGCCGGGTGACGGTGAATGCGAGCCGTGCAGAGGAACTGGCAGTACATGTACAGTGTGTCAGTGAATAAAGGCTGCAGCTTCTCAAGACCAAAGCCCCCGTTTGTTGTTTCCTAGCTCCTGGAATACCGTTGGCTATGACGATCCGGCGTGGTTTGATTCAGCGTGAAAAAGCAAGTGGCGAGCCGAAAGCGGTTACACCTCTCAAAAACCGTGGCGGAAAACACTCATTGCATATCACACCCGGTCAAACAACAACATATATCTACAAGCTGAGGAGCGTGCAGTGTTTGATAGCCGCAGCTAACGTTAGCACACCTGCAGCCAGCAGGAGGAAGGTAACTTACCCTTTAAGTAAGGCAGTGAGGAAAAATGTTCTGCATAAATACCAATGTTGAAATTGAGAAGTTTGGACTTATTTAATGAAATTACATTTTTGTTTTTACAGAGAGAGTAAAGTGCCGAAGAAAAGGTACCAAATTCCCAACCCTATTTATGACCTACATTGATCTGTTCTGATTACCATTCCAACTGCCTTTTTATTACAACGTAAACAGAAGCCGGCTATAATGTTCTCAACACTTATATCAGTGCAGAGACTCAGGCAGCGTCTTGGTAGCTGGATGTGAACCAAACCCAGAACACGCGTTCAGTTTGGTCTCTATATGCTGACGATGTGCTATTGTACACTTTGATTCAGAAATACTCCGTATGGAGGAGGGATCAGACAGGAAATAGAAGTCGTGGCTCCATACTGTAATTTTACTATGTTGGTCTATTCTGTACAATCAGGATGCCAGAAGTATAAACAGATTATAAACTTATATGCATAAAATGGAACCAGGAGATTAGATTTAGATTTGCTTTCACAGCCAGTGCAACAACATACAGAAAGCATCCAAAGCATCCAGATCTCTAGGCAGCTGACACTCCCGTTGTTCCCGGGTTTCTCCCGTATCTCAAGGCCGTCTCCCGGCGCCCTCCCGTTTTGTTGTTTCTCCGGGGGAAATTCCTGTAATGTGCACAGCCCTCAAACTTTAAATTCCTAAAACACGGATCCCGGTTTTGGATGACTGTTGCCAAATCGTGTATGAAACACACCAACACACACAAACTACACACAGGCTTAACCCATCTGTCACGGCAACCCACCCCCCCGATCCAAGGGTGGCGTGTGCTCTCCCTCTCCGCAGGCAGGCGGGCCAGCTAAGTCGCGTTAGCTGTAATAAAACATGTCAGGGCCCGACAGCGCCCCCCTCGCCGCCACCGTACGTTGAGAGCTAAATATCGGCAGCTATGGGATCGGTATGTGCAAAAACCACTTTTCTGCAGTGATGTGAACTTGAACGTTGTCAGATGGGTTATTTGGCCACAGTCATCTGTGCTTGGAAATATAGATTCTACGTGTGATGTTATACTGGATTAACTGAATTCTAATGCTGGTCGTTATTTATGGGAGCAGGGGGGGCTATGACTCACTGCCCAGGGCCGTGACTGGAGGTCAGAGATCAACCACCACACCAGCTCTGAAGAGGAGGAACAAAGACCCTTTAACAAGCTGTTGAGATCACACACACACACAGAGGAGTTGGTTTGTGGGCGAGAACGGAAACAGCCCATCAGTTTTAATGTCTGCAGGAGACCACATGTTGAGACGCCTCGCAGTCAACGACGTGGGCGAGCGTTTAAAACCCGCGCTAACGCCGCTCCTCGTCATTTAAACAACCTGACCATCGTTTCGTATTCATGTTCTGTATTTCTGTTTCTCTGACGTGTGTCTGACAGCTGCTGCGGCACCTTGTTATTGCAAAAATAAAAGTGCAACCAATTAGGGCTGCAGCACAAACTTCTCGCCGCTAAGCTCTGCTGTATCCGCGCTCCGCAGAGAGGATCAGGCGAGATGAGCTGCGGCTCTCTCAGACATTAATACCTCGCCGTACATCTCGCCGTTAAACCCGCCTGCTCTTTCTCTTCCTGCAGCGTCCTTCACTCGGGTCTGCTGGGAGCTCAGAGGAGCCAAAAATCAGCTCGTACAAAATTTGAAGAGTAAGTGAGGAGGATGGATGTGTCGACACAAACCCCCGCGCCCCGCCACCATCTGGAAACCATTACACAGTTCTTCTTCTCTGGCTGTGCGAGGTGTGGCAGGACGAGGAGCATCCACAGGGTTCGTTCTGACGATTGTAGGTGCAAATAAGAATTGTATTAATTCACAACTAATCACGGGGACGTTTCACTGACTGACCTGAAGACAGGAGCAAGCGCCTGGTAAACTGCTGTCTTATTATGGTGTGTTTCTACACAGCAGGCCTCTACAAACACACCAACAGTGTAAAATACACAGAGTGGCTGTACATTACACAATCAAACACAACAGCTCTATGGTAACGGGAACCTTGTGAAACCTCTCATTAACCATTTGAACCGTCAGCTGCTTGAACTCTTTAAGACATGCAGGGACTCTGCCGTCTGCCTGTAAATTATTAGTTCTTTTCACATGTAGTTAGGGTGATCATAAATGTGCATGTGAGCTGTATATACACGTTCTGGGAGCTATTAAAACCAGGTTTTTGCCTGTATATCCACAGGTTTTCATCACACGGTAAGAATCTGTATATGAATGGATGGAGGAGAGATAATAATCCTGTTGCTGAAACATTCCGAGTCTCACCGATTATCTAAATTATCTACTGATGGTGCACTTCTGTTGGTTTTCCTCTCATCGTTTCTCTTTGGTATAAACAAGTCTGCAGTTCCCATCATGCAGACAGGAAGCGGTATGTTGCCGTGGACTCAGCTGTGTTGCTGTCCGGGTTGAGGAACAGGTCTTTGAACCTGAATGTTTCTGAAGACTCGCAGAAAGCATTTTACAGCTCTGGAAAGACAAACCATCACATTTATATTTATACAGTAGAAATACAGCGTTCGCATGTTAAAGTCATGTGCCAGGAATGTGCGCTTGTGCTTATGTGATTGGCCAACGCAGCATCAGATGGCGTCTGATATCTATCTATATAGATAGAGATATACAGATATAGATTGAAACTGATTAAACCCAGTCATTCTGCTTTACATAGTGAGAGCGTGGAGGGGACAAGCTGCTAATTTGAGGAAATTGATTCAGTTGTTTAAGAGAATATTTTTAGCTAATTAAGGGAACTGATTTATTAATTTGAGAGTACAAACTACAAATTGACTACAAAAACTACAAAATAAGAATACTGAGCGCACAAATTGCTAATTTGAGGAAATGATTAATCAGAGTCCTCCCTCTGACACCCACCAGACCTCATAGTATTTCTGTGCCAATTCCTTTGTCTTGCTTCTGGGAAGATTTCCACTCGTCTTCAGTCTCGCAGCATGTCCTCCTGTCTGGACTTCCTGAACATGAAGTTATATTTCTCTCAGGTGGAGCGGTGGTTGGTTATCTGTGACCCTCAGCGTGTACAGCTCCCTCGTGTCGTCTCCTCTGCTTTATATAACTGATGTTGCTGCATCCTGAGAGTCATCGAGCCTGTTTCCGGTCCTCCTTCTTTGTTTCAGGATCCTGGCAGGTCGGACTGGATTAAAGCCAGCGTTGTGGGAACGATGGCGGCGGAGGAATCTCCTCCTGCCAGCTCCCCGACCTCCTCGGAGAGACAACAGCATCCTCGCACGGTTCCCAGAGACGATGTTAAAGTGTCAGCAGCTGAGTCCTGCTTTACAGCTCTGTGTTTGTGTTCAGATTTATCTGTGAGTGTTTGTGTCGTACCCATGTGTGAGGAGGAGGAAGGTGGTGTTAAAGCTCTGCAGCGGCCAATAAAACCATGCAGCTCTCCAGAGGTTTAACAGGATGATTGATGATGTCGGCATGTTTGGAGGTTAAAAATCATTTCGCCGCACTAAGGGAGGCTGTCAATAATCAATCAATACTATTAACTAATCAACAGCTCCACTTCAGGCTCCTTTGAGTCACTTTATAATTGATGTTTAACAGTGCGCCTGCAGGCACTCAGTGTCAGACAGTATACAGCAGATTGTGTTAAAATGGCAGCTTCTGTTTACGGCATGATTCAGATCAGGTCACTAACTTTGTGTTTCTGCACAATAAGACGTCCATGTCATGAACATCGAGTTACTACAAAATGCAGGAAAAGGTTATTTTTCCTCCCAGAGGAATGTAGGTGATCGCTGTTCCCCACAATGTGACTGTTTGAGAAGAGATTGGTCCCTGCAACACGATGAATGAACACACACACACACACACACACACACACACGGCGGGCGATAAGGCCGAGCTGAGGGCTTCCAGACGGCTCGGTTCTGTCTGATCTCTGTGACTGTTTCTGTGCGGCTGATGGAAACGTTAAAACACTCGCTGATTAACATTAAAGCGCAGCGACCGCTTTGATTTGACCACCAGGACACCCACATGAAACAAGATTAAACTAGAAAAACACTCACTATCTGTTTGTTTGAGGTTATCAAAGACGAGATAGAAACTACAAACCACAGGGCAGTCAGGAACCGACGCCTTGGACTTTGGGCCATCTTTGATTTAGGATGTCTTCCTGTCACAATTCAGTGCCACAAACTATACCAACACTCACCAGTAGCACTATAATATAGTTTAGAATATTGTGTGTATAATATTATAGTATATAATATAGTAAATACCTAGAATTTCTCCCAGCTTACTGTGGATGCTTTGATCCACAGTGCTACTGAGCGCTGTAGCAAATATAATTAATGTATAATGTAATGGATTATAATCTCTTAGGGGTTTTTTCATTAGGACAAAACATTATAGGTCCCATCTTGAAGAAAGTGAGATATCCATGTCTCTTTTGATTCTAAAGCAGGTCTAGGTGCTATTTAAATACTTCGAAAGAGTCAAAACGGGGCGGCGCCCATCCTCCCGCTCAGTGTTAGGCCGCTCTGCTGACCGTGGGGCGATGAGTCGGCACTTAGGACGACTCTTCAAGTGTTTGCAGGTTGTTCAGTTTGTCTCGCAGAAACTGCTTCTTCGGTTTTGAAGGAAAGTCAACAGTTTACTGATTGACTTGTGGCTTTACTTCTTGCTAAAGTATCTGCTAACTACTGCTAACCCTAGCTGCTGTTAGCTCTGTTAGCCGTGCAGCGGGCGGTCCCATTAGCTAGCTGACTCGGCCCAGACTGGAAGATCGAAGCCCAGGGCTGAAAACCGCCTCCTCCCAGTGGTCCAAAGCTCCTGTGCTAGTGGTATAAAAACCAACACTCAGTCAGCTGAGCTGAAAAGATTTCTAGCTGCACGGCTAACTAGCTAACGGCAGCTACAATTAGCTGCAGTTAGCGGTTACGTAAATCTGTCCATCAGGAAACACCCCCCCAGAAACACACTCGTTTTCCCAACCTAATTCTTGTCTCCTGAAATTCCTCCAGGTCAGCGCTCCACGTCGCTACTTGCCAAGCTGAGTTATTGTAGCTGTCAAAGCCGTCAGCTCACCAGCAGCACAATGATGATCACAGCACCGGGTGTATGAAGAAAACTGGGTACAGCGGCTCGCTGGAGGTTTCCTGGACGTTGGCCAATCAGAATAAAGGAGGGGGGCCTTAAAGAGACAGGAGCTTGTTTTACGCAGGATGAACTGAGGGGCCGCATAAAGGGCCAGTATAAGATAAATAAGGATGTGTTGAAACTGTGAATCATGCAAAGCATCCCAGAATAAAAACATAGAGCTGCAAATGAGCATAATAGGTCCCCTTTAAGGAACACAGTGTCATATACATATACTATACATACACATCACACAGCATCACCTATTTAATATGCTGTTTCTCAGGTGAGATCAGTGCTTATTTTCACAATTATACCTGTACTGTTTGCTTCTCATCCTCAACTGTTTGAATAAACTTCAATTACATAAATATACCGAACTGAAACTTGACTTAACTTTGTTCCAGATCCGAGTCCAGGCTGTAAAGTCTCAGCAGCTGGATAAGTAATCGATCAGTAACTCTATCAGATATATTATGTTCTCCATGTCCTGCGGGGAGTCTTATCATTCATGTTAATGCTGTGTATTTGTTCCAGCTGCTCGTCTGGATCCAAGAAACACTTGAAATATCAGGTTAGTGAGATGAAAATAGACAGACCTGTTTCTGGTCCAGAACTGTGGTGAAATACTTACAGGACATAAATAAGTTGTGACAGCTCATGATATTAACTTTAAGTGGTTCAATTCTTTATTTTGAGCCAAAAATACGAGCAAATAAATCCAAGCTACTACCAGACGACAGCCGAGCCCTCGTTCTCCACCCTGCTGGACTTATTGTTTGTCCACTCTGAACTTTATTTTGAAGCTGCATTGATTTGCTCATTTTAGAGGAGCAAGCTGCACCAACACTATGGACATATCACGCTAACGTGTGAACAGACTGCAAACTGACAAGCTCGCCAGAAGGTGCACCCCTTTGTTTCACAAAGATTTGATACGAACCACCTTCAAAAAGTATCTACAAAACCATAACTCCATTACTGCAGTACTTAGAAGGCTGTGGCTTGGTGGCAGAGCGGTCGTCCACCAATCGGAAGGCCGGCGGTTCGATCCCGGCTTCATGTGTCGATTTAGCGGTGACTGCTGTGTCAGTCGTACTCGTCTCGTGGTGGTAACGGCAACCTGCTGGTAAATCCCGTCTGACGAGGGAAGAAGATGTTGGATCATCTAACCGTTTCTGTTGACAGCTCTCAGGCTAACGTTACGTCAGCTAGCAGCTCGATTTTATTTCTACAGTCCAACATCACAAATCACAGTCTGCCTCAAAGAGTCTGTAACATACGGCCCGCTCTGTCCTCAGAGCCTCGATTCGAATGGGGAAAAACTACCCAAACAATGATGGAAGGCTCAGGAGGAGCAGCAGAGGAGGGATCCTCGTCCCAGGACGGACAGACAGGAAGTAGAGGTCGAGTGGCCAGAACAGATTCACGACAGATCAGAGTATCTACAGTTATAAATTGTATATCAGAAACAATATCAGGTCGTTTCGACAGGACGAGCTGCTGCTCAGCGCCGAATATTTTGAGGTCCAGTTTAAAATGACGATCTCGAAATATATATTTGAATACCCTTAAAGGTGCGCCAGACTGTGATTACTGTTTACTCTCCAGAGGCATTAGCTGTCAGCGCTCAGCTGCTGTCTGTCTGGCTGCCTTTCCAGTGCTGGAAGACGGTGTGTGTAGTTAGCTAGTGCTAAATCATTTATCTACTGACAGACTGACCAATCTGTTCGATTCTCTGAGCAGCAAAAAGACACAACCCTCACCAACAGGTGAGCGTTCTCACCACAGGTTCACTTTGTAGTTTGGCAAAGTCTGGAAAAGAACCACCGATACAGCTGAACAAATAATATAAGAGCATTGCTTCTGGCATTGACGTCCATCTGACGGTGGACAGGTGAGCGCAGGGAGGTCGCAGTAACATCACCTCGCTAGTGCCGACCTGGTAACAAGGACAAGCTGTGATTCCCTTACAAACACATTTCCCTACAAAACCGTTTCATCCGTTGAACAAAAGAAGCTTAATGTTAAAAACGCAAGGAGACGTTCAAGAGCGTAGTCCAAAACAAGACGGCCCTAAATTGGCTAAATGGTAAATAAGTCAACAAGATTAAAAATCTGAACAATTTTCTATACTGAGTGCTACTGACACTGGTATTATTGAGGGTCAGAAACGACCAGAATAGTCAGCTTTGAATTCCAAAGATCCCGAATCTGAACTTTGGGGAAATGTGTCTAAAATGGTGCATAAAACATCTTGTGTTTAATCTCTATAGTTTTAAAGAAAAGATGGAACAACCTATATATATATATATGAGATATGTGTGTGAAGTTTATTAAAGCAGGACAGATCTGTGATGGGAGCAGGAAGGTCACATTAAAGGTGATAAAATATTGAAGTGACCTCCTTTCCCCCTGTTGAAACTGCGACGAATTTTCCGGGTTATAATTCCATTTGGCAGATCTGATTACAACCTGGACCGTTTCCACAGGAATAAAAAAAAAATAAAAAAAGAGGCAAAAACCCACCGAAGATGGACCCGGCGAGTCAAAGCCGCTGCAGTCGCTCTGATTGAATTCCAGCATTTTCTTTCCCCTCCAGAGAAGCCAAAGCTTGATCTTTACTAATTGATATATCCCGGCTCCGCACATGAATCTCAGAAAGCTCATACCTTGGGCCAATTTAGCTGTTCCACTGGCTGAGTTTTAATTGAGTCCACATTAAAATTTACTTATAAAATAATAATGGGCTCCCATGCAAATGAGCCCATCCCGATATTGCTGCGGCTGCATTTGCATATCCACAAGCAGTCTGGGAGTTCAGAAATCAATATAGATGATTAATAATATATGGGCTACAGGAATAATTAAATTCATTTGATGCAAGGACTCAGTCAGCCTTGGCAAACCAAAGGTGCAATTTTGCCACAATCTAATTTAATACAAGTTGCCTGGATTGCAGTTTCAATTACAAGGATTGAAATAATAATAATGTGTGTTAAAGAAAAATTACACTTTCAATATTATTTCATTTCATTGAATGTATTATAGGACGAATCCCTCTTTCTTCCCACATTAACATACTGCACCAAATTGCTAAATTAAACTGCTCTTTAATTTATTGCGGAGGCATTAAAATATACAGTTCGTCAGCGCTCAAACAGGCCAGATTTTAACATGTTTACACAGTTTAAAGACGCAATACGTCAAATCTGGACAGGTTCAGCTTTAAAGTGTTTTTACATTTATTAAACTACAGTATAATGTGTCAAAATCCAAATGTGGTTTGGCAGACAAGACATTCATCTCTGTGATAAGAATAAAAAGCAGAAAACAGACGCCTTTGCGATAATTACTTGCTGAACTGGATCCCAAAATAATGTTATCACGCTCGCTAATTTGACTCGGCCGTAATTAAAGGGAATATGAATATAGAGGCTGTATTCTTAGACTGAATGAATACATTCAGACCCTGAGGTGCGTTTGAGGCCCCGAACTTTGTGTTAGAGGTCAAAGTGAAGCACTCTTTAGCCTCCTGGCTCTTATGTAGATCTCACAGAGTTTACGCAATTTAACGCAGCAAATGAAATCTGCAATCTGAAATAACTCTGAAAAGTCAGGGACACCTCTGATACCCCGGCAGGTCTGGCAAATAAAATGCCAGACAATCAATAGTATCCCTCCAATGACGATAAAGCTCAGACAAAACAGTCACATTGAAAAGCAGAAAAAGTTGGATTATCATGGACGGTCAGGCACCAGCGTGAAAACACTAAATAAACCAGAACAGACAGAGATTGTACTAAAACGTTAAGAAGAACCCTGAAAAGTTGTTAATAACTCTGAAAAGTTGCAAATAAATCCCCCAAACCAGGAACCTTTAACAGTGACCGTCTGTCGAGTGTTGTTCATCATAAACTCGTAAACTAAACCTTTTACACAAACTAAGTTCTCAAGTACTGTACTTAAGTACAATTTTGAGGTACTTCTACGGTTGTTGCGTATTTCCATTATACATCTACTCCACTACATTTATTTTGACAGCTTTAGTTACTTTGATTCAGATTATTAATATGAAATATAATCAACTAATAAATCGCAACGTATTATTATGGATTAAACTACATTCACCAGCTGCAACATTAAAGTGATAAACACATTAATGTACTAATATATATTATTCTGAAATGGGCCACTCTGCGTAATGAGTACTTTTACTTTTGGTACTTTAAGTATAAATTGATGCTAATACTTTTGTATTTTTACTGAAGTTTTCCATGCAGGAATTTACTTGTAACAGGGTATTTCTACACCATTGTATTGCTACTTTTAGTAGTAGTAAGTAAAAGATACTTTGAGTGAAAGATACTTTGAGTACTTCTTCTATGTCAGTGCACTGCCAACGATTATTACCACAAACAAATGAATTGTAATGTTTTGGAAACCTCACATACTGTATATAATTTATGCAAAAAATAATCAATAATGGTCCTAACACTGAGCCTTGGGGAACCCCACATGTAACCTTCAATAACTGTGACCTAAAATTCTGCAGAATTGTAGCGTTACAATGAAAATAGAAGAGACACATCATCGACTCGCAGTGTCAGTTTACATAAAACAGGACAAAAACAAGCTTTGGCTTGCGTTGCGTTTCTTTGCATCATTTCCTGTCGTGTTCTGCGTCGTGGGCACATTGGGACAATTTGATCCTAAATTTCTGTCTGTTTTCGGTCTCCAAAACTCTAAATCAGCTGTCAGTGGAAGAGTCTCCGCGTGAGTTATTGGACTGACGATCAAAGATTTCTCTCAACTTTCAGTGTTCAAACGGGTCTAACGGGGTTTTAAACAGCGTCTGAAAATGTCCCAGGATTGCTTGGATGTCGAGGTCACAGCTCGCCGAATGCTGTTTTATTTTTAGTTTTATGTAAGGTTTTCATTCAGTGCATTAAAACCACTTAACAATCCTTAAAAACTAAGATGCAGGAAAGTCTTTCACAGTCATTATTAGCAGTAGTGGAAAGTAACTATGTACAGTTTTGAGATACTTTACTTGAGTATTTCTGTTTTAGGGTATTTTATACTTGTACTTCACTACAATTTAGAGGCAAATATTGTCCGTTTTTCTCCACTACATTTATTTAACAGTTATAGTTACTTTTCAGATTAAGCTTTTACTTACAGAACATGATGACTTGTTGGACCAGTTTATGGAAAATGAATTAAACTAGTTAATTACGCAGGTGAATGAACTCCACTTCTAACTAGAAAACTGAAGTACCGCTTGCATCATTACATCATTAATAATGAATGACAATAATGAAACACTGATAGTGGTCATTCTGCATAATGAGTACTTTAACCAAATATAGTTGAACTTTTCCCCAGAACCAGGTCTGTTACAGTGAGGACGTCACTGTTTTCCAATTCTTCAGCGTTAGACTTTTGGCTGTTTTCAGGACGTAAAAAAAGTTTGATTCTCTTAAAAACATAGAGACAAAAAAAGGAAAACAACATTTTTTGGCCCGAAACAGTAAGACAATAATGGGAACGTAAGTGGGTGGGTTTCAATGCTTTAATATGTGCTTCCTTTCCACAGTATATTGGCATGTATTTGACCCAGTGAGAGCCCGCCTCCAGCGGCGTGTCTCAGCTGCCTGTTTGTTACAAACCTTCTGGACATGAAGGGGGCCGGTGTGAAGCAGCAGGTCTGACCTTTAAATCAAACCGCTGAACCGTCTCAGAAACAGAAAGCCACCACCGTGTTTCCTCCCTCTGCCTCCCGTGTCGGCCGGCGTGTGAGGAGGCTGCTTAGTGAAAATAATCACAGCCGACCTGGTCCTCTGACACCACCTGCGAGTCACATGACGCTCCCTCTCATTGGCATGCAGCTCACATCACGAGCGAGCGGCGTTCGTCTGGAGCCCGCTGCAGTTCAGGGAGTCTTGGACTGTGGAGGAGATGAGATTATGGGCATTACGTTCTTGACATCCTGTTACGTCCCGGGCATTGCCAAGGCGATGTCAACAATGCCCAGAATCCACTGCTGCCCGTAATGAATGCACTCCAATATGTAATGACTGAGTAATCACATTATTTGCAGTCTCGGCTTTATTCTGACGGAGCGGCCGCCCGCATCTGTGCTCCGTCAGTAATTGCCAGGCCGGGGCGGCGAGCGCGAGCAGCATTTGCATCCTGCTCTGGGGAGTTGCATTGCAAATGATTATGCTGAATTGTTTTTGCAACAGGAATGTCCAATCCAATAAAGTTAATGATCTCGAAAGACATGAGGAGAGAAGAGGAGGAGGGAGGAAACTAAATCGATTAAAATGCAGATGTTCGCCATCCGACGGAGGCCATGATGGCGGCGTTGTATCGATGTAATTAAGCCTCTCTTTTTTTTGGACTTTTCAGGAACTCCTTTAGCTTCTGGTTGGGCTCCACATTCATCACTTCCTGCTCGCTTTAAGATGCACGAAAGCAAATAATCCTGAGATTTGTTTCCTCGCCTGATGAGAAGCATCATTATCCAGCACTTTGCAGATAACTAACTAACTAATTAGCTGTAATTTCCTTATCAATCTTAATTTGAAAACATCCCATCACACAGTCTTAACCTTACATCGATACAGTATTTTTATTTTTTTTTTTACTTTCTTTGTGAAGACAAGTCAGTTTCATCTAAACAGCCCAAAACCACAAATTTGCCTCAGAGGGTTTTTATAAAGTGTGAAACAGAAAATTAAAGATCCACACGTGAATTTTAAATAAGTTGTTCCAGAACGATGCTGTCAGACTGCACCGCAGACAGATGTCTCACATGCAGTCTGAGTCACAAACTGGACGTGTCGAGGCTGAAAGACACTATCCAGGTGCATTGTGGGAAATGTAGGATCCAGAACATCTACTTGCACAGTAGTACCACAGTAATGTGGTATGGAGCTGATCTGGAACCAGCCGGATTATTCGTAACATGGTAACGATGTCAGTAATGTATAACGGCAAACTGAACCAGGATCTGTCATGAAGGATCCAAACACATCAGACAGCTACTGTCACTGTGTTTCAAGTGTCAAACCAGTCAGAGGAAACGGGTTTGACAGTCTGCAGTGACGTTCAACTGAAAACACCATCTTTAATTAACATTAACCACAGACAGACTCAGGATGTGAACCTGCTGTCAAAGTCCTGATCCTTTTACGTCCAACATCCACCCCGACCTCCGACCTCTGACCTCCGAACTCAAAGACACAGTGCCTGGGAATATAATCTAGGCAGAGACAATTTAGTGATATAGAAATGTCATTTCTAGGAGACAGAGTTGAATGTGGACACATAAGCAGAGCTCACACCCCAAACACTCACTACAGCACCAAGCGTGGATTAATCCGCCACCGAAAATAGTCCCCAACAAACGCACAATTTCCTCCTCGTTAGTTTGACAAAAACTACAGCGAGCAGCTGTTTGAGGAAATTACTGAGGCTTTTAAAACATGAAACTACATATTTGTGAGGTGTTTTTAAAGATTCAGGTAGTAGCTGAGAGCCACAGACGCACTGACACACTGTTGGGATCTGCTGACAAGAAATCCCATTTATTATATATAAATTATATATAAATATACAAATAAATGTACTTATTTATCTATGTGTGTAATACAG
The DNA here is from genome assembly GCA_011952105.1 of Coreoperca whiteheadi. NCBI lineage: Eukaryota > Metazoa > Chordata > Actinopteri > Centrarchiformes > Sinipercidae > Coreoperca > Coreoperca whiteheadi. Next base: position 30,056,016 of record CM022490.1, on the reverse strand, counting down.
AATAACAGCAGGTTTACAAACACATTCAGTTATTGAAGCAATAAAAACAACAAACTGTACAAAAACACATTAACAGCTGAATATTCCATGAAACTGGAATCCGTTTGTATAAAATTACATTTTATGTAGAATAAATCACCGTAACACACAGCCTGTGTACTGCCAACACACACACACACACACACACGCACACACACACGCACACACACACACACACACACAGCCGCCATAAAGTAGACTTTTTGTTTTCACATGTAATTAGCCGGCCCGCGTGATCACCAGGTAAAACAAATTATGTGTTTTGTTGGCAGCAGATAAATCTGGTCTCAACTTGCCGTAATGACCCGTGTAATTTTTAAGCAGCGCCTACATCGCGGCTCTTTTAACACGTATCATTAGTGGGGTTGTATATTAGATATACATTCTGTGGCTTAATTTGGTCTCCCAGGAGCACTTGTAATGATGCAGCTGCCGGGTACAGGACACCTTTAATTTATTTATTTTAAATGTTGAGAGTAATTGAGTTCTTGAGAGATGTGAGGCGAGCCTGCTGCTGCTGCTGCTGCTGGTGGGGCTTCTTCTGAAAAATGCATTAATTCAACACCACAATCTGTTGCGAAAATTAATACGAGGAGAAGCTTCTAATGGGGAGAGAAGAGGAGGAAAAAATGGAAAGCAGGCAGGAGTTTCTCCTCCAAAGTCGGCCTCGTCTTCAGAGAGGGAGCGACAACGAGCCGAGGCTCCGGAGGAGTTATTCATCTCCCTCTGAAGGGTTATTTATTACAGACAGTGAAAGCGGCTCCTGCGCCCTCGCAGCGTCGCAGCAGCTGCAGGTGATGATAGAAATCATTTGTTTCGCAGATCTCATAACGCGTTTCACCAGACGTCAAAACGGTTCCTCAATAACAAAACGGTCAATAATGAAGACGATGACGGTGGCAGGTGGCGGGGAGTGCGGGCCTTCCTCTCTGATGACGACGACGAGTGTTTACGGCGTGATGAGGATGTCAGGGGAGACATCCTCGCGGCCTCACCTGTAAACCCTTAAATGGAGCTTCAGCGTCTCACAGCGCCGCTCCTTCACTTCTCCTTAGCTGTTGAACTGATCCTGGAGCAGCAGCAGGTCCGGCCTGAAAACGCACTTCATACAGTCGTGTGTGTGTGTGTGTGTGCGTGTGTGTGTGTGCGTGTGTGTGCGTGTGTGTGCGTGTGTGTGAGGGTGTGTGAGGGTGTGAGAGAGAGCGAGCAGGTGTTGGTTAAAAATAGACGAGAAGCAGATGCTGAATGTGAAATACGAAAGACGGACGCAGAACTTGAGAGAAAGTATCAGCAGCTTGAATCTCGTTCGTCTCCCCCGCTTACTGTGAGACTAACGTCCCAGTGTGCAGCACTCCAGTTTGTTGTTTTCCCTTTGTTTCATGTTGTCCACACATTCTGCTTCATTTAAGCACTAATGCCAGAACGCCTTCACGATCAGGGTCCACGGGCTTATTGACCGCACACAGCAGCACCTGAGTCGGAGGCCGAGTGTCGCAGTGGTGCGTGAACGACGGACGAGTGTCGCACACGCTGGACCCGCCGTGCAGACATTCAGAAGAATGGTCCAGAAGGGTATTACGGGTAACCGTAGGTTGCAGGGGAGCCGAAGGCGGCCTCACAAAGTAAAAAATGTTCATGAACATAAATAAACAAAAATACGAAAAACTAAATCAGTAGTTGAAATGTTTTCTAAATGTTTTGCCGGTAGCTAAACACCGGGACCAGCAAGATGCAGGTTCAAACTTCTTGCATGTTGAGGTCCCAAAGAACAGCATCTGAAAAGTCACTAAGTTTAGTTTGGTCTAAAATCAGCAGTTTTCTAGTTAAACTTTAAAATCCTCAAAGACAAAAGTAGCATTTTGGTCATTTTGTTTTGAAAGATTCAGACTTTGTCCTCAGTTCTCAGCAGCGTCACACAGGCGTCCTGACCCGCGGCGCTGCAGCCTGTTTCAGGGCTGAAGCCTCGCCATGCCGCCGCCCGACCACGGCGGGAGGGGAGTGCCGGGGTGAGGAGGAGGAGGAGGAGGGGTGAACAGTAAGACGCGTCCTCTCTCTGCCTGGCTGGTTGTTGGCTGGTTGGGGTCCTCGGGGACCGGGCCTTGGACGGAGGCCCAGATCAATGTGACCTAAATTCAAATGCGAATTAGAGGCTGTCAGTAGGAGAGGACACTCTGCAAATGAGCTCAGACAGTGCGAGGCCCCCGGAGGATGTGGGAACCGGGGCCCCATGTCCGTTGGAGATCTTTAATGAGTTCCAAATGGATATCCAGGACCCGGGTTCAGGGAGGAAGGTGCTGCGTGGGGCCCCGAGCCTGGCACCCTGGGAACCTGCAGAGGAGAGTTAAACGGTGCAAACATGTCGGCGTCCAAATGATTAAAATTCCTCAGTTTGTGAAGTGAAGCCTCGTGCTGGCGTGCAGAGCTTTCCTCCAGCTACTGCACCAGCTGCTGTCTCTGGAAGGAAACTTCTGCAAACAATCAGCCGGCTTTTTCTGATTCTGTCTGATCGATCAATAATGAGTCCGTCGTTCGACCAGACGGGTTTCTGGCAGCGCAGGGAGTTTGGTCGTCAGCTCCACGATCATGGCTGCTGTTAACAGATCAGTTCTAAGCCGTAGAAGCGGCATCACTGCAGAAGCATCTGACTGAGCTCAGCTTCTTTGTTCTTTCTAACTCTCCGTTCGTAGTGGAACGTGACGCGGCCTTCCTCTCTTCCTGAGGTCCAACTGACCAAAATCTGATTATCAGACAGACGAATGTTTGTTGGGTGTTTCCACGGCCGTGCACGATTCTGCAGGGGGATTTAAGTCCAGCGCCAGCGTTCAGCGTCGCTGCACGAAGTAGTGTTTCCTCCACGCGGGGGGCTCGGAGGTCGGGGGGGGGTGGAAGGACGCGACACAGCGGACTCTCGTACAGGAGGCCGGGAGCTCTTTCACATACGGACAAGCCCGCTGCGAGAACAGGGCCCTTTCTGATTTACCTCCAGAGACACTTTGCTCATATGAGACGTTCTGACAGCAGAGAGACGGCGGGGGCCGTTCATGGCCCGGGGCCCCAAACCCTTCACCTGACTTGCAGAACAGCAAAGCTTCATTGTTGGAGCGTTGTAGGCCATAACCCTCCGCCTCCCCGCTTCCTGCAGCGGCAGCGAAGCTACATTTTGAGAACAAAGACGCCAGTCTGCCCCGCACGCTGTCGGAGGAGTGAGCCGACGCCTCCGAACGAATCAGCTGCTTCGACCGACGAGGAACAGCTGGAGGAGCCGGAGAACAGGTAAAAGCAAAGCATCCCGTCACCCCCGGCGACCGCTGCTGCCTCCTCTTTGTGTTTCCGGGCAGGTTTGACAGGGTGAGGGTGTTCGGCGTTGTCCACCTCATCCCCCCCCGTGGGGCCGCAGTGCAGCGGGGGGAGGCGGGGGGGGGCTGCAGTAATTAGCATGCTGATTCTGCATGTAATCAGATCACCCCGGCATGCTCGCCGGCCTGCTTCTATACATCAGGCCGAGCGTCGGCGTGGGACTGCAGCAGCTTCTGATTGTCTTCAACGCAGCATATGCTAATTGTTGATTGTCTCCAATATTATATGCTAATTGTTAAGAATTAGCATAATTCATTAACATTTGGGCCCTAATTACACAATGAAAAAAGACTGAAAAACACTCGGCTGTGCTCTGACTTCCTAATGTGTGATACGATTAATGCCGCTCTCATTTGCATCCGGAGAAGGAGCCTGAAATATTAAAAGTGTTGTTCAGAGAAAATCGTGATTAGTCCCTAATCAAATGTTGTTTCTGCCGCTTTAAAAGGTGTAACAGTGTTGGCCCTCAGGTGAGAGGAAGCAGTCTTTCTTCACTCTCGGAAACACACTGAGACTTCCCCGACATGCAAATGAGCCGCGGATCAGAATCTGCAATTAGCTGGAACGCTTCTTTTTGGAGGAGATTTAGAGAAACAAACGAGTGGAGATGGTCTTCAGCGTCTGATTCGTCGTTGTGGATTCTCTTTGATGTCTGCGGTTTATCTCGTATTAATGAGACGCTCAAACAAAAAGAAACAACCAAATTGCTTTGATTTCATCATAATTGTAGTCGTGGGCCTGTTCACATCGCTTAGCTGCCAGCGGCGGGAAAACATGCCCAAATACTTCGCCGACATACTCGAGTTTAAATACTCTGTTACAAGTACAAGTCTGAAATGTGGTCATGTACTCACAGGAGGCGTACGTTGGACTGACGGCTGAAAAAGTCCATTTCAGTGTTTTCGGATCAGTTGAGGAAAGAAAGGAAGGAACGAGAGGAACAGCAGGAGGGACGGAGGGAAGGAAGTAAAGGTGAAAAGTGAGGGAAGGAAGGAAGGAAGCACAGCAGGAGTGCAAACGGAAGTAAGAACAAGTAAGTAAAGGAAGGACGAAAAGTGAAATTAGCAAGCGAAGGAAGAGGAAAGAGAGAAGGGAAAGACAATGAAATCAGGATGTAGGGAAGGAAAGAGCGCCGCCGCTCGCCGTCTGCATCAGAACGTAGTTCGCCAGGCGTCTCTCCACAGTCCTGGTGTCTCCGTGGTGTCTGCTGGCTTTTCCTCTCCTGTTGGAATCTTCCTGCACCTAAACTCTGACCGATAGAAAAGCAGTTTAGGAAACACGCCACGGCCAATGAGCGACGTGGATGTTGTCACGTGACTGCATGTTGGCTCGTGTCAGCTGGTTCGGACCAAAGCGATCAGCGTGGCGTGAAGAGGAACCAAGAAAGCTGAAACATGCTGCACTGTGTAGCCGTTCGGGTCGGACCAGATGACCCGAACTACAGGGGCGAACGCAGCCTTAGGCCTCCAGTTTTGGGGCTTTTCATGGATTCCGATCAGTTCGAGAAGGAAGGAAACGTCAGGAAACACTGAAGGAGACAAACTAAAGAAGACAACAGACAGAAAAGTTGACACTTTGGGGAAACAAGAGTTTTTAGGGACGACAGCCATATTTGTCTCGAGCCGAACTCTCCACAGTGACTCAGCGGGCACGAGGTCAACGACAGGAAACACGCATGCAACAACCCTGCAGGACATCCATCTATATGAGCCCAGTAACACTTGATGGAGAACGTGGTAACAATCAGACAAACGCCGCGCACTAAAAAGCACAAAATCCCTCTGAAATGTGTTAAGAAAAAGCAAAGGAAGGGGAGTGAACAGACTGCGGCCGTGTGATTTGCCGTAATCCGACCTCTCGGAGATCCTGAACGCCGCCGCCGTGTTTCACTTTCGACCTCCGAGCGCCGGCTCCTGACGAACGCCAGGACTCCGTGAGCGACACATGACGGATGCCAGTCTGTCTGACAGCAGGGCGAAGCTCTGAGCTCAGGTTTCTCCCGTTAACAGCAGCGGGGGCCAGACGAGGCCGGGCTCGCAGGGCCACACATCAGGGGACGGGGGGGGCCCCTGCATGGGAACATGGAGGGCGGGTTAACTCGGAGGTAATTGAAGCGAGGCTTTTGTAAGAATCTGCTTCCAATCCACAGGAGAGAGAGCAAAGAGGGGAAGAATGAGTTTTAATGAATGGAGGCCGTCATTAAAATGATAACTATTTCCTCTGAGATCACTTCCAATTTAAATGTGGGGGGAAAAGAGAAAAGGCGTAATTGAAAGATCCTTTTTTTTCCCTCTTCTTCTGCCATTCAAAGTGTAAATTTGAATCTCGGGGAGAAGAGGGAGACTGTTTGTAGCCATAGCTCACTAGCTCCAATTACTCCTCTTTCTGCTGCACTTAAAGCCACGAGGGAGCGCCGAGACTCGCATGTCTCCCCCCTCCGCCGAAAACAGACGGGCCGCCATGTTTTCTTTGGATGAGCAGCGGTCAAAGGGAACAGAACTATCAGATAGTTTGAAAATAGATTGAAACAGACGTGAAGAATGACTTAATTGATGAACATTGAGGCTGACGGGGGGGTTCAGATTGTCTCGTATTAAGGGAGCAGCTGCACATACAGTCGCATCTCAGGCAGTAATTCCTCCCGCTCAGAGAACATCGGCAGGTTTTTATCTGTTCTTTGTCTCCTTTTTGTTTTCAGTTCCTTTAAAGCACAACCATCCTCCACTGTTTCTTCAGGAATTCCGTTCCCTCTTTAAAACCAACCTCTGTCCCATTTGGACCAAATATAAATACGAATTCAGTCGTGATGTGAGTGTGTGTTGCAGTGGGGAACCGCCGGGGCCCAAAACGGGACCCAAATGAAGCCCCCGCCTGAAAGATCTCTTTGTGTACAAAAGGCATTAGATCCATCTTGTCCCATTAAGATAAGACAAATCTTCCAGGAGTCCTTTTACATGGTGGCGTCCGTCTGTAAGAAGCCTACGAGACGTTAGCGTTAAAATCCCAATCTGTAAAACTAAAGAAACACACGGGCCAACGTGTCCGAACGAACGCCGGCTTAATATATAGATATATATATATATATATATATATATATATATATATATATGTATGTTGCAAGACAGACCTGAGTGCAGCGGAGAGAGAGAAAAGCAAACCAGCGAAACAGAAGCACAAACAGCATGCGAGACGGTGGGAACGTTAAAATCCTCTGTAATTCATAGCAGTAGTGGAAGGCAGTGTGTCCAGGCTCTGTTTTTACCCGAGGGGTAACGAGTGTTAAACAGACCTGAGACCAGCTCCGCTGAGCAGTGGGTTTGAACGTGAGAAGAGATTTAGCTGCTTGCTAAATAAAGAAGGCAGACAGTAGTGCAGTAGTTCTCTTCTTGTTGCCGGCTGTTTCCTGTAGTTCACGGTGGCCGGGGCCACATTTATCTCCTGTAATGACACACTGAGCACAGAGAGAAACTGCATCAAGGTGTTTCTAAGGCGGCGCAGCAGGAGAACAAAGGAAATCTCCAAAGTCAAGAACAGACCTGATGCTTGACCCTAAAGGTTAATGTTTCATTTCATTCAAGTCTGTGGGAGAGGCGGTCTGCCTCAGCTATACAACCCTGCATGAAACATGGATGACTTTATAGTATGACATTATATATATATATATATATATATACACATATATATGTGTGTGTATGTATCGTTAGCGGCAGCTCTCCTCTTCATTATCTGCGCTCTTGTGCTAGGGTGGCTTTAGTGGCTCGGCGGTTTCACTGGCTAGAGTGATATTAAGCTCACAACAAACTAACTTGTTCCCACCATCGATGAACTCAAAATCAATGTCACACAGCTGCTTTAACTATAGTTTCATTATTTCTTGCAATAGGCTTTAGCGAGGGCAGCAGTAAACAGCTCAACTCACATTTCAATCTTCAATTAAATCATTCGAATAAATCACAAATATAACAAACAGCTGAGCATTAATTCAATAATCATCTGGTTCTGGATGAAGGAGAGAGTCTGACTCACTTAAAACTCTCTCTCGCCCATGTTACCCGTTCAACTGATAGTTCTGCATCACACACTTCCTGCCGAGAGACTCACTCGTTTGGCAGTAAAGAGGAACCCTGACCCTCTTCTCCTCACTAGGCTTCAGCCTTTACACATTCAATAAGCTCCGTTCTGGTGAATCCAAACATTCTTACTAACATTTCTTTCTGATCAGTGTTGGTTATATTCACTTTTGGTAATAGGGTGTTATACAATTTACTCCCAGTTTATTAAGCAAAGCACGATGATCTCATGAACACATGTGACAGTATATATGTTATGTATACACTGCGCCAAAAGAACCTAAGAGAACACACTTAATCATCACAGCACAACACCAACTCAGTTAAACCTCAGGGATATCAATCTGTCCAGCCGGGAAGCATTACGCGATTGTGAATCAGTTTCACCTGTTTTGGTGCAAATAACAGCAAGACAAACCCAAAGGTTTTTAAGGTGACTCCTTTACTTCTTTGGTTATTAACTGGTTATTGGAGCTGCTGTAAGAGCTGAAACCACGAGTGTGTTTGATAGAAAATGTGTCGTTTTGTCAGAAGCACAGGCGCACGCAGAGCGAGCCTGACCTCCACAGCTCGGAGTGGTTTCCACACGCACAGTTCACCAGTGTGCTAATTGAAAGCCGTTATTATCGTACTGTCACACTGCAGGGGGGGCGCAGCGCTCGCTCTGCAGTCTGAGCTGAACCCAGGAACCTGTACCGAGTCCAGAACCACTGTTTACTCTGTTTACAACGTGTTCAAACAGCTGCCGGAGAGAGAGCAGTTACAGTACATTACATCTGAGCGTTCTGACAGTCGGAGGCCAACACAAATGCAGAAATATTGCATAAGACAATATTTACCAAAATACACAGGACTTTCAAGAATGCATCAAATGAAATGATGCAAGCGCCTGCGAGAGCGAGCGTGTTACATTTTGCTCAATATTCCTCACGCCATCCAGAGCCTGGGCGTCGGCGTGTTTATCAAAGAAATGACTGATCATAATATCAGCCTTATTGGTCTCAACAGAAATGCCACAACCATCTTGCAGATTACTCCTTGATGAGGAAAATGCAATTAAAACGTCAAGTGCGTTTTATTAGATTCTACCCACCCTGCAGGGTTTTAGCAGCCCCGGGAGTCCCTGGATGCTCGGGCGATGGATGGCATATATAGAGCTGCGAGCAACATTAGGAGAGCCGTGCCAGAATAACAGCCGCTCGCTCCCCGATGATCCGCCTTTCATCACCATACAATGCTGAATGCGTACATGCAGGAGGGCTCATATGGAGCGTTTACTGTCTCTACGCAGACTCGTATATGGATACTGTTCGTCTGTAGACGTTCGCTTTCATTACCTGCTTTGAGCTGCGTTTCCATTATGGAGGAACATTGTTGAATTATATGTGTAAATCTCTACCTGCAGGCTGCAAACAGAAACCCGAGAGAAGCTCTTTGTTGTCGGGAACCTTTGTTTCCAGACTGCGACTCAGTAAACTCGACACCACGTCCAAACATCAGCTTTCACATCGCCGAGTTTGCACGTATATGAAGAAAATATGGTAATTAAAAGGTACGGGTCACATATTCTCCTGTGCATTTGGAAGTATACATGTCAACTGGAATACGAGTCTGAGCTTTACACCTTAAAGTAGCTGACAACTGCAGCTCGTTTCAAGCTGTGATAAATTTGACAAGCGCTGCAGTTGGATTTGTGTCAACGCTACGGCGTTAAAGAGAGACTAACAGGGACAGAGATTCTCTAGTCCGGCTGGCAGCGCTGCCTGAGCTGAGGGGAATCACTCCCTATTTAATATGTAGTGCACTAGATTCACTATCCACCGCTATTCACTATTTACTTATTCACTTTCTATATAGAGCCTCAAAAATCCCCACAACAGCAACAAAAGTGTCCATGACGTGTAAACGACTCTCTGCTTACAATCCCACAATGTGACGCGTCATATTTGATAGAAAACAGTTTTGCAACAGCTGTCAGTGATAAAACTAAATAATGACCGTTTATAAATGTCTGAAATCTGCTTGCTGCTGCACTGTAAACGGCTGAGTGTGAATGAATGAGTGGACGAGTGTCAGACTTAGTTAAACCCGCTTTATTAAACAGAAGGACAGGACATTTTAACATGTCACAGGCGTAAATAATCCAGGTTCAGCTCTTTCGCCGCCACGCTGCACACACAGTAATGGGTATGAATTAATACATTAAAATAAAAAGAACAAATTCCATGAAAGCAGCACTAAGGGAGGAAATAAAGGGGAAACTAAATGATTTTTACAAGGACGATATATGTGTATACATATACAAAAATATATACATATACACCAATGTGTGTAATATCAGTGTGATATGCAAATTAAAGTACCAAATAATAGAAAATAAATGATTCAGTCTGGATTCAGTTTCAGGATCCTGGTGTTCACTGTTCACTGTGAAGGCTTACTGGGACGCTTGGATAAGGACGTGTGGTGTTGATAATGCTCCATGAGAGCTACACAGCTGCACCAGTTACTTCATCACGGAGAATGGGCTGATGGGAAACATCAAATTAATCTCTCATAGTCTTTTTCTATAAATGTAATAAATTATTCTCTGAGACTGAGGTTTTATTTTCACTACTAATTATCTTTTTGAGTTTTTCATGCCGAGTGAAGAGACAGTAGTTTTGTTCAACTAGTGTTAAGTAAGTGTACAAAAAAAGCTCTTTAACATGCATTTAAACAGAAACATTAGACTTTATATGTTCGCTACCTGCGCTGTTAAGGTCAAATATGACTCACCTGAAGCGTCTGAAGACAAACTTTGTCCACACGCAAAGCATTTAATGAAGAGGATTTTTCTTCCAAGACACCATGAAATACCATTTTTAATGTTTATGTCAGACTTAATTTTCCATTAATTACTGTATTTGGGTGGATGCAGCGTCATGACCTTTAGAACGGGAGTTTGTTTGGTTACACTTGATAAGATGACGCTGACGGTGGAGCCGGGAAAAAACACAAATAAAAAAGGAGAAGGAAAATAGATCTTTTTAATGGAGTTTAACAATCGGTCTCTGGTGGACTCATTAGGATGACCAGTTTGACTTATTTTACAGCCACTGGTAATTAGTATCTGCAGGAGTTATAGCTATAATCAGCCAAGTTTTCCCTTTGACTTTCTCTCCGTTAGCCATTAACTTTGGTGTTATACTTGCTCCAGGAAGGCGGTCAAATGTGTAAAAAGACAGCAGCCGTAAAACTAATAAAACTGTAGGGTTCCTTCTGGGGAACTTTAATACTTCCAGCGATATGATAATTCTTTTTACTTCAAAGCAGCCATTAAAAAAAGGACAATTTTCACTGCCTTTCACAGCCTTGATGGAGCCGTGAAGGCCTTGTTGGATTTGACGGGTATTTGGGGTAACAGAGCTCCTGTTCGCTCTACAGGGGGCTCAGTGTTCGGGATAAATAATAAACAGCATCGGCCTGAGACGCAGAGTCTCTTTAGTGGGTGAAGACAAATATTTTTAATTGTTTGTCAAAGAAAACATTTTACTTATCAGTATTCCTCCTTTTCAATCCAATTCACATCGGCACACGAGAAAACAATTGCAAACTATCAGCAGCAGGATTTCTGGGATGTGTGCTGCAAGGTTTTAACCATCCACATGATCATGTCTCGGTTTCAATACAGATCTGACAAACGCACACTGTTAAAGTGCAAACATGGAAAGTGAGCAAGAACAAGACCTGAACACCTTTCAGCATTGTTGTGTAAAGCGTTTGTCAATCCCGTCATTATTCATTTACGGTGTTATTAAGGTATATCAGTGATCTCATCTTCACGAAATAGGTGGCGCTAGAGTCTTGGTAACGTAGTAAATGCTCACAGGGCTAGTTGGTTAGTTAACTGTTGCTCGCGAGCTAACAGCTAACACACTAGAAAGCCGGGAACATGCTAGTGCTAATCAGTCACCACATCTCCCTGAGCTGCTTTCTATTTTCTCTGTATTGAGCCGTTGACTCCCCCTGACATTTTCTCATCATTGTTCATGAGTTCATTCAATAAAGAGTTAATGAAGAGGGGGAAAGACAAGAGAGCTAACTAGCTGTTAGCTTGGTACATTAGCATTGTGTATTCAAGAGCCATATTAGTACGATGTCCTCCTGTCTCTTACCTGTGTGTACACCAGGTCTCAGCTGTGGAGCAGTCTGCTCTCTGACAGAGGAGCTTCAATAAAATTGGATGGTGACAATAAGCTAATAAGCTACAATAGCTTACCCCATTTTTGGATTGCAAATGTCATTCGCTTTTGTGGTTCTTACTTTTCAAACCCACTAACCACATGCTGTCTGCCCATCACATGTAGCTACAGACCAGGTTTGTTTACTTTGTCTCTGTCATTCTGTACGGTGTAACACCGGCACTTTCTGGTTCCCTGTGGTGTAACACCGGCACTTTCTGGTTCCCTTTGGTCTAACACCGGCACTCTCTGGTTCCCTGTGATGTAACATCGGCACTTTCTGGTTCCCTGTGGTGTAACACCGGCACTCTCTGATCTCCTGTGATGTAACACCGGCAACTTCAGGTTCCCTGTGGTGTAACACTGGCACTTTCTGGTTCCCTTTGGTGTAACACCGGCACTCTCTCGTTCCCTTTGGTCTAACATCGGCACTTTCTGCCGGCACTCTCTGATCTCCTGTGATGTAACACCGGCAACTTCAGGTTCCCTGTGGTGTAACACTGGCACTTTCTGGTTCCCTTTGGTGTAACACCGGCACTCTCTGGTTCCCTTTGGTGTAACAGCGGCACTCTGGCAGCCTGCCAGCTATTGTCAATCAAACACAGGTAGGAACACGCCCCTCCAGCCAGCTGAGAGGAAAAGGAGCGTTTCTGATATTTCCCCACTGACCTTTTTTCTTCCCTTTAATAATAAAAAAAATACTAACAATACTTTTAAAAAACACATTTACACTATTTTTGACAGATAACAAAATCATGTGTTAATATTAGATGACGGACATGAACAAGAGACCACCAGGTCTCTTTGGCGCAAACATTTTAAACAGTTTATCAGAGAAAACATGTTCTCATCTTATCAGTATTCCTTACTTCAATTAACAACACGAGGAAACAATTGGAAATTATCATCAGCAGGATTCTGTGATGTGTACTGCAGGTTTTTAAACTACCCACATTATCAGAACTAATTTTTAATACAGGTTTCACTCTGAAACAAACACCGTTAAAGGTCGAAAATAGAAACTTCTCCAAGTGCTCATCAAGAGACAACAAGACCTGTCTGAACTCATTTCAGTGCTGTTGTCTTTTTTTATATCCTCCTCTTTTTACTGCCCATCTAATGGCTTATTTATTACATTCATTCTTTATAAGCCGGCTCCTGTGTGGCCTCATTACGACTATAGCACTGCTTTGGAATTCCAGGATAATTATGAGCTTCATTGTTTTAATAAGAGTCTCGGTCAGCCCGGATCTCTGCTACAGCTTCACAGTTCCCAGTGGGAAATATATGAGGGCAGCACCAGCGCCGGACAGATGGAATCAGACGCACTGCAGGTAAATATTTATACGCTGCTGTGTGAAGGAGGATACTTGAATCTTATCAACTGTCTTGTAAAAGTGGTCTGATGTGGTGTAAATCTATGCAGCTGTACATCCACAGCCTTAATAAGTCTGTGATGCAACTTCAGCTTGTCTGGTATCTCTTAAATCAAAGCAGCACTTTTCTTCTCATCATGAGGTAATGTTTGGAAACTCTTTGGGTACAGCTGACATCAAAGTTAACGTGGCACACAAGTAACACGTCGGTTTTCTCAGCACGGAGATAATATGTTCACGTTAAGAAGTTTATAGAGTGTAAATGTCTATTTTTGTAAGGAAAATGTGAATAAGTGTGTTTTACTGTAAAGACGACATGAGCTGGGAACGGCCGCAACAAGAAAGTGCTTTTACCTTTATTTAAAAAGCACCTTTCAGGAGTAGAGACCTGGTCTAGTGCTTCAACAAGAATTATCATTAAATTATTTAGTTTGCTTAATTTAAACATGAAAAGGCAGGACGGTGCACACCACATAACACAATAGCCTAGAAAAAGTAAAAGCCATCCTCAAACCGTTACGCAGACAAAATAGACCGGAGTGATCTTTTCTCAGCAGGCTGCGGTCGCGCTCCTGGAACCCATGATGCTGAAGCGCCTTTCTTTATCCACGATTGGACGAACGGCAGAGGGTCACATGTTTCGATGGCAGGCCCATTTACTGTAGGTCCGTGAACAACAATGCGGCATTACGTGCAGAAAAGCCGCCTGCTCGCACTCTGCAGAGGTCGGAAGAACAGCGTTGCTCTCCACTATAAGTCTTTTCAAGGTTGCACCCTGATGTTCCTTGCCTTGAACTGACATCTTCATTGGTGGAAACTCCGAGAGGTTAGACAAACTTCTCCAACCCACGCTGTCCAACTAGAACACATTCTGTCCTCTAAGTGCAGATACACAGGCCTAAACGTGGGCTTCTATGGGCAACTATTTAACTTTCTATAAACAAAATGCAACCACGCCAGAGTCGGAAGTGTAGCCAGGAGTCGCCCTAAGAACCCACGACCCCCCACAGAAGGTTTTGAGCAGAAATCTAAAAAAGGGTCTCTTTCCTTGTTGTTAGGCTAATTATTTGGATTTTTTTAGATTGCATTTATTTTGTATTTAATAAGAAGATATAAGAAGATCATTATTTTAAATGGAAGCCCTGCGCCTGCTCGCCGTGTAGTGATTCAGTTTAGGGTACAGATCAGATCAGCTTTGAATGGTAATATCTGCACTTCAGAAAATAAACTTTTTTTTTTTTTCTGTAAACTTTATCTCCATAAATCATGTTTGAAATGTTGTCTAAAACCCCTCTCTACACTGCCAAAATTCCCAGATGTATTTCCCCAGACGTGAACTGTAGCCAACATGTTCCAGCCACCGGGGGGGTTAAAAAATGTGCAGCTATCTGCACTGCAACTCACTGTTGCATTTCCAAACAGCACTGGGACTTCCCCCCGGTGATGTGGAGCGCTGCATTAAAGGTAATGTACATCCAAACAGCCCTTCTGTGCAGTCCAGCAGGTTCTAACCTTGCTGCTCCCTGTGGAAGCTGCTCGTGCCACAGGAAACGGTCCTCGGCGTTGAAGGACATCGCCTGTTGTCCGAAACGGAAAGCCCGAAATCACAGAACGATGAGTCTTTTACGTGAGCTTTATGGCCGTGTTATCTAATCAACAACTTACAGCGAGCAAGATTCTTTGTAGAGGCCATCTCTGAGTGGATAATGGACATGAGCCAGTTGCCCCCAGAATCCATTTGTGCCCTCGATGATGTTGCTTGAAGCCTTTACACACAATCGCCTGTTCTCCTGGGACATCTTAGGAAGCTCGGGCAGTCACTCCTGCGCTGGATTCTTACCCAGATATCATCACTTGAAGCACAATCATTTAAAAGCAAACACTTTTACCTTAAAGACCAAGTAGTTCATCGAAACAGGAAGAGCAGAGGACACATCTCCTGTTGAACAAATGCTGATTATTATTATTACATTACATTCCACCTTCTGTCTATGGTGGAGAGGATCCGTCCACTTCCCTTGTGTTTTACAGCCTACATGTTGTCATTATAACTGCAGATACTCTGATCTTCTGTCGTGAATCTGTTCTGTCCACTCGACATCTACCTCCTGTCTGTCCGACCTGGAGAGGGATCCCTCCTCTGCTGCTGCTCCTGAGGTTTCTTCCATTTTTTACCTGTTAAAGGGTTTTTGGGTAGCTTTTCCTTCTTCGATTCGAGGGTCTGAGGACAGAGGGGGTCGTACGGACTGTAAGGCAGGTTGTGATTTGTGATGTTGGGCTGTTTACATCAAATTTACTTGACCATCAAAGCCTAAATATTTTCTTTTCAGAAATTTTGGCCGTAGTCAGCATGTAATATAAATAGTAAACAGTAAAGTGTTTTAAAGGCGGTGTGTGCGATTCTTATCCACACACGTCTTCCTGTCAGATCCAGCTATTAGCTCCTCAAGGGCCTCTAACTCCGGTGTTTGTACTCAGCTCGGTAAAGGGGAAGCTAACAAGGTGTCTCGGACAGAGCCGCACAGCCCTATTCCAGTAACGTAAAGTAAAATGAGTCGCCCGCGGACATTCAGCTTCCGTTCTAGTTGTTCTTGTGATGTTAGCTATAGCAGCAGGAGAGCTGTGAGTATTGGGGCCGTGGCTTGGTGGCAGAACGGTCGCCTGCAAATCAGAAGGTCGGCGGTTCGATCCCCCAGCCATGCGTCGAAGTATCCTTGAGCAAGATACTGAACCCCACAAATGCTCCCGAAGCTGCTCCTTCGGTTTGTGTGTAAGTCGCTTTGGATAAAAGCGTCTGCTAAATTACTAAATGCTGTGGATTGTAATACATTGATTATTGTAATACAATATAACTATTCTTTTAGAGCGTTCAACCTCTCCTTCCTGTCCCTCCCAAAGTAAACACTTTCATATCATCTGTAACAATTCAGTTCAATTTTCTATTCAATTTTATTTATACAACCTAAAATCACAAATCACAATTTTGCGTCAAAGGACTTCACAATCTTTAACATACGACAGTACATAAATAACACTTGTTGCAACGTAAAGTCTCCACATCTGACTCGTTGTAAGACTTGATATAAACAATTACATTTGGATCATTATCGCTGCACATTCTTTATACTTCATACTGTGATTTGCACATTCCTGCACAAACTGTGCAAATTTTTCATTTTATTTTTATTTTTCTAAACTTTGCAGTACTTTCTTTTCACTTTCTCACTGTCTCTCACTATGTTATGCAGACAATTAATACATTGAAATACATTGATTGAAAACATTGATTCTGAAAAGAAAGATTTTAACATGCTGGTGACATAAGCCATCCCAGCGGGTGACGCCTACGCTTCGTCTCCCGCTCACACAGCCTCCCACCCTCAGCGCCGGTGCAGGAACGCCGCCCCTCAGAGGGACCGGGGTCGCGGGTCCAGTCTGTCACAAACGGCGTGGGCTGGGAGGAGGTGCTGGACGAGGGGTTTTGGTGTTTTAGGTGTCCTAATTTTATTTATCTAATTACGTTTTCATTTTTGTTTCAATCACTGTTTCTGTATTTTTATTCAGAAAAATGATCATTTGAGGCACGATAGTGCATTTAAAGTTATACTGCAACTCTTACTCTGCACTCGGTGTGTATTATAGGTAATTGTTTTACACAACGTTACATATATGTGTGTGTAGTTTTAACGTTTAATTCATCTGCAGGTCTTTTTCAAGGGACTGAAATGAAAAGAGAGCTGCACAAAACATCATGCAGGTAGAAGTATACACTCAAAATGAAAATTGAGGAGCCTTTACTGCTTAATATCGAGTCGTTGAAGCGTGCTATCTTATTTGGAAGAAGGGAGTTAAGGTCCCGGATGTGTTAACAGCATTGATTTTGGTTTGACCAACTCAGGAACAACGCAATCCCCCGCAAACCCAGCGGCGCTCAGCGTTTACGGTGAGGAGCTCACCGGCGTTAGCATCGCTTCACCGACTCCAGTAGCTGGTTAAAACGAGGTGAGACGTTAGACTATACTTTAACACAATTAAGTTAACTAAAAGAAACCTTACACGATCATTTATAGGCTTAGGGTTAGCCACCCCAGCTTAATGCTGTTGAACGTGTTTATCTTCAAGTCAAACTTGATGTTTGTTTTGTGACGATTTCAGAAAGTTATAAAAGATTAGAAATGCCTTAAAAATAAGTATATTTGGGCCGTGTTCCCTCTATTGACGTCAGCAGCAGTGGTGACCAGGTGTTCGTGCTGACTGACGGCTGATGATGTTGTTTACTTGCTGCTGCTGTAACATAATTCTGTCATGTGTAAAGACGTATTGATTTCACATTGTGTTTTTCCCCAGTCGAGGATACTGTGGGAGCTGTAAACGAAACTAAAAACCTTTTTCTTGTTGCTGTTCGCCAAGAAACGAACCGTTTCTACTTTGAACATGAGACTGCGAGATCACAATAATGCTTGAAAATTAGTTTTGAACATGATATAATTCCTTTTGGAGTTTACATTTTGGTCTCAATGAGTGTAAATCTAAAATCTGTTGCTGCCACATTAGCAGTGACCTAGTTTTCGCCGAATCACAACGCCCAGTTTGACGCCCTACATTTACTTCCTACTTTTTATTTTGAAGCACCATCCGTGCCGGTAAGACCAGCGCAGTTTTAAAGTTTCAGAGTTTTCGAAACAGCAAACAAAGACAGACAACATCCTGCTTCGGAGTTGTCATCTGCCCGTGTCATCACTTCACTACCCCAGACACCGTTTAACATTTCATACCACTGAGGTTTGACTGAGACGTCAACAGGCCTGTGATATCAGTGTGTGGCCCGTTTCACCGGCCTCCTAATTCATGGCCTTTTCCAGGTGGGGTGGGGTGTTGGGGGGGGGGCATCTCCAGCGCTCGGCCATAAATCTGCCACACTACCAGAGCATCTTCATCCATGACCGCCGCGGTGCCGCTGTCCAAAACATCTCCCCGACCGCTCGCTCTGGGCAGGTGCCAGTGATTTTGGTCTGCTGAGATCATTAAAGGTATTAGTTACCTCCTCCTCCCCCCACCCTCATTAAACATGCTGAATCCATTTGTTGTGCAAGCAGCTGAGGGAGCGATGGAGAGCTCACCCAGGCTGGGGATTGATTTATTAACACTGATTTCGGCCTCTGAGACCGACCTGATGATGATCGCTCCGCTTCAGGAATTTCAATGGAGACGAGACGCCTCACCTGCCGCAGATAGACTTTATTTAATGGACGGTAATGTGAAGGACGCGGAATAAATCTATCAGTCAAAAGGCCGAATATTTCTGCCAAACTGACCACAGAATGTATGGAAGCCCAATACTGCCAGGAATCAATACTGCCAGGAATCACAAAGGTGCCAAATCTATGAGGAAGTTACTCATAATGATGAGATGCTAAATTATAAAATAGTAAATCAGAATTATGAGACACTACGTCATCATATTTTGACATATAATCTCATAATTTTGACTCGGTTACATTTTTACGTTAGTTTCTCAGATTTTTTTCATAGTTACGTCAGTTTCTCGTATCTGTTACTCAGCAAGTTCGATTTTCTTGTGATGACATTTTTATTGCTTTTACTACATCCTGTAAACATACTGCAGCAGGACAATAAGGTATAGACACCGACATATATAAAGCCCCCCCCTCCCAATTTACATAACAAGTCTCCGCAGATAAAGTCAGCTCTCGATCCATTTCTTGCCTAACAGAGACTCATAAATACAGAACAGTTCTTTTTCACTATGATGGTTAACGCAGTCAAAGGTTTTATGCTAAAAAAGTCCTAATTTTGATTTAGTTTAAATTTTGAGATGCTAATGTAATCACTCAAGTTATGTTTCATTAGTAGCAATAATTTAAATAAATAGGTAATGTTGACTCTTTCACTTAATCTTATAAGTTTTATTCAGTAAGTCATCATTTTGACTTCACCATGATTTTATTGTTTCCCTTCTCGTCTTGGTGGGAAAGGTCTTCCGTATAATCCCCGCGTCCATCTGGAGAAGGTGTTTACGGTTTGACTGTCGTGAGCGATGAAGCGCTATCTGCACGCTGCATCCACAGATGTTTGTGCGATATTGTCTTGGAGGGCTGGAGGTGCCCAGCTGTCTTTGCTGATTTTCCCTCTTCTGTTACAGTCCAAACTCTCAGATATGTTTTATGATGAATCTACATATTTCCCCTCTCAGGGGGGACACACATTATTGGGAAGCACTCGATCTCTGCCTCCATTTCCTGTCGGCTCTAATAGCTTCCAGGTGAGAGGTGTTCCTCAGCCCTCGCCTGGGAATGCTTATTAAAACTGTTTTCCTATTGATACAGTTGGTTTGATACTTACCAGATTTGACAAAGTAAAGATCTCATGTTTGGCGTAATATTACAAGGGAAACATAAGTGAGTTATTTGGCCTCGACGTGCTGGAAACGTAACGTTGTTAAAGCGCAGACCCAGAAACCTGAAACGGGGCCCTCAGCCGCATTTGGTTTTCATTATTTTTTTGCTCGAAAAATTTAACAATAGCACCCAGGGATTAAGTCATGGTGGAGGTCGCGGCCAAGCCAAACATCCTGCCTCCTACAGAAAAATGAAGACAGATGAAGAAGGGAAGCAGGTGTAAAGTGTACTCTAGTGCTTCGCCTTTTTGTCCTCTCCGGGAGGTGTTGGGCTGAAAGCCTGTCCTCCAAAAACATCTCGCCGAGCTCCGAGGAGGAGGAGGAGGAAATGAAAACAAATGTTAAGGACGTTTTCTATATTCCTGCACATACTGAACACTGTTCATGGGAACTGTTCAAGGACCTGATGGTGTGTTTAATGGGAGGGGAAACAGCCCGCTCTCGCCTCTGGGTTCATTAGGCTGCCTTCCTACCTGTGTGTGCGTGTGTGCGTGGCCCGTTACGTACTTAATGCATTTATGCCTCAGGGTGTTGTGGTTCCGAGATGGCGACATGCCAAGTATAAATGTGTGAATCGAATGCCTTGATGCAAGAATGTCCTTGTACGATTTGTTTCCTGTGCAGGTGATGATAAACTTGACCAAGCAGAGACTCCCTCAGACTTTAAGTGCTGTCAGTAACAAACATTTTCTACTGAATGTGGTTTGAGTGGAGCATATACTGCATCTGCCGGTACGTACTGCCTCCAGGAAATAGCCACGGCCTCGCACCTCCAGTGTTACCAGGTGTGTCAGAGAGCGCTGCGTCATTCACTCAAAAGAGACAGTTTACAGATTTCGATGTTGAACCTCAGTCTGAAGTTTGACAGATTCTCCCTCTGCGGATCGATGAAGAAGCGTGGAGGGATCGAACACTTCTGAGACGCACGTACGTGACGCAGAAATGTGTTTGTGATAACTGAGTGTGTGGTTTAAAGCAGCTAACAAAAAATCCAAGCAAAGAAACAAAACCTGCGAGCAGAGCTGATCAGAGTCCGCGTGGGTCGGGTTCAGGCTTTTGTTGTTTACATTATATAAGACATTTGGCCGTGTGGCTTTGACAGTTCAGTACAGGGTTCCGTTCGTTAATGTAACTGACGAGAAACGTTGGACAACGACATTTTTCCACGACGAAGTTTCGAGCTAAAAACTGATCTTTGATTAATGAAACGGTGACAAAATGTATGCGTTGTTTTGCGCTGACGAGACGGGACACAAACGTGCGTCTGGTCTGTCTGTCCAACATATAAACAGGCGTCCCTGACACTGACAGACGTGTGCAGACACAGATGTGTTAGCTAACGTCTGTTCGTGAGTGAAGCACGCAGACAGTTAACGTTACAACTCGTCCGGGGAAAGTGAAACCCTGTAGTTTCTCTCAGACAGGAGGAAACAGTGCGTTTTTTCGGGGACTACTTTCAGCGGCGGATGAATCTACGTGTGGTGCTGTAGTGAGTGTTTGGGGCGGCAGGACGGTGTGTGTGTGCGGGAGCTCTGCAGGCCGACGCGACGTTAAGTATGAACAATAATGTCAGAAGGGTTAAACAGTGAAGGGTTACACGTCAGTTTAAACACACTCTCGGTCAGCGGCAGAAATTGAAGTCAGTTTTGTGATCGACAGCTTCTCCTGGATCCACTTATAACGTGAGACCAGCAGTTGAACCTGACGAACACTGAAACGGATCCGGTAACACCTGTCGGGCCTGACAGTGTGTGTGTGTGTGAGTGTGTGTGTGTGTGTGTGTGTGAGTGTGTGTGTGTGTGTGTGTGTGTGTGTGTGTGGCGCAGACGTCACTCACCTTCCCGCAGACCTGATTTATCACCGTGTATCTCAGGAGCCCGTAAACGGCGTCGAGGTGGTTAAAGGTGGAAAATAAACCGCAGCATTTCCTGATGCCGAGTTCACTCTGATTTATTCTTCACAACAGGATCCATCAGAAATCAGAAATCTGCTCCTGCGGAGGCCGACGTGTGATAGCGCAGCCGGCAGCCATATGGAGGTTCATTAAAGACGACAGCAACCAAAGGCTGCTTTCGTTACTTCCTGCCAGTTATCTTCTTGATTCGTTGTTTCGATGTATAAAATTTAAACTAAAAAAAAGTAAAAAATTCCTCTACAGTTTTCAAATGTCTTGTTCTGTCCGAATATATATAATATATTGTATATATGAAGATATAAAACAGAGAAAAACAGAAAGTCTGAGACTCTGGAGGAACCAAAGTATAGTTAGAAGTTTTGTTTGATAGACGACTGAATTATGAAATTTGTTGCCAATTAGGTAATATTATTTTATGACTTTCTTTTTGCTGCCTGGGGAATTAACAATGACAATACTTTACTTTGAAATGTGTCGGAGAAAAAGCAGAAAGTCTCCAAAATTGAAATGCTCCCGAGGAGATGGAGTCCGTCAGCTTCTTTGACTGATTATCAGAATTGCTGCACTTCATTTACTGTCGGATTGACTAATCGATGAGTCAGCTAATCGGCTTTACCACTTAATTCAGAAACTGAAGGTCCATATTTGACGGCATCCTGGGACGTATTTGTTAACAAAGTCCAAAATCCTCCAGAATACTACGAAACCTACTGAGGCCGAAATGTTTAGTGTCAACGCTCAGTAGTTTTATCACTAATGAGCTTCCGTACGTCTCCAGACCAATATGGATCAATTTGATCACACCTGTCAGATCGCACCTGAAACTGGTCTGTCAGAAACCTGATTACCTGAACCTGGTCTGTCAGGTTAAAACACTTAGAGCCAGGTTTTTCAGAGTCCTGCTGAACTCGGCAGAGTTGGTTTCCGGCGTCCCTCCTAGCGATGAGGAAACTGTTGACCCCCTCTCTGAAATATTCTCTCTGTACTGACAGAGTCGAGGTTGAGCAACACATGGTTTCGATGGGCCCACATCAGATTTCCAATCCCCGTCCAGAACCTCGTCCTTCCCAGGAAACACGGCTGGCGAGCGTGAACCTTTGGACGAGTGATTTACATACCTTCTCCAGCGCCGAGCCCAGTTGGCGAGGGCTCGGGTGTCATCGCGAGGGCCGGGCCCGGGGCTTTTCCTGTGTGAGATGACTTACAGTCCCCCTCCCCCGTCAGTCCTGAGCACTGCTTTATAACACACACACACACACACACACACACACTGCAGTCGTATCACAATGACATCATCACCTCACAGGAAATGGTCTAATTCCTTAACGTTTTAGAGCGCAGATGTATGGAGGGCTGCGGTGACATAATGTCACTTAACTCCAGTCCTCGCCCAAACCAAACACACCTGCGCTAGCTCTCTACCACCTCCTCCTCTGACTGATTAAAAGGTATTTCAGCTATTCGTGAAGCCAGGGGGCCTCCTCCCCTCCTGTCGCGCTCAGCAGCTGGAGTCAACAAGTCCAACAAACGTCTTCCCTCGGAGCCCAAGAGGTGAAAACAATTAATAAATCATTCCCTTAATGGACTCATCTGAGCATACGATATACTTTGTTTCCTGAATCTAGTAATCACATCGCTGCATTATTTTATTGTATCCTTGAATTACTAAATCCATCACAGGAAGCGGGCCAGCGGAAAAGAAAAACTGGCGGCGGCGCTGTGCTTCAGGTTTGGTAGCTTTAGGGACGCGTCATAGTTCAGTGGAGCTTCGTTGTCACGGTTACAATAATAAACAAGTAGGCGGTGAAAAGAAGACGGCGTTGACTGGTGGAAACAGGAAGCTTCGAGGTACGTTTCCTCTCGCCTGGTGGGTGTGTCACAGGTGTTACCCAATCAGCAGCGGCGTGTATATAAACATCGCCGTATAAAAAGGCGTTCGAGGCGCCACCGTTTCTGTTTAGACAAATGTTTTGTCGTTAAGTTCCTGCCTCTGAGGTCACCTGACTTCCTCCTTTGCTCCTGGTACGGTCACCACGAACAGCAGAGGGCGCTGTCACTTGATGGAAATAGATGCTCAGCTTGTTTTCGTGTCTCAGCTGTTTAGTCGCCGCTTCCTGTCGAACTCTCGGTGAGTGAAGTCCCCGAATCATCAGACGACACGACGTTACCGAATGTAAGATGCTTCTTATTAACGGCAGCAGGTCGAACCGATAAATCAAGAGATGTTATTAAAATAGTAATTAGTTCGTCCGTCTGCCACTATCGCTTAGTCTGTATTCGTTGACGAAAAGGGTAAAACACTTCGTCACGGTTACTTTATTTAGTTCTAGTCTCGTGCCGGTCGTGCAAAAACAGGTCACCAACGAATGTGTTTCGTCATCGCTGGTGAAAGTAACTTTCTTTCGTTTTGCAAAATCAACATCGCCACGTGCGTCTTTAGAGCGTTATTTTAGAACTTCAGCTGCAATGATCTGTAACCGGGCAGATCGTAATGACCTGTTCATCTGGGCGTTGCAGGGTATCTCAGTTTAAAGGTAATTGCTCTCCTGCAGCCACATCAGGATCCTCGACGGCAGATTCAAAGCAATCCCTTCCTGCTGCTTTTGCATACGTGAGCACTCATCTGCATTTCATTGACGTACGTGCGTGAAAAGGTTCGCCATGGTTACACCAACATAAATATCATTTTTCTGATTCTCTGGGATCTTCCTGATGACTCTTGCCGATCACCCTCCGCTCTCCTCCTCAGTCACCGCAACCAGTTCAACCAGTCGGCAGCTTCCATTCCACCTCAACCTTTTCCCTGTGAGTCCGTCCAGACGAAGTCCTGATCGAGCGTTTCTGATTCACCGTATCCATCAAAATGTGTCCAAACTGTTAACTTCCTCCCTCGGCGACGCAGCGCTTCTTCTTCTTCTCCGTGAATCAGAGTTGGTTCGCGTTCAGCTCGCTCTGGCAGCCGCCGCGTGGAGTTTGGCCGAGGATGTGCGGACTCGGGGAGGGCTGGTGTAGCCTCGGGCGCCGCTCGCCGCTAACGAGCGCTGCGTAGTCAAGAAACCGACTTCACAACTCATCAAGGTTGGTGCTGACGATGGAGTGGAAGTTAATTGTGCCTGAAACGGAGCCTCGGCAGGCCGAACGCTGCCAACCCCCCCCTCCTCTCTACTGCAGACTCTGATACCGGACTGTTCTGGTCCTCCTCGATGGAAACCAGACTTCCTGCTCAGGACTGCAGGCCTGATAAAGACCACGGCTGACCTTCAGACTTTAACTGCACGTCTGCTGAAGGACCCGGCTTTTATTTGTCCCAGCCTGTTGCTGGTCTCGGCTGCCCTTTGATGGTCCTGGGTTTGTACCGTGTCATGCAAACACTGGTTTTACGTTTGAGCGTCTTGCATTGGTCGGCGATCTTGAACACATTCCTGCACAGAAACAGTCTTCGCAACAGGAGCAAGTGTTGTTGAATGTAAAAACTCTCCTGTCCTGGTTCCAGACCTCTGAAGCCCACATGGATTTTTTTTTCAGCCATTCAAACAAGTCAGGTGTTGCTGCGCTTTGGCTCGGTTGTTTTTCCAACTGAGGAATCGGCTGCAGAAATAACAACTCAACACTTAGATAAACACATTTCTTTGATCAATGTGACAAATGTTAAGCTTACTGCTCCTAAGAGCCTCATTCATTACCTGACGTCCGACCCCACCTGTGCGCCTGTTTCCAGGATCCTAATCAGCTCTTCAACACAAACAAAACCACTGTCAAGTTATCTGTCCCCGCCTGTCTGTTAACTCATTGTTCCAGAGCCCATTTTAACTCTGGTGACATGACAGGACCTGGTCTGTAACAGACGTGGACATTCAGACAAAAGAGAAAGACTAAAGCCCCCCCAGGGGGTCGGCGCAAAGCTGAGGGGGGGCAAAGGTACTGCAGCAGGTGAATCTGACTCAGTCAGACCTGAACCCTCAGACAAGAAACCTGAGTTGAATTCACTTCACATAAATCCTTGTTGTTACTGAAGTCCAGCTGTTGCTGTTTGGGTGGGGGGGGGCTCCTGCTCTCTGCTGGGACTCGCTCTCGGGACGTGAACTGTCCTCACGCTGAGAACGAGACTTTACCCCCCGAGATGAGAGAAGAAAAATGTTTTTATGAAGGAAAATGAAAAACATATGAACGCACAGCGACTTGGAGAAGTAACTTTAATCTGATTACTGGGCTTGAAATAGTAACGCGTTCC
Source organism: Coreoperca whiteheadi (assembly GCA_011952105.1). Lineage (NCBI taxonomy): Eukaryota > Metazoa > Chordata > Actinopteri > Centrarchiformes > Sinipercidae > Coreoperca > Coreoperca whiteheadi. The sequence goes on along the minus strand of CM022490.1, from coordinate 30,030,387 downwards.
TCTAATCCGACCACTTTTTTCAGTAACTGCAGAACCTGGTGATAAAAGGCCCTTCAGACGTCTTCATGGGCACAGATGAAAGCTTAAGAACAGTGAGCGCACAGGTAAGAGAGCTGAAGGAACACAGTCCATCTCTAGACTGGTGTCTCTACAGGTTTAGGATTGTGGGTTTACAGAAGGATTCCTGACTGTCAACGCAAACCTCCATCTAAACCCTCCTGAATCATCCCCTCCATACAAACCTTCACGTCATCCTCAGACATATTTCTCTCTTCATCCCGCCTGATGTTTTTACCTGCTGCCGAGCGCTCACTCCGACTGGAGGAACGCTGCTTTGGCTCGCAGCGGCACTGATTGATTCGCATCAGCTCGACGCCAAACATCAATCAGCTCTGCGTCCTCGCGGTCCTCCGCCAGCAGTTTCCTCACTAACTGTAAACTTTGGAGGTCGTTCTGGAGAATATTTCCGCTGCATGAACGATGTTGGGAAAGTCTGGTAGTTTAAGAAACTCGAGATGAAATGTTAAACATTCTCCGTCCAAAACCTGAAAACAGCCAGAGTCCCGTTCAGGTTCTGCTGCTTTACTTTCCCTTTAGGAGACTTTTCCTTCACGACACTTAATCGACAGCTGGAGTTACCGGCCGCTGCAGAGATTCATTGTTCGCGTTCAACTTTTATTCTGAAAAACTGTTTCAGCTCAGTGACACACAGGTACGTTTTCGTTTTGAAACAATGAAAATCCCCAAAACTGGACAAACAATCAGACCTGCAGAGACGCAAACCTTTTTTCTGCTGTCGATAATATAACTTTAACTTCTTTCAACAACTTTTTGAAAACTGGACTTTTAATTGAGTTTCCGTTTTCCGTATTTTAGTGAACCAAAGGGGTTTGAGTTCGTCGTCTCTGGATGAAATCTGTTGAGACTGACTATCTCAACTGATTGTTCCTCTTCAACTTACTGTTCCAATATTCCAACTGACGCTTCAACTGTTAACGGTGCTCACGCTTCAACTATCTCTAGTGCTTCAACTTTAACTGAAACTTCAGTTGCTTTAATTGTTTATGGTTTTACTGACACTTCAGCTGACAGTTTAACGGCTTCCAGCAACTTAACTGCCTTCAGGGCTCATTGAAACACTTACAGCAGTAACGCTTCAACTGCTTTCAACCGCTTTCCTGTTATCGTCTTCAAAAAAGACCCTTGACAACCTTCTTATTCAACATGACACGCAAACAGTTAACATTTTAAGACAGATTAACCGTGATGACGCCACACGACACCAGACCGCTCAGAGTTCAAGCCAAATGTAATCTTTATTAGACTGTTTCTGTACAAAAAGCACTGGATCACAGGAGAAACCAAAACAAAAAACATGCATCTATTTACAGCATGGCCCGAGACAGAAAAAGAAAAAAGCCGGGGGTGTCGCCCCCCCGTTTGTATTCTAAAGACATTAATTAAACATTGTGCTTTGATATACTTTGATGATATATTTCATATTTCACAAAGATGCAGTACCTCTGCCCTCTTTCACATTGAAGTAAAACATCGAAAAAAGTATACTTTGCAGTTTTTAAAACCTCGGCTGAAAACCCGGACGGTGAGAAGCAAACTTCCTACAACTGTGACCAATAAAATAAGAAATTTAAAAAGTTGGCAAGCTGTTTGAAAAGTGGAGACGGAAGAGGGGGGGTCACGTCGAACTGAAACGTGTGACCGTTCACTCTGCAGGCTGCGTTTCATTAGTTTAACTGAAAAAAATGGCTTTTCCTAAAGACACCGGACAGACGTTCACCCACGAGCCAACGCGATGGCGTCCGGGTGATGAGGTGCAGTGACTGGAGGTTTCTGTCAGTCCTGCCAGATTTGCATAAAGTCAAAAGTTGAATCCGTCCAAACTTCAGATTCCTGCCCTCCGCTCTGCTTTTATTTCCAAAGAAATTTGGAGATCACGGGTGATTACATATTTCGGGAGTTAAAGGGATGTTTACATGGTTCTTGTTTCTTCCAGCACAAACTGCTCCTACAGCAGTCCTTCAGTGTGAACTCTGTAAGCACACCGTGTTGGTGGAGCATGGCGACGCTATCCTCGTGGTTACCATGATGACGAGATCTGTAACTTCTGATTTTAGGATTTTCAAAACTATGACACAGTGTTCTTGTAATTATGAAATGCAGATCTTGTGAACTGAATGTCAGATAGTTCTCTTGTAATTGTGAGAAACGTGAGTTTGCAAATGTGAGCTAATTTTGTCGTAAATTCGAGACTCTGATCTCGTAATTATGAGATCCGCCTCGTCCCGAGACGTTGTGAGACGTGCATGATAAGATTTTGGGATACGAAACGGGTCAGAATTGCGAGCTAGGTACGAGATATGTGAGGTGGCTCTGTTTCTTTTGATTACAAGAAGTTAAATTCTAATTACGCGATGTACAAGTAATAATGACAAGATAAAGTCTCCATCCCCCCCCTGTTGTAGTTCCTTCTGTTTGGCACTACGACAAACTCAGGGAGTGTTCACTGAACCCGACGGTCATTGCTATTTGCAAGGCTAACGCTAACGTAGCTTTTTCAGTTCGGGTTCAGTGCTGAAAATGCTAACTCTTGATTTTGTGGGGAACCTGAGGGACAAACGTTTGGTTCTCCCAGTTTGGCTGGAGAAGGGCTCGTCAAACGAAAACAAGTTGCAAACTCAACAAAAAAACCCGTTGCCGTATAAAAAACAAAAGCGTGTCGACGAGCGGCCAATCGTAAGGCATCAAACATGACTTGTAGTTCTTTTCCACGGCAGCGTGGCGGACGAGCTCGCGTTACAGAACAGGAACACAGTTGCATAAGTAAATGACCCAGATTGAGTGCGACGACGAGAACAGCACCATCAACAACAACACCGACATCGACGGAGATTTCCTTGAGATCAGGGACCCAAAAACTCTCTTTCGGAGTGGTTTTAAAATCTGCTGCCTGTTTTTAAAATCGTACAATCATTCTCACCAAAGAACACAAAGACTAGGACCGGGTCGAATATTAAGATGGGTAAAATATTGTCTTCTAAACACCGAGACCAAGAGATACGCCTGGTCCAAAAGTAAGAGTGGAGGAATATTATGACGTTATAAGCTTCTGGAATATAAAAGTTTCACATGACGAGGATCTCTGCCGCTTCAGAGTGGCAGAAAAAAACATATCGGTGCATATCGCTCTAGCTTTCATCTTTTTTTGTTGTTTTTTGACTTTCAGGTTTTTTTTCTTTTTTGCTAAGATGCAGTTGCTCTTATTAAGTGCCCCAACAAAAATAGTGCATTAAGAAATAACCGTGATTATACATTTCACAATAATACACAAAGGACGAGAAGAACCAGGGGGAAACACAAACGATGCTGTTTACAAAAAGTTAAATATCGTATCGGAAAAGCATTTTTGTACAAAAGTGATGAAAGCGGGTTTTTTTTTTTACGTCCTGCTTTCAAAAACAGGGTGACCATGTCATGACGTTTTTTTTGTTTTTACAAAAGGGTTAATTCCTCTCACTTAACTCTTTTTACAATATCTAAAAGGTATTAAGACATCAAATGTGTTTACATATATATTTGAGACTATCATTCAGGCCTAAATCACAAAAGGAACTCCCCAAAACATACTTTATAAATACATATAAAATAAGCACAATCAGAAGAATAACAAGAAAATCTGGTACCTAAATGTGATTAAAACTGCTGCAAGCCTTTTCTGGTTAAAATCTACCACTCGACACACCCGCAAAACAGAACTATCGTGCTGGAGGTTTAGAAACGAGAGACGTCCAAAACCAAATCCAAATGGAACAGAAAGTTAAAAAAAACCGAAAGCTTGGGCGGCCTCGACTTTATTCAGACAAATGCTCGTGTCACATTTGCTCTCCTCGGCAGGACGGTTGTTCATTCCTTCTTTAGCTTAGAAAATAACTGCATTTTCCCCCTTTTCAGAATACGAGACTCAAACGCTGTTAGAAGCTATAGTACAGAAAGGAGACGGCCAGAAGACATCTATCAGGAGTCTGCGGGAAGAGGGGATTTGGGGGATTTCTCGTTGAAAACACATCAGACCTGGAAACCGTCGGACGGATTTTCCAGGTCTGAAGAAAAGGGTTGAAGATTTTTCCTGGTTTGTGGACTCGGCCCGCCTCAGGTTCAGTGTCCACGGAGAGCTTCTGATCCGGCGAGAACCAGTCGCAGGTTCTAGGGATCTTCAGCTAGGATTCATTTCTTTTCTAACGCCACATTGTTGTAGCTCGATCAGCTGTTTGTTTGTCACACTTCTTCGTGGCACAGACGCTGGCCGGGGAATCGCTTTCACTGCAAACCGCTGCTTTACGTGTCTTAGCCCGTTCACGACACGACCGCGAAGTCGGTCTGAACTTCGTTATCACGCAACAGTGACGTCACAGCGAGAAACTGAAAGCCACCGGGACGTCGACAACAGACAGAGAGATTTACATAGAGACAAAACTCGAACCTGTCGGAGCGAAGATCCAAACTCTGACGGAGGACTCGGAGCCAATGGTCCAAAACATGCAAAAGCACTGGTGGGCTTTTTAAATATGAATATTTCAGGCACCGTACAGGTGCGTTTGCAAGTTTTACCTCCTCAAATCGAGTGGGAAACACTTTTTTTGGGACCATTTTCATGTTGTTTGCACGTTGGCCTCCATTGGCGTCCACTCATATCGATTAGCAGAGTCTTGCCCCATCACATCTGCACCACTTGGTGCTGGACCCTTTCGGCCTCTGCCGCTGACCGTAACGTATGTGACGAATATGGGAGTTTTAAATTGAATTAAGTTGGAAAACATTTTTGTCAAAGCTACATTAGTGTTTGTGTGTCAGGTCCGGTGCCGCACTCGAACGGGTTTCGAGATGTTTTGGGTTGTTCTGGTCCCATGCAGAACTCCATTTAAGTGAAGGCTGATTTTTAAAGGTCCCGCTGCAGCAACAATAATGTATCTTTGACAGAAGATAATGCTGACCTGACGACACATCAACAGCCTGCTCATGAATTTCATATTAGATGGAAGTAAATGGAAGCCAATGGAAAACAACAGTGGTGCAAAGTGCTGTGATGAATGACCACTCTACGTGGAACCTTATGGGCTTATTATCCGTGAGATGTAAACCTTTCTTGGCGAGGTCGTTGCGGTGAACAGAAGCTCCCGGTGGACACGCCTCCTTACTGTCTCACAGTGGTTCAAACTGATCTGAGACCTGTTCAGTCTCCACAGACTTCTGAAGTCAAATTAACCTGTTTCATAACTCAGCACAACAATACTCGTACCACATGTAGCACTGCAGACACCTGCCCCCCCCCCCCCCCACAGTTCACGCCTCACATCCCTGACCTTTGACCTCCTCTGCCTGGACGTGGAGCCACTGCAGACGTCTGCGAAGACACTTCCTGTGTCTGCGGTGGCTTCAGCCGTCGGCGCGCTGACGTCCCGCGGCGAACAGGAAGACGTCGACTGGCGGGAAACGAACTGATGAAAAGTCAAGCTTGTTCTTCTGCTGCAGTGTTGGATTCTGGGTCAGCCGGGAGATGATGGGAAGGATTGTTTCGCTGCTGCTGTTGTGGCGTTTCAGGTGGGCGGGGCCATCAGCGCTGGGGGGGTTCGGGGGGGTGGGGGTCGGGGGTCTGACGGTATCTGGCTGAGAATCCTGCTCACATGGGCGGGACGATGAGGCCTGCCATAGCTGCAAGACGAGCAGACACAAACAGATTCAGGTGTCTGAGGACGTTTGTCCGAACCACAGTCACGACGTGTCATGACACAGCGGCGAGGACGAGGACAGCGGTATCTTACAGGGACATGACGGCCCACTGGCCTTTCTACAGTTACACAAGGAGGCCGCGACTCGCTTCCCTGCAAGTATCTCACAAACAAGGTTAGTTTTCTTAAAACAGGTGAAGAGAAAACGGTGTGTTTGCAGGTTTTAACTCCCGTTACCCACAAATACTTCTGCCTCTTTGTGCCTTTGAGTGTATATTCCTAATCAATATATCAACCTTTTGCTTCTAAGAGCCGGCTTCACACTGATCACATGGAAACAAAGGCAATAGGCCTAAGAGGGCGAAGAAATGTATCCTTTCTGTCATCAGACATCAGAATAGGAATCCATGTCTACTGATGCCCCATGTGGGGTCCCGACCTCACGCTTAAAGGGGCAGTTCACCCCGAAGCTCCTCTTCCTCCTCTCACCTGCAGAGCCGTTTATCCACCTGGACTGTTTCTGTGTGAGAGTCGGAGACATCGGCGCAGAGACGTCTGCACGGGCCGAACAGAACGGGACTGCACGGCGCTCAAAGCGACAACAGCAACGTCTCTTGACCCGGTTACCGAACATGATCCACATGAGCATTTTCATGTGGGAACTATTGTCTTTCTACCGACAGTTCTCAAATGTTTCTCAAATGTGTTTTTGCCCTGTAGTCCCGTTCAGCACTCACACAGAAACAGTCCAGGTGGATAAACGGCTCCGCAGGTGAGAGGAGGACGTTTGGGGTGAACTGCCCCTTTAAGAAGCTTTTAACGTTTCATTAGAAACAGGTTTAAATAACTAGACTTTTTACTTGTGGAGGGAAAATAAGACTTCCAGGGTTTAACAGGCCAAACCGACACGATGATATGAATATTTCAACAGTGTTGAGCACGAGTGAAACGCTTTTAAGCTTTATAGACTAGAATCTTCTTCGCAGAAAGAGCCAGAAGTTACAAAGAAACCAGGGTTCTGTTTAATTTATGACACAATAAAAACCACCAGCGCGTCTCTGCTTAATTTGATGGCTAATTGGCCAATAATACTTTCAAATCTGCAGTGTTTTGTTCTTTTATTCCTGTCCCACCATATCATGGAATTTCACACCTGGTTCAAGAAAAGTCCCGAAACCTTTCGATTTGCGTTTGAACGATTAGACTCAGCGAAATACCGAAACGACCTGATAAGAGGAATTAAAAGTTCAGTGTATTCTAGAATCAGCTCCCCACAAAAGTGCCAGCAGTTATGGATCAACTTTGACCTTCGAGCGTTTAAAAGCAGGTCTTCACACGTAGCACACAGAGATTCACTATCATCACAGTGACGCTGGACGTCCAGGTGGGACGTGGACAGGAGGACAGCAGAGGACGGGGGGTGCTGACAGGCGGGAGGGGGGGTGGGATGCTCACCCTGGAGGTTGCTGCCATTGGTGGTGGTGCAGGTGGGGGGCGGGGAGGTCTGTGGCCGCACGACAGGGGCGAAGGCGCTCTTCTGTTTGACTGCAGAAACCATATGGACAGGAGAGAATGAATAAGGGCCTATGGGAGCAGAGGAAGAGAGAGGAGGAGGTGAGGAAGACGAGGGGAGGAAGGAGGAGGTGACCGTAACGAGCAGGCAGACGGACAGAGGAGGTGAGTGGTGATCGGATGGAAGTGAGTCATGCAGGAGGAGGGGGGATGGAGAGGAGGATGAGGAGGGGGGGGGATGGGTCCCTGCCTCAGATCGGGCCGAAAGTCTGAGGAACAAACATGCTCCGAACACAAACAGCTGCACAGCTGGCAAAGTTGATCCATAACTTTAAGGACTTTTATTGTGAAAACCAACCTGAGAGCAGCAGCAGCTTCATCCACACCGACTGTACAGGTGTGTGTGTGTGTGTGGACTCGTGACACCGTTTAGTCTCTAATAAACCCGTCGTCGTGTCGTTTGAGGCTATAAAACAGTTTTTTGCTCTGATTCAGATTAAAGGGACAGTTCAACGCTTCCTGAAATCCTCTTCTTCTCTCCCTGTCAGATGTTCAGATGGACGTCAGTCTCGCGTCTCTGTGCTCAGTACGGAGCTGGACGTGCAGTTAGCTTAGCTTAGCATAAAGACTGGGAGCAGGGGGAAGCTGCTAGCCTGGCTCTGTCTAAAGGTCTGTTTGTTCCAAAAAGCAACAGTTTGTCCTCAGGTGGAGCTGGAGGTTTACACCGTGTTGGGTTTGATCTTTTACAAGGAATATATCGTACGTGTAATGTTTTAGATAAAGATAAAGAACGTTAAACAGAAAATGACAACTGGCTAAACACCTGCTGATGAAGAGACAGCCACTCAGAGGGCGGTGAAATGGTTCTTTAACCTAGCTGAATATAATCACCAGATACCCAGAGGAACTCTCTCAGGGGCTTGAGGTTTCTCATGTTTTGTTGATTAAGTTAAATGTTGAAATACGTTGGCTGATAAAAGAGCTGTTCTGAGCTTTTGGTCGCAGCAGACGATCGGCATGTTTGCCCAGTTGTCATGGAAATGAAGATGTACCAGGTTTTTCTTTCACATTTCAGTGACAACTAGGAAAAGTCCATCTGCCGAGGAAGGCCGCGTGATATGACTGAAAGCTCCAGAGCAGCTACTAAACTGACTTTGAGATGAGACGTTTTGTTTCCAAGGTCCAGAGCCGACTTTGAAGCCCAAACTCCCGTTATGTTCTTCGTGTGGTATTTCCCAACCTGGTCTGTTTCTAAAAGCGAGCACACGTCCAGAAGAAACGTGGAGGTCGTGACGTCCTTTAAGTTTAGCTTCGTCCCTGAACTCCTCCGTGAACCACAAAGCCTGGTTTTCATATTTCTGCGTGTTCAGATCAGACAAACAACATACAGCTTGTTAGTCAGAGAGCTTTAGAGGTGTGGAGCCAGGCTAGCTGTTTCCCCCTGCTTCCAGTCTTTATGCTAAGCTAGGACGTGGACGTGGACGTCTGATGGCTTTCAGGAAATGTTGCGCTGTTCCTTTAAGAGCTTCCACAGGGTTTATGGAGCACAGCGCGTCTGTAAATGAGTCAAGGACAGCGTTTGAAAATGGAACTGTAAAATGAAACGGGGGAATGTAAATGTGATTTATCGCTTCATGCCAACAACTATCAGTCTGTCGTGGATCGCTGCTTCTTCCTCCTCACATTTCCTCTCTGTCTTGGCTCCTTCTGCTTGTTTTTCTGTTTCCTTTTCCAGCTGATATTAATGGATTCGGCCCAAAGCGTGAATGCATGAGGGATGCGGTGAGGGTGTTAGAGGGGTTAGTAGAGGGGGAGGGGTTGAGGAGGAGGATGGACAGTGGGACAGTCGGAGGAGGGAGGAGGTGAACACTGTGTGGCGGTGTTCGGTCGACACACACACACATTCAGACCCTCGGCGGAGGGAAACTGTAGCCCAGCCAGGCGAGATGTGCGCCCACCTTTTGTTTAGTCGCCAGGGACGACAACATCACCTGGCACGGAGACGCAGTTTGAGCTCGCTACCTTCTAAACAAGTCTCTCAGAGACTCGCTGAGCTCTTTGATACAGAAGCCAAAACAATGGAGCGCTCCCCGCGGGCGGGTTTAGACTTCAGCGGTCTCCAAAACACACCTGCGCCTTCCAAGCAGCGGCTCCGACTCCAGGCGTGTTAATCAGAGCCGAGCGGAAAGTTTCAGAGGAGCAACGGGGCCGACCGAAAACTACTGAAGCATCAGCTCGTCTCCTGCAGCGGCAAACGCTTCACCTTTGTTCACTTTAGGTGTTCTGTGCACCACAACTGCAACCGTTCTTCACCTGCATCAGTCCAGGAAGACGAGGAACAACTACTACCCTGCATCCAGTAAACATACACCAGTATTTCACGTTGTGCCTCATTTTATCGTGTGTTCCATGACTTAAGCCAGACCAGTCCAGGACGTTGGAGGCCGATATAGTGGCTGATCTGAATGCTCATTACACAGCTCTTTACATTAATACACTTTTTTGATGAAGGTTCACTTAAATTAGGTTTGACATTTTACATCGGAAAAAGCAACTTGTCACTCCTCTCTGTTTGATGGTGTGTATCTATCGACACGCACGGGACAGTGATGTCGCTCCAACGAGCTTAATATTGGGTCATTTATTGGCTTAAATTCTGCCGTCCTGTCTTACAGGCGGGGCTGGGGATCGAACCGCAACACTTCTCGGCACCACCTGAGTCATAACCGTGTTTACTTATTAATGCTCTGTCCTTCTTCATTACGATATATCCACCGGATCTAAAAGCACAAGTTAGCTACATGTCAACCGACATTTCAACTGCTTTTCATAGATACACTTCAACTAACTGGGTTAGACGTAAACCACGAACTGCATCGTTCAAATTTCCTGTGATCGTTTCAGCACCTTCCCTTACCTAACCTTCAGTCGACACATCAACTGCGTTCATCTTATACTTCAGCTGACACGCAAACACTTCAACTCAAAAACCTTTCACTGCTTCAACTGACACTTCAACTCCTTTCAGTGCTTAAAAAATCGACTGCAACTTTGGATGAACGTGATCATGAACCTTCAACTGACACGTCCGCTGCTTTAATCGCTTACACTTGAAATGACACGTTAACTCCTTTCATAGCTCATACTTCAGCTGACACTTCAACTCCCTAAGTGCTTCAACTTCAGCACAACTTTCATACAATTCACACATAAACACTTTACATTCTGAAACGTGTAAACTTGTTTCGAAGGCCCCAACGTTTTAAATGTTTCGCCTGCAGAATTTTCTTCACAAAATTTAACCTCCAGAGTAAAGAGTCCCCAGAGTGATAAACAGCGCGGTGTGTTTCGGATTGCACGGAAAGCCTTTAGATTTCAGCCGCTCTCACTTAGCAAGGTTCCTCCCTGCCTCTCGGATGGATGAGGTTTGTTTGTTCTTTTGAAACTAAATTAAATGCATTGACTCACTTGCGTAAGCAGAGTTGGTGGAGCCATTTAGGAAGCTGGGGGATCCAGGTACGCCCAGGTTGGTCATGCCCGCTCCGTAGCCGTTCATGGTGGACGTGATGGTGTTGTAGTTGGACTGCTGAGGCGTGGAGCTCGGCACGTAGCCGCGAGGAGACACGCTGTTCGAGTTACGGGAGTAACCTGCCAAGAGGAAACACGCGTCAGTTCTCCTTCATGCATCAATAAACCTGCAGTATCCTGAGCCAGCTGCGTGTGACCCTCAGATATAACCGGGAATAGTGAACGCCACACACTTTCTGATATGTACAACATGTTAAATACATACGAGGTTTCAAGGAGTTCATCTCATCCAGTTCTGCTCTTTGTTCAATTTAGAGCTTCTGTTCTTTATCGGGAATGTTTGTATTTCGTTCTAGTTCCACCCCACGACGTCAATCCGACCGCTGCCGTCACTGGCTGAACGGAAGAAATATGAACGCGCAGTGAGAGGAAATGAAAAGAAAAATACAAAGGGAGGTGCCAAGTTCAGACGCTAAAGGGCACCTCGTGCGTCGCTATACAACCGCGAGGGCCGTGACTAAACCTTAATGACACAGAGGACCTTTTTACTAAACCTGGAGAAGATGCTTGTACGCTTTTGTCTTTTCTTTTCACTGATGTTAAAGCATCATTTAAAGTAAACGGCTCTTTTCCACTACAAGAACCTTCAAGGAACCCGGGAACCATTTTGGTGTGTTTCAACTGGAGAGACCAGGGAAACCAGTCGAAATAAGCTCGGTGCAGTTCCCCGTTCCTCCCTGTGTCAGGCCACTGACAGATGCCGTGGAAATGTAAACAGGGACTCTTTCTTCTTGTCAGAGGTCCGAAACAGACCTGGAGAATCTCGCCAAACCCAACAGTCATTAATTAATTCTTAAAAAGAGACGCGGTCCAAAAGACACACGAGGATAATTAGAACTGACCCAAAGGGAAACACTCTTTCACACGTGCTTCTCCTGTGATGCCGGCGGCGGCGGCGCTCCAGGTGATCGGAGTTGATAAAGTACTCGGGCGGCGACGAACTCCTGACTGAACAGGTCACAAATGCTTCTTCTTTCACAGATATGTCGGACTGTGTGTGTGTGTGTGTGTGTGCGTTGTAGCACTGCAGGACCGTCTCCTCGTTGACCTCCTCGCTGTGACCTCTGCGGTGACATCATTACGCCCGTCGCTGCTGCTCTCCTGTTACTGACTGCTCTCCTCCCCACAGGGGAAGTCTGCCCGTCATCTCTCACCTCGCTGCTGCGCTGTACTTACCTTAACCCCCCCCCGCTGATTGACCCTCATCCAAGATGCATTGAATACCAATGTTCCCTGCAGCACTCAGTCTGACCTTTAACCCCCTCGTGAGGCTCCCGAGTTCCCAGCGACCTCGCTGAGCAGAGCCAACAGTGTGCCAAGTAGCACATTTCAGCTCAACCCCCCCACCCCCTCTGTCCACTTTCCCCCACTTCCTGGTTCGGGCCAACGCAATTCCCAGCAGGAGCGGCTGATGGAGCGCTGCCCGGGGACGGGGAGGACGGGGAGAGCCGGCGATGGGAAACACATGTTGAGGAGAACAGTGCAGGGAGCGGCCGAGAGCTGCAGCACGTCGCCGCTCTCGCTAAACGTCAGCGCCAGAAGAAATCTGTAACAAATGGACGCAGTATTGTGTGGTATTTGCTTTGGTGTGTTCGCGCTCCCTGCCCGTCCTCGTCCACAGCAGCGTGGGAAGCTGATCCGACGCAGATCACATCCTTCGACTGAAACGGAAACATGTGTTTCGCTGCAGAGGAGGTTTGAGGAGCGGTTGGGTTTCACTGTGAGTTTCCCTGAGCGAACCGCCAAACACAGTCCGTAACCATCGGCTGGTTTTTAATTAGAAGCTGGGCTTCAACAGCTGTGAGGGCCAAACGTCCCGAAACACAAATCCCCCGACCCCCGAGTGGAGGCGTCACGTGATGGTTTTCAGTCCGACCTCATCGAGACCCCCAACAAACTGGACCCGCAGACTGGAGGGCGACGTCTTGTAATCACGACGTATGTTATTATTCATGACAAAGCTGTGGTACAATGCTCGCAACTCAAGGTTCACTTACTGGCTTTTTCAGGAAATCGTTCAGGTGCCCCCCCCCCTCCCTTCATGCCGTGACCGAGGCGTCATCCTACACCAGGTGATCACACCTGAGCAGGAGGCTGTGAAACCAAACCTTGACCGTGTATTGATGAGTGAGATTTAACTGCTACTGTTCCTGCAATAAGATGCTAATGATTGTTCGGGGGTGTCAGCCTCCACTCGTAGCCCTGTGAAGCGTCCAGCAGCTCCACCCGTCAGCTGCCCGAGTCAAGCAGAAGGACTGAAGCTGAATATTCTTCCGGAGGACGACGTGATAGTGAGCAGGCCGAGCTGCTCGGAATTAGCGCCGTAAATTACTTGCCTCGTCCGTCTGATAAGACCTGGGCTCGGGAGCCGCTGTTTTTATTAATGTTTTAATCACGGCGGATAATTGCAAGGGGCACAAAGAGCCCTTTCATACTCCAGAACAGCGGGGAGGACGGCGGTCAGATTCCCCGACCGGAGAGCTCACCGCACATAAACTACAGAGTTATGAATTTTGAGCGCGGCTGCCGCCTCGATTCCCATGACCTCATAGATTCCTGTAAGGTGTTCGCTGCCGGGCCGATGTGAAAAGCAGACGATAGTTTAGTGGCGGGATGGGGGTGGAGGGGGGGTGTCCGGGGAGTAAAAGCAGCTCTATCTGCTTCCTGTCGACGCCTTTTCACAAGCTGTTTGCTGCACGTTTCCCTGAGCGTCCGGGACTGAAAGGAGACGTGGAGTTTCTCTGTGACGGCCTGCTGATGTCTCATAGGTTGCTTCCTGTCAACAAAGCTCGCGTGCAGTCGCAGCAGCCGCGAGTGAACCTGCTGACAGGTCCGGAGTCCGTATCACGGCCCGATGGGTCTCCTTCCTCCGCCGTCGTCACCACGAACACCAGTGTTGGGTAAGTTACTCTGAAACAGTAAGTAGCTACTAGTTACTTTTCAAATGTAGTTTCACTTCTATTTCTGCGTTTCTCTTTGGTAAATCTTCCTCACTCTTTTTCTTTTTGCAGGACAAAGTTAAAGTAGAGTGCATATCTGCGCCGGTGAAGCGCCTTCGGCTCACACGCCTCGTGCTCCACGTGTTGCTTCGTGTTTGCACGTGGGCACGCATGCTGAGGACGTATCCGTGCTGTCGTTCTCCACCCAAGCAGAGTAACGAACTAAGTAATGTACCTACAAGTATTACCTGCAACACGTTACAGTACTGCGTTCTTTAAAAATGTAATCTAATTACAGTAACGCGCTACACCCAACACTGATGAACACACACGCTGTAGTTTATCCTGACTCACACACACACCGTCCTGCCGCCCCAAACGCTCACTACAGCACCGCACGTGGATCCATCCGCCGCTGGAAATAGTCCCCGACAAACGCACTGTTCCCTCCTGTCTGATGGAATCTACAGCGAGCAGCTGTTTGAGGAAACTACTGAGGCTTTTAAACATGAAACTACATATCTGAGAGGAGTTTTTAAAGATCCACGTCTTCAGCAGGAACCAACGGGCTCGCAGCTGAGCGCCGCAGACAGGAAGTGATGCTGGTTTGAGTCTGAACGTCAGAAGAAGAAAATATAGAATAACGTCAGACTTTGCTGAAGTGTAGGTGGTGGAGGATCCAACGATCCCCCTCAGATCGTAGAAATCCCTGAAACTGGAAACAACATTCTGGAACAAAGTAAGACTGAAGGAAGGAAGTTTCATCCAGACTGCATTTTCTAAAAGATTTCTGCCTTTAGATGATTTGAACAAATGTTAAAACTCTCAGAAGAAGAAGAGTGAGCTGAGCCGAACACACGAAACCAGGAAACCCAGAGGGGCTTCAGGACCAGAACCAACGTCCCGTCAGAAAAGACAGAAATCAAAGAGACAGAAACACGAACGCCAACAAAACAAAAGTCAGAGACGAAGGGAGGGCCCTATCAGACGTCTCTCAGTTGGTTTTACCTGCTGTCTGGGGGCCCTCTCACTCTGACCTCTCTCCAGTAACCCCCCCCCCCACCACCCAGAGGATTGTGGGTAGTGGCGAGCTCTCACCCTGGTCGGCCTGCGAGGCCTCGGAGATGTTGACGGCGAGCTGACTGCTGAACGAGTTCACTCCCATCATCCCCGAGTGAGCGGCCGAGCCGGTGAGAGACGGCAGCTGGTTGTGACTGCGAGGGACGCTGTAGAGGGCCTCGGTGAGGTCGGCCGCCCGCTTCAAGATGATCTCCTGCGGACAGGAGGGACGAGGGACAGGTGACGGAGGAGGGACGGGAAGGACGAGAGCAAAGGAGTGGATGGAGGGAGAGAAGAGAAGAGAGGGAAGACAGTTATTAGGATGGACGGCATTTCAAAGGGTTCGATTCCAGATGCAGACATTTAGAAAGTGCAGCTGCTGTAGGGCCAC
>CM022490.1:29987791-30003127 GCA_011952105.1 Coreoperca whiteheadi | reverse complement strand
TACAGGGGGAGGGAAACACACACACACACATCTACACAGGCAGCTACAGGGAGCGTACAGGTGGAGGGAAACACACACACACCTACACAGGCAGCTACAGGGAGTGTACAGGTGGAGGGAAACACACACACACCTACACAGGCAGCTACAGGGAGCGTACAGGTGGAGGGAAAGAGGAGGGACAGAACCTCCTCCTCCTCTTCCTCCCGTCTCAGGACAGCAGCTGATGAAAGGTCCGTAAACCAAACTAACCCTTTCTTTTAGCTTCCGAAACATTTAACTACAGTTTAGTTTTAGCAGGTTGAATGTAAAATCGGTTAAATCTGCAGCTGCTGTCACGTTCGGCCCTCAAGACTTGTTCAACAACGAGTCCGAATATTCATCAAGTCACTCGGTGTTTGATTGAAACCCAAAACGTTATTTTCTGACGAGAATCAAACTGTTTAACGACATGAAGTTTATTTTCTTGCGATCACACACACGTTATATTTTATAGACTCCCCCTCCTCCTCCCTCCCTCCTCCTCTCCTCCGCCCCCCCCCATCTGGTGTAACGTATGGAGATAACACCTACAGAAAATATAGTGGAACTGTTAAATTAACGAACCAAAAGTGAGATGATGGTGTTTTTTAAAAACTCGCTGTAAATTGTACAGAGTTTGGTTGGTGGCTGCAGTCGGGGGGTATGAAATAAACAAAACAAAGCTGGTTTTTAAAATAATTTACCATGGCTGTAATGAACAGAATGACCTGCTAATAACTGATACTTTTGCAGGTTAAATCGGGTTCTTCTTCACCACCGCACTGCATTCCTCCTAAAAACGCCTTTCGGAGGCTGCAGCCCCGTGACCTTGCCCTTCTTCCGTCCATCTCTTGACATATTCCTCCTTTTTTTCCCCTCCTCCCTCTGTATTTTTCTCTATTTTCTTCCACGGGTTTCTAGGGGCTTAATTACGGGGGGCCGGCTCCGTGGTTGAGGAGGTGCTGTGCGAACAGGGATCAGCGTGACCCTGGAGGAGAAGCCATCAGACAGCGGCCTTAACAATGATAAATCACCCCGAGCAGAGCTACAGATACAGCCGCCGCCCCGCTGATCTCTATAAAATATGGATGGCCCTGCGCGCTGTGCAGGAGGAGGGGAGCCGCGTCGCGCCGGATCTCCAGATTAGCGGTTATCAGGCGGCGCGGTATTCTAATGATGCGGGACATGGCGTGGGGTTAACTCCATTCAGAGGAAGCGGATTCGAATTCAGCTCATGAATTGAACATTGCTCATTATCCTCAATGAGAGCAGGAAATCTCCTCATTCATGAAGTGGGTTGAAATTAATAATCCCTGAACGGACGGGAACGCCCCCGCGAGTCGGGATGGGGGTCAACGATCGGAGCTAAAGGTGCACACGCAACACGCCAAACGCGCTTCACCCCCACCTCGTGGTCCACGAGTCACCGGGAAGGAAAAGGGACGGACGCCTGGGTTTGTGTTTCTCCTGCTAAACCTGAGTTTGGGTTTAAAGGAGGGCTTGTTTTTCGCCACAGAACGTCCCTCACACAGTCTCCGCCTTGGCTCTAGTTATTGATATTTACTGATATTTACGAAGCCCTTTAACCCTTTCATGTTCACGTTAAGGTGGAATCACTAACTTATATCAGGAATCAGTGACTAAATCTAAAAAGGCAAAGTGAAGCTCCAAATGTCGCCTCTGCCCCTCAGTCTGCTCCTAGATTAATGACTCGTGTGTTTCCTTACAAACGAAGGGAGGTCTGAGGCGACTTTCAGATATTTAAGGGAGCACAGCTTTATGTCTGTCCGTCGGTCTGTAATTCAGACAGACAGTTCGACAGGCTGTGAGGCCAACGGATCCCTGACGACCTCTGGGGTTTCTCCTGGATCAGGTTCAGCCCCTCTGATTTCATTTCCAGTCTGGCTCGGCTGCGAGCGGACGCCTCAGCGTCCGTCCGGCAGCACTCGCCGCCACCGCCGCTCGCTGTCACGTTTGTCCGATTCCCAGCTCAGCTCGCTGACAGGATGTGTTCAGTGATTCAGACGGACCTGGAGCTGCTGGAAGGTGTTTTCTCTGTAGCCGGGGCTAGGCTAGCAGTTTCCCTCTGCTTCCATTCTTTGTGCTAAGCTACACTAAACATATCCAAATCTCTCCCTCATTCACTGTTTCCTACGTAACAAACACTCTAATTCTAATGTGAGCAGTAAACTAAGATTTTGGACACAGAATCTGCTTCGTTTAGCTCCACCACCGACTGTGTTGTGGCATAAATGTCATTTCGACCGTAATCAGGACACTTTATAGGGCATAATCATTTTCACGGTTAGAATTAGGACGCAAATAAAGAGCTGGGCAGTGAAAACGGTGCATTCTGTGGCACACGGGGAGTCCTTCTCACTTCTCTGAACCATAATGAGTGCGCTAAAAGACCGCACGAGTCAGCTAACTGGAGCTGATGTGAGTTTGGTGCTCGCTCGCTGCTGATGATGTCAGCACTGCTGCCCACCATGATCTAACTAGGCCCTTTTTCTGCTGATTATTGTGGCTGAGCATTAGTCTTCAGCTAATTTAGTCTCCCTTTGATGGTGTCTTGACCCCTGGCTTCAGTCAACAAAACCCAGATAGATCGGTGACTATTAGCTAACAGGATCCAGCTAGGCTAGCAGTTTCCCCCTGCCTCCAGTGTTTGTGCTAAGCTAGACTAACCCAGAGCCGTTTCCCATCTTTCAGACACAATCAGCTTTGTGGTTTTTCTCTACCGCGAGTGGCGAACAATCACACACACACTCCGCCTCTACACTGCGCCCGCAATCCTCCACCTGACGCCCGACAACGAATCAATCTGTTCTGTGTCGCGCCGCCTGTTCAAAAGCAAGAAGCTCGCCGTCCAGACATCTCTGTCCATCCCTCCTCCTGTCCTCTGCAGAGCGCCGGCAGGTGAAAACAAAAGAGAAGTGACAAGCCGCGTTAACCCGTCGCTGCTCGGTCACACGATCTCCGCCGCTAACACGGCGTGCTGTCGCCAACAGCTCGGTGCGGCGCTTTCCTCTCGCTGTGATTTTCTCTCTTGTCCAAAACGTCTGAGAGGAAAAAATCTGTGGTCTTATTGAGTTTTCTTTTGAATAAATAAATATTTAAGAGGCCGAGCGGCGGGTGTTTGACGTTCCACTCTGGCTGCAAATCAGGCCATCAAAGGGGCCAGACAATGTGCGCTCACTATTAGTATCAATTTACAAATAAACTGCTTTTTTGGTGACTGGATCTCCGATGTCAGATTTTGATAAATGGTTTCAATTTGGCAGCTGCTTTCGAGTGTCAGAGCCCATCTGACGGCCGCCGCCCGCCGCCGCCACTCGCTGCCTCAAAGAATCTGCCTCAGTTAGCCTCGCGGCCGGCAGCAGCCGAAATAATCTCTTCATACTAACCAGGGCAGGTGTGTGTGTGTGTGTGTGTGTGCATACAAATGTCTTTCTGTGGGTAAATACTGAAACCAGGATCCAGATTTCACTCCTGATGTTCCTCTACACACATCTTAAAAGGAGCTCCCTGTGTTTTTTACACCATTAACTACAAATCGCAGACACTTTTCTTCACTGTTGACTGTTTCCTCGAGCCGGCTGCTGTTTAATAGATTTTTAAATGTGCTTTCCTTCCTCCCAGGTTTCCTTTCATTTCACTACAGATTAAAAAAACTCCCCCTGCAGAGACTTTAAATCTGCTCCAGATTAAGCTGTAAACTTATGTTACTTGAGTTATTGTAGAGCTACAACACAAGATTCATTTCACTGTCGATTATTCTGCCGATTAATGGATTCACTGTAAAGGACGTCCTAAAGTCTGATATCTAGTTTTGTTCAGCCAACAGTCCAAAGCCCAAAGATATCCAGTTTACTGAGATATAAAACAAACTGCGCCACAATTTTTACCATTTACACATCAACTGACAGTTCCACTGCTTTCATCTCTCATTGTTTTACTGACAGTTCATCTGTTCATGCTTCAAATGACACCTCAACTCCTTTCAATGCTTACACTTCAGACCATTTCAGGCCTTCAGCTCTTCTATTTTCCGCAACTTCCCCCGTTCGCAGACAATTTACACTTCATCAGATATCTTCTTCCCCTTTCTACACTTCTCATTCAGCACCCCCACTTCAACTGAAACGTCTAGCTCAGTGTATCACACTTCGACTCTTTACAGAACTTTCACTTAAAATTAAATTTCAACTTCTTTCAGTAACTGTATCTGCACCGCCACTTCAACTTCTTTCAGTACTTCAGCTAAATGTTTTCTACTTGATGTTTCGTGGACGTCAGTGGAATATTCAGTTAAAGAAAAATAAATGCCTGACATTATGACTGAGTTATTGTTAAGTTCGGGGGAAACTTTAGGGCTCATTTATTGATTTGATTGATCAATGTGGTAAAAGGGTTTAGCAAATGAAAAGTGAAATGCCAGATTTTCCAGATTTGAAACCTGCTTTCACCTGCGCGATGGACGACATCACTATCTGATATTTACATCATCAGTACGGTATATTGGTCTCTAAATGCCGCGAACACGAACATTTACTGGGACAAGCGAAGTTCTCAGGAGTCCTGCCGCTCCACTTTCATCACGCCATGTTCTAACATCATGACTTCCCCTCGCCGCGTCTCAGCCAGACACTTGCCGCCGTCCAAACCTTCCTCCTCGCCAGTCGAGGGGAAACGCAGCGAGAGCAGCTCAGCGGCGGCGGCGGTGGCAGGATTTGCTCCCATGAACAGCTGTTTTCCTGTTCGAAGGATCGGGAACAATCAGCCCGCTGGCAGCGAGGAGTCGCCGTCCGTGCCAAGAGTGTACCGAGCAGAACCAACAAATCCAATCAGGCAACTTGGTCCTGTGCTGCATTAAATAACACAAGAGACCTTAAACCCATGCAGTGCAGGTGGTCTACGGCACCCGCAGAGGGACAAACGGCCACTTCAGCTTTAATGCAGCCTTTAATGTGCCTATAAAACCTGATTAAACACTCAAGCAGCAGCTCTGACGGACAGGTGCATTCTGGGATGTACCTGCCCCACAAAACAAAGCTCACCTCCTGGTCTTTAATGTGACCTCTGACCTGTGACCTCTGACCCGAGCATGCAGCAGTGTCTTAATGACCGCTCTCCACTGACCTTAGGTAACCTCTCGGGGTCCCCGGGGTGGCGAGGGATGACCTTCTGTAGCCTCTGGAAGCCGTAGTCGATGGTCGGCTCGTTCAAGGCTGCAGGACGAACAGAGAGAGCGGCGGTTAGGACGGCAGAGACGGGTTCGCCCCGACACACAGACGGGCACACGGAGCGGCGCGGGAACACACGCCGACGCCAGAGCGGCAAACTCTGACTGCTTCTCCACGGGAGGTCATCAAACGGAGCGACTCTGAGCCTTTTCCCTTCCTCTTTTTTAACGTCTCCGTTAACAGAACCACCGACAAACAATCGGCCATCACACCTGAAAAATAACTTTTCCTAACGATTGTGTCTATTTTGAATAACATTCAAATTAATGATCACTTCAACCCACATCTTCCCCCTAAATCTCCCTAAAGTTGGAAAGAGAAAACATATTTTAGACAACAGTGAGAACCTGCATGGCTTCAAACACCTTTAATGAAGAAGGAAAACAACAAAAGTGACACATTCAAACCCAGCTTGTTTTGTTTTTACAGGTGAACTTTGTGAAGCTCTGGGATCTTCCCAAGGAACTTAAACATTTCTGAAAAATGTTTGTGGAGGTTAATTGCAGTTAATTCAGCCCATCCAGCACAGTACCAGCAACCTCCTGCTCCCCAGTGGGAGAGGCCATCCCAGTTTACTTTGGATGCTTGACTTTTACATAAAACCCTTTCACTGAACCCAAGAAGTCGCCTCATCACAAGCGGCTGTGCAAGAACTTTGTCTAAATAAAAGAAACCTTTAGAGCTCTTGAGTCCTCAAAGTCTAATGTACTAAAACAAGTGAAATAAATCTGCCAGTGCAGCAAAAGTATAAACTGTTTCCAACAGAAACGTCTTTCAGAGATTTTCTAGTTCGAGTGCAGAAATCTGCCTGATCCAGATTTGCTTCAACGCATAGAAACTAACTTCTGCATGTTCTAATTCTCTGACTTTCAGACAGTCTGGGCTGTTTGTGGACGTGGTTGAAGTACTGCTACAGTACAAATACGCTTATTCACCTTTTGTCTTCTCATACTTGAACAGCGTGATGTTTTATACATGTCTTAATAATAACCGACGCCTTCTTTATCTTCGGCAGTCGACCTGAAGCCCGCGGTCCCTTTGTTGGGATTATGTTTGTTCTCACGCCTCATGAAGGCAAACGAGTAACTAAATAGGTAAACAACACCTGCAGTAAGTTGGAAAGTGCGCAGGAGGTTTTCTCTTCTGGAAACTGCTTTTAAGAAAATGTGGTTTTAAGGGAGTGAATTTGTGACGAGACGATGAATCTGAGTCTCTCAGCACTTTTTCGTCTTTGATGCTGAGACACGTTTCAGGAGGTGTTGAGGTCCGAACAGAAGCCGGTTAAACAGGAGCTCAGTGGTCTTCGGCTTCAGTCTGGCGTTATTAACAGCGAACACTAACGGAGAGAGAGCGAGCGGCGTCAGCTGCTCTCGCTCGCTCTTATCTTCCCGCTGTTTATTAAGTGTGAGACCTCAAACTGCATCTGTCCTCCGCGCTCTGCCTTTTCACCACTAATTCAATCCAGCCTTCCCTCCCTCTGCTTTTCTTTTTCCCTCCACTCATTCACCTCCGTAAGCAATCTGCCTTCCTCCTCCTCCTCCTCCTCCTCTCCATACGCAGCGAGCAGAGCTGGAGGAACACCGGAAATGAGTTCGGGGAGATACTTCTCCATAATCAAGCCCATTAATCATAAAAGGCTGTCAAATTTGACTTTGGGGACAATTTGTCAGCCGATCCTGCCCACTCGGCTTTTGTCACCGTTGGCTCTTGTATTCTGTAAGGATGATTGACACACCAAATGCCGGTGAGTAGAATAGCTAGTTTGCGCTAATATGCATAACCCCGGCTTTCATGAATAAGAATAAGGCGGCTATAGGCAGCACAGAGGGGTCTCCTTCAAAGGGCCCCGCCGCCGTTTGTCGCCAGCGCTCCAAATAGATGTTATTACCATTATAACAATATTTGTTTTCTTTCCCCGGGAATGGGCGGCCGCGAGCTGCTAAATCAAATTTGTCGGAGCCCGTTTCAAGTGGCGGCAGAGGAGAAAAAAGGGCTTTCAGGCTGCGACTGGGGTGGGGATGATATCTGAAGGGTGACAGAGAGCTGAGGGACGTGGCCCTCGCCGCCGGGGCTGCCACGTTGGGTTTCTTGCCTCCCCCGCCTCCCTGAGAGGAAGCAGAGAACAGCGCGGCCAGAATCTATTACCTCCTCCCGCCCGTGAATGAAAGAGGGATTCATTGTTGGATCCCAAAGAGACTTTTTGGGGGGATGCAGAGCAGCAGAGGATGAATGGAGATAATGCGTCGGGACGACACGAGCAGCAATCAGCCGCGAGTCCCAAACCGGATTGCCTCTCGACACCACGTACATGCATCCCAACTTATAAAACAAGTGAAAGGCACTATGGGAAATGCTGCAATTGAATAAAAAACCCATTTGCACTCAGAGAGCGAGAGGTCTGGGATGTTTAACTCTTCATCTGCATCAGAGGAGGAAACGTTTGTGACCTCGAGGCCCCTGAGCTGCAGGATGATGCTGCGCTCACGGGCACGTTCACCCGAGAGGATCCCAACGTCACTGTGTTCACTGGGATCTATTTCAGGATCGCGGTTGTGGGTAATAAACTGTGGTTAAGTTACGGTTAGGGGTTGCCAACTGAAACACTTGGTTACGGGTTAGGAAAAAAGGTCTGTGACTGGACATGAAGGTTGGACGGACTTCATTCCTGCCATCCTGTATCAAATCACGTGTTTATTCTGAATCTCGTTGTTCGAATGTTTCAGTTTAAGATGCTCATACGGATTCACGCAGAGGCTGATCCTGCCCTAAAATCTTTGTCCTCTGCTTCCGAATCCATGGTATGTAAGTACGGTTCCATGTTACTTTGGGGACACGTACGAGGCAGCGCCAAAGACTCCTCACTGACTCTGTTGAAAGTTTGAAAAAGGCAAAGAAGAGCCACTGTAGGGACCTTGTCACAACGAAGCAAAAGGGATGAATACTGCTACGCTACTCTGATTAAGGGCCTTTAATTTTACGTGAAACAAATACAAAACGATTGGTAAAAAAAGCAGGTTTTCTGTCAAACCCAAGACGCCGTGTCTTTCGTCAAAGGGAACGGATTCCTTTTAGACACATTCCCCCAAAATCTGACCGTGGTGTGGAAACTTCAGTAGCCTCTAAAGTGACGCCCAGTGGTGAAGGTGACGGTGTCCCTGCATCCCGCTGGGATTCGAACCGACAGGCTCCCGAATAAACAAGCATCTCCCCTCGGACATGAGGGGGGGGGCTGATGTTCTCCTCTGGTCACCGCCATCAGAGGAGGATCACAGATGGAGAAAGAAACAAAGACAGAGGCTTTTAATGAACCTCTGGACAGGCGGCTCAGAGTCGCCCCCCCCACCCCCGGAGAAATTAAGCCCATTACTTCTCCTTATTAAAATCTCGCCGCACTTTGACCCCAGCGCCCCATTGGCTGCCCCACGCTCCTCCCAGCCAATCGATACCGGCTGCCTCCCTGCAAAGAGCCCGAGTAATTGGAGAGCGGCGGCTGGCAGCACGAACCCTGAACCCCCCCCCCGCCCAAGCATTACACCACCCATATGAAGACAGATTGCCTGATTTAGTGTAAACATATGCTGCAATTCCAGGCATCAGTGCCACTTTCTCCATCGTAATTTGTATTGATTTTTCTCTCTCTCTTCTGTGTGCGAGGCTGTCGTTTTCTCCTGCCGTCTGATGCTTTTTATAAATCAGAAAAGGAGGAGAGGGAGATAATTCAGAGGTGAGAGGAGAGGAGGGGGCTTCTTTATATATTTAATCAAGTATTTATCGCCCTCTCCGTTTGGCTTTTTCTCTCTCTCCTCGGCGTGAAAGTGATCAAACGGTTGGTTGGCGTCCTGCTGATCGCAGCGCTCTGTTATTAGGCGACTAAGTGACTGAGGAGAGGCAGAGGGGGAGAGCCGGGAGGAGAAGAAAGGGGAGGCGGGTTACACGTTAAACTAATTTCTTGACGGCAGATTTGTAGCATCAGAGGAGACGCAGTGAACAGCAGGTCAGAGCTGCGAATATTTACACATTTATGAGCAGAGAAGTTCACTTCCTCCCGCTGCAAAAACACCAAGATTATGTGTGAAAACTGGAACATCTGCAGACAGATTAATGATCGAAAAGGTCCGGCTTGATTAATAACATTTAAATGATCAGAATGGCCGTTTTTATAAAGGAGCTTTAACAGTCAAATAAAGGCCAGTGTCACATATATAAAATATACTTCCACGTACAGTAAAATGAAGCCAGAAGGCGATATATAAAATGACAGGAAGAGCAGACAGTAAAAAGGGAATAACAGTAGTGAAATAAAATTCATAATATAAAAACGTGCACACAGGACACACTACAGAAGAATGCAGTAGTACTGCTAGTAGTAGGAGTAGTTGTAGTATCAGTACAGGTAGCAGGGCCATGTTATAAACAGCAAAATGAAACCTAAGATCCAGCCCTGTCAAAGTGCCTTTTTGAAACATGAGTCGTCATTTATTTACTTGCTTCTTCTCTGTGTTACATCCCAGTGAAGTGAATCTCTTCGGGTTTGCTGGTCGGACTGAACGGGACGTCACCTCGGCCTCTGATCAATCAGTTCATCAAAAGAAATGATCAGTTACAACAATAATCATTTTAATTTTCTGTATTTTTTTGGTATTGTGTTTATTTAGTTTACTAATTAAATTAAATTAAATATTCACTATGTATAATATTATAAAGTGAAGCTCCCCGCAGTTAGCAGTGCCAGTAGTACAGATGGTAGCAGTAGCAGTAATAGTCACCTCCATTGTTTTCAACGTAAACAGCCGCTTTCGCAGTACTTGTAGTAATAAATAAAGTTAGTAGCATTAATAAAGTACTAAGTATCAGATTTTGTCTCATGTCAAAAGTGTAACGTTTTATAGAAATAAAACTGAATTTTTAAATTGAATGAAACTGAATTGTTTGCGTTCAGATAAAACTGTTCTTTCAAAATAAAAGCAGGTTAAACATTTCAACACTGAACACTTTCCCAGGAGGCTTTGCTGTCCAGACCCATTAACCAAAGGCCTAACTGACCAATGACAGCGCCTGCCCAATAGCCCGTTACCGTGGTAACGCCTGGCTTCCCTCACACAGAGACACAAACAGCCCACCTCGAACGTCTCAGGGGTCAAATCGGGGTCGCAACAACGTCATCAGAGCGCCAGAGTGAGGCGAGACAGATCCGATCCCCGATCCCTGCGCCGCGTGTCAGCACGGGTACGGTACAGACGGCCAGACTCGAGGTTTCCTGTCGGATTTGTGTGGTAATTTGATAGCACGCACGCACGCACGCACAGTAATTTAGGAACATGCAGCATGGTTCTGACCCCTCGCCGGTGCGGGGCGTCAGGTCCAGGTAATAATACGGTTCTCTGTAAGTGTGTACTGTACGTATGATGGTGACGGAGTTTAACACTTAAAAGGACGGGATGTGGTTCTTTCTTCCTGCGTCTTTCTGTGCGAGGACTCAGAGTTTGTCTCTGTGCAAAACCACGCTACAGGTGAGGCGCACCTGTCCTGCATCCAACTGACAGGGACTCAGAGGGGAGGCGAGGGGGAGTCTGCTGCTGCAGATGCCGGCTGATCGCGGATCGCAGGATCAGAGGCCTGGAGGGAGGATGCAGGATTACCGGAACACCTCTGCAGGCTCATTACCCCGCTCACATCAGCTCCCACAATTCCACGGGCCTCCTTGCTTCAGAGGAGCGTGTATACATCCACTAAGCCTCTGTTTACATCCTCTTCCTCGCAACTGTTTACATTTATTTATCGCTCGCTATTTTTCATTTGCTGGTTCCCACCGCCGTCGGGGCTCTCGCGACGGGGAAGTGGGAATCTGTTTTTCTAGGCGGCTGGTTTGTACATATTTACCAGCCGGAGATGAAACGTGCACTTCGGGGGTCCCTGCTCACCTTTACCTTTCTGCTTTGCGGTGATGGCCTTGTCGACGGTGCAGTCATGTCCCCGGTGAGCCGCTCCGTCTGACGCGGGCAGACTTTATCTGCCTCCGCTCTCTGCACGGCTTCCTCCTGTATTACACTTATCATTTCAAATGGACTCCATATTCTATATGAAACGCGCTGCTGAGTGGCGACTCCCCCAGCACCCCCGCCGCACATTTCGAGACGCCTCTCCATCCCAGAGCAACATGTGTCGCAATTTCCCATCTCCCCCGGCCGTATGATTGATGCAGGTCAGCGCGGCGCTTGGCCTCGCCGCTGCTGATGATTCCTCCCTTCCTTCAGGGGGGAGGTCTGACAGATGCGCAACACGCTGAGCCGTAAGTGGACGGGCTGATTTGTTTTGCTGCTTGTCAAGTGGCCAACTGGCGTCAGCTGAGTGTTGGGGGGGGGGGTAAGGCTGTTGACAAGCAGCCACAACACCCTGGATGCATCCTTTCACCGGCTTATTGATCTGCTGTTTTATTCCTCCGACTTGAATTCATCCCTCAGTCATCAGCGAGGAGGCCGACACCACCGGCAGCAGGAGGCGGTTTGTTAACCGTCGGCTGCCAGAGACTCATCCCTATCCGAGCCAGAAAACACCAGCATGTAAAGAAATGTTCTCATAATATTCTAGATTTTTCTTTTCTAATCTCATTCAGACTCAAACCAACAGCACGTTGGTCCGTCTGACTTCCCGTCTGCGGCTCGCTGCTCCCGTCGGGTCCTAAATCTTTAAAAACACCTCACAAATATATAGTTTCAGGTTCAGTAGTTTCCTGCTGCTCACTACGCTAGGGAGGCCCCATGTTCTGCCCTGGGGTTGGTCTCTCAGGCTACAGGCCGCCCTACCTTACTGGTGGGGGTTGTGGGGGGAGGAGCACGTCCTCTGTGTGATTTGTGGATACAATAACAATAATATAATCTATGTTTTTATGTACAGTTAGAATTCAGAATGTGTCCCTAAGAAGATGCCCGAGGTGAACATCAGTCAAAGATAAGACAGTAAGGGGCAGAGCTCTTTGTAGTGACGATGAAGTCCCGCCCACATGGGCTAATCATTTAATAATTCATGAATAACTGTAATCATGAAAAGAGACCTAGATGAGCTCAGAGTTTCTCACGACAGCTGGACAGTCACAGTTTAGGGAGATTAAACCCTTTCGCTCGACTTCCGGCCTCTGCAGCTCCTCGTGGCGACAGATGAAGGGAAACCAAGCGATTCGAGGGACCAAGCGATCAGAATCGTCCCTCCTGACAGCTGCCAGGTATTTTCAGGTAACCTCGTCCCTTTGTCCCACCTCTCTGTTTGTCTGGGGAGTGACACGTTCGCCCCTCCTCGCTCTGTAACGCAGATGAACATCTCGCCGCCTGTCGTCCCGCGGCTCTCGGGACCCGAGTGACAGAAGGACACCCACTCCCCTTCTGCTTCCTCCTCCGAGAGCCGCCGCTGACGCAACAGCCTCTGTGATTAGAGCGAACATCCGCCCAGATCCAGCATGTTAATCAGTGCATAATTACCTCCTCGTGATGAGAGCCGGGCGACGGGGCTGAGGAGCCGGAGAGTGCCTCAAAGAAATAGGCCCCCCACCTGAGAAGTTATTATTTTCTGGAGTCGCGGCCGAAAATGCCCCCGCAGAAACAGCTAATTACCCGACATTAGTTCCACAAGCCCCCGTTCCCTAAGTGGAGCGGTGCCGCTGTGCGCTTTGATATATGAAATGTGGTGCGTCTCTGCTGAGAGTCGAGGAAGTCCCCCGGCGGAGAGCACACTTCTGCTGTCTATTAAAAGACGAGACAAGAGCCGAGATCAAAGACGAGGAGAAGATACCACTCGTGTTGTTTCATTACCGCCGTGTGGTAACCGCTCAGCGCCTGGGAGACGCCGACGCCTCCACACACATCAGACGTCACGTTCAGTACGTTTGACCCCCTCAGACTCTCTGAATGTCAGGTGGAGATCAGGGAGGGGCCTCCTCTCTTTCTCTCCTCTGACTGTCCGGCAGACGAGAGACGGCCTGAGTGATTACAAAGATGATATGCTCGTCCCTGTTGCCTTCCATTATCACAGCGCACTGACAGCAATGAGCTTAATGAGCACCAGCAAGTGGTCTGGGGGCTTTTCTTGCCCTGGGTTTCACCTCTCAGGCTACGTTCAGGCTGCGGTGCAGAGAAGAACAGCCGCAGACGCTTCAGCTGCATGATTATTGGCTCAAAACCTACGGTGAATATTCTCCTGAATAGAACACAATAGAGCTTTTTAGCTCACCAGAGTGAAAAATTGTCTTTGGGCTGACCGATGCATAAAGGCATCACAACAACGCGTCACATGTGAAACAAATGCGGCAACAAGAAACCGCTGAGACGACAAAACAGAGAAATAAATTACAAATGAAACAATTAAACAAAGCAGAAAACATTAAAACTGTGGAGGTTTGTGGCTCAGTTATTTGAGTTTCCAATGCTGATTGCAGTTGGAAAAAAAGGGCGCTCTGTAGGCTCTATAGCGCCTCCCAGAGTCTCAAACCGAGGAAATGAAGGACAAAACTCCCCGTCAGGATGCTTAAGGGTGAAAAATCATGCTAGAACTGAACACCGATCAATATTAGGCAGGGAAAGAGACTCTAGTAAAGATGTGAACAGTAGATCTTTCATGCTATCAGCTCTCCATTAATGAAAATAAACATGATTTTAAGTACAATCAGAGCTCTAATAATGATTTTAACCAATTTCATCACAATGTCAGGTGCAGAATTCCATATTACAACAGCCTATTTTCTATCTATCATGTTTTTAATGTTGAAGCATCGGGACTTTACGCCCTCACACACTCTTTACGGGCCAGAGCTGCCTGTCAATCACAGTTTAAAGTTCATGAAATTTCTATGAGCATCGATTTGGAGCAGAGGCGAGTGGGGGGGGGGGGTGTTAGTGACTCCATTGATTGATCAAGTGTCTTGCTTTGAATTTCTCTCCTCTGCTGCGAAACAGTCTGACATGTTGCGAAGCGCCCGTGAACTGAGGCTGCTGCTCCGACTGGCAGCCGCCTGCAGAAATAACACAGGTGTGACTTTTAAATGCAGGAGCGGCGGTTTGAATCACAGGTAAAAGCTGGAAAGGTTCCTTTCACGTGTGTCGGTGTTATTCGGGGCATCAGGCAGATGTGAGCTTTCAACACGTCGTCTTGAATGAAGACGATGTTGTGACTCAGGCGGCATCATTATTAAAAAGTGAAAGTTAAACTAAGCAGGCGGCAAAGTTATTTATCAGTTTATCTCAGCTCGAAAATAGCTACATTTGTTTTTGTTCATGTTTTTCTAGTTCTGCATTTCGATCGGCGGCGTAAACGTATGTTTGTGACATGAGACATAAAGACACTCTGCTTTATGTCTAAAAGAAAATCATATTAAATACTGACAATAAATATCTTAACACTTTATTTCCTCATTTGGGGCCTAAAACTACAATATGCCGAAGATCAAACACAACTTTGTATTTAACGGGAGAGAAATAATAAAGTACATTGAGCACACAAATGAGCTATTTGCCACACCTGGAAACCTGGAAACACACCTGAGTAAAACAAACACTTTGTCTTCAGGGTTCTTGTTTTAGAGCCAACGATGAGACAGAAAACGGACACTTGTGGTGTTTCAGGCTGAAACGTCTCATTTGGAAAATAAAACGGTGAAACATCAGTTCGAGTGGAACCATAAACGGGTGAAAAACGATGGGTGTTTGGTTCCTCTGTCTCTCTCTCTCTGCAGGTAGAAGCTGATCCTGAGCCAGTTACACTTAATTGCCTCCATGTGTTACTGTGACAGTAATTAAACAACAAAAATCCAGAAGTCAATTAGTGAGCGGTGCTTCACGAGTCGAGAGGACGGACGGGAACACGGGGGGGGGGGGGCTATGTTAATCTTTCTATTTTTCTTTTTCTGGATTGAATCATCATTCAGCTGATTATTATTATTATTAACTCTAACAAGTCGTTTTTGGAAATAAATCATAAGAAAACAAAACATAACCGTTTCTGAGAAGAAACCCAGGACCCCCTGGATCCCTGACCCCCTGGATCCCCTGACCCCCTGGATCCCCTGACCCCTTGGACCCCCGAA
>CM022490.1:29964818-29980432 GCA_011952105.1 Coreoperca whiteheadi | reverse complement strand
AGTCAGAGGAGACAGAGTCAGAGGACACAGAGTCAGAGGAGACAGAGTCAGAGGACAGAGTCAGAGGACAGAGTCAGAGGAGACAGAAGAGTAAGAGGACACAGAGTCAGAGGAGTCAGAGGAGACAGAAGAGTCAGAGGAGAGAGTCAGAGGAGACAGAGTCAGAGGAGACAGAGGACGGAGTCAGAGGACACAGAGTCAGAGGACAGAGTCAGAGGAGTCTGTAAATGTACGCGGTTTATATGTAAACTCATCTAAATGTTGATCTGCTAAGCGAGGTTTCTCGTCTGAGGGGGCGTTTCCACAGACCTGGGGAGGAAACTACACAGCTGCACGTCGCTACACGGCAGAGACACACTGGGACGTAAAATAACAGGACGAAAGCCTAACCTGCACTTCTTAAAAGACACGCAGACACCAGGACACGTGAGGACGCTCACCAAGCTTTATACTGGTCTCTGTAAATAAAGTTTACATTAGGGCTCATTAGGATTAACGCAGCTTCATCTCCGTTGTCGTCAGCAGTCTTCACGTGCGGACGGCTCGGCGGCCATGTTCGTTCCTGCGTGCAGTCTGATGAAGCGTGCGAAGGAAATGACATCAGCGGGGCGCTTTCTCTTCCCCTCTTCAGCTCGCCCGCTCAGCGTTTAAAAGCTCGGCTCATTTCGCATTCGTCGACACGGCGCTCTGCTGGCACGAGCGGCGCGCTCTGGAGGCGACAGTGACGCGTTCTCGGCCTTAAAATATGGACGTGTAAATCAGACGAGCTGGCGATGACAGTGCGGCCGCCGCGCTGGCAGGAGGAGCGGGGAGAAGACTTGGGAGAGTTACAAGAAACTGCACGGCATTGTGATGCGGCCACCTGTCGGGGTTCAGCCTCACCATGCCTTCAGGGACGGCGCCCTTTTGTTGTTTCCTATCAATCAAGCTGGAGTCAGATGTTCCCGTTCCTCCCTTCGATTTGAGGAGGCTGTCTGCGGCGGCTGGATCTGTGAAACACCAGACCGCCGTTTCCACAGCGTCCACAGCACCTGCTGCAAATCCCGGGCATTTCACATCACTGCTGACTGTTTTACAAAACCTGCTGTACCGACCATTTAGAGCTGGTCTCAAGCCAGATTTAGATTTTTGAATTTTAGGACCGTTTACTGTGGCTGCGTATTTCTGTCTTTCATTACAGAATCTGCACAGAAAGCAGCTCCGTTTCTCAGTAAACACGATTCTTTGCATGCTAACATGAAATATTTGTATGCTATAGTTACATAGTTCAAATGATTTCCCTGTAACGGGAAACGTGTGCTGTTATTTCATATTGTTGAACTGGGATGTTGTTATAACGACCGTTGAAACAAGACTTCTCTCTCGTTACAACACGAACACGTCTTATCTTCTTATGTCTTTATTCGCTTTTCTAATTACATTTTACATGAATGAATATTTGCCTTTTTGAAGCTTGCTTCCGAGAGATAATAATCCGCCACAGGTCGCCACATCGTGTCCGATCTGATCCTTTTCCCGGCTGTGTTACTGCAGTGTAAAGGCCGCCACGTAACGGTGGGATGTTAACAACAATAACGAGATGAACTCGCTAATTTGAGCTTGAATTAAATGAAGGCACAGCGATGGAAGCCTGGAGGGACATAAGGACTCCAGGATTCATTTGAGTTTTTTATTGGTCTGTTCTGTCTTAGAAAATCAGTTGTCCAGACAAACATTAGATGAATCACCACATAAATCTCACCTGACTGCTCAATTTTGTCATTTTCCATTTGAGAATTCCAGGTTTTCCACATTCTGCAGGAAGTCTGGGAACGCTGACTGTGTCCTGAAACTAAAGTCACTGCAAACTTCTATTCACTGGTGCTATTATTTTTCTACTCTACATTTCTTTTTACCATTGGATTACAGAAGGCGCTCTTTTTGCTATCCCTCCTGTGTGATTTGGATTCAAACATGTCGGCTCGGCCGTTTAAACTCCTGCAGGCCCCTCCGGCATGTTTCTGAGGAGAACACACTCTAATGGACACTCAGATAACAACAGGCTCTATTCACAACACACCTCCGCATAAAAGCAAGGCTCGCAGCTCTTGTCAGTCGTATCTGTCAATGGAATCACAGATTAGCATTGCAAAAGGAGGCGGCGGCCGGAGCGTCCATTGTGAGCGTCCGTCTCGTCCCGCCGCTGCGTCGCGCTGCTGTCGGAGGAGGTGGCGCCTCCAACAAAGACCAGAGCGAAAGGAAGGAAGCGGTGATAAACTGGTGTTAAACAGATCGCCTGAACACGCCCGCCTCTTTCACGGCCCGACGCAATGACATTTACTTATCGCACTAAACAGCCTTCCATCTGACCTTTCTGCTACTTTGAATGACATCTGGATATTCTGACGGAATAATCGGGACAGTGGAAGCGCCGATGTAAGAGGCAGATAAGGAGTCTTCGGACGTTTAACTCTGGACAGCAGACAATGAGTGTGAAGGACGAGCCGGAGAGAAGAGGGGACGGGACCGACACACCAGGGGAAGTGTTTACTTCACTTTCAGCGTGTGGAAAACAGTTTACGGCGAATAAGAAGCCTGATCCTCGTTGGTATAACCAGGCCTCGAGTCTGAAAACCTTAAGCCTTCACTCTAAGCTCTTCCTCAAGCCCAGAGAGCTTTGGTCCAACATTATCAACTGTTCTAAACATGCTGTTTGTTCACACTCACAGAACTCTAAATTCTAGTGGAGATCTCAAAGTCTCCGCGGATACCAAAAACCCGCCGGGCGCCATTTTGGGTAAATGTGTGTAAAAAGACGCACAGGACATGTAGAGTACTTCCATCTGTTGCCATGGTACAGAAGAGGATGTCTGCTTGGAACGTGGAGTTACAGAACGAACAAGTGAGACGTTGTTGGTTTAGGTGGCAACCAACAAGCCCTTAAATATTCACTTAATAATATGTCACAGTTTTCCCCTTGCTAAGAAGTTTATTTTGTCCTGCTATTGGTCTGCAAATCTCCAAACCTTCCCTTTAACAGGTATTTGGTCAGTCATCAGTACGGTCTCAGACGCTCCTCTCAGAGGGAGACTGACTTGTGATCAGTAAGGTAAGCCTCCCTCACGGAGGACAACAGCGTCAGGCTCTAAAAGCACCAACGCAAGAAGATATTGATGTTTATGTTTTGTGATCAGTTAAAGTGAGTCTTTAAGACCTGAAACCATGCCTTTAACACGGTGAAAGGCAGGTTGAAAGCTTAGCACAGCCCCAAATGATCTTCTCTACTGTGGGGGGGCAAAGTTTGAGACAGTAACAGCTAAAACCTTTTTGACCTTTTTGTCAACACTACTGGTATCATCATCCCAGAACTACAAGCCTGAGTATTAGATATTCAAAAGCTGACGTCAGTCCAATAAACCCCCCAGTCCCAGAGTCACTCCCCCACTTTGATGAGAACTGGACCATCAGACATCAGTACTGCCGTGTTATTGGTCGGTCTTACCCGTGTAGACGAAGCGTCCTGGCGCCCCTTTGCAGAACTGTTTGGATTTGTAGGACAGCGTGACCTCCACGACCCCGGGGATGTGGCGAGGGGGAGTCTGGACCCGGATGGCGTGAGGGGTGATCAGCTGGATGATGACACACAAACACACACAGATACAATCTGGGTCACAGGCCGGGGACAGACAGCGCGGAAGATGGCAGGTTTCAGGTATTTCTGTAGAATCAGGTTAAAGAACTTAGTCCCAAAACTGAATGGGACACAAAAACACGAAAGACGCCGACCCCCACTGTGCATAAACACACAGATCTACAGCAGGTAACACTTCACAAGTGTCCTGTAATGAAACCTTCAACCGCCTAATATATTAATATTTACGCTCCAACCCTCTTCAGTGCCGCACCTTCGGCTGACCCCGGACCTGCTTGGAGTGACTCAGCGTAAAGCGCAGCTCTAACATGCAGATTCACGCTGGTGTTGAGCGTAAAGGAAACCTGCAGCATGAGAGAGTTCTCTTTCTGTAAAAACTTTCTGTGGAAAACAGTCCGACTGTCTTCCTCCAATCTGGGTCAGCGTGCAGTCTGCGTTCAGAGGGATGCTGGGCTTTGGAGTCCGTCTGGCGACGCTGATCAAAGTGAGGAGCTCCGTCAGCGCCGTGTGATGTGAAGCGAACAGCGTGTGGAGGTATATCTGTCTGCCTCACGCCTCCTTCCCCCGCCAGGTGTTCTGCTCTCCTGGACCTGCTTCAATATTTCATGGCGTGCCGTATGCGCAGCTCCTCCCGCAGCTCAACACGCACTGAATCTCCATATTTTCGGGGGCACGCAGACCTGGCGGAGCGGTGCGGCTACAGATGCAGGTGCTGCCACGGATGTGTGTGTGTGTGTGTGTGTGTGTGTGTGTGTGTCGATGAAGAAGATGGAGAACCTGATGTACAGTATGTGCAGCTGCTTTCAGAGTACAGACTCGTTGCCAAATATTGTTTTTCTGTCAGATTACGGGGTCTGTTTGATTTCACCTGATAAATTAAATGCAAATATTGCAACACGGACTTGCGAATTCACGGTCTTAGTTAAAATTCTACTGGCTTTGAGCTGTTCCAGGGTTTCACACCGCAGTCAGAGGAGCGGCTCGTCCAAAAACACACCCAGCGCCAGTTGGGGAACAAATATTTTGCCTTTATAACCAATAAAGTCCTCTCACCTCGCTCCAGACCAGCATGGTGCCGAACACGACCTGCAGGCCGTCGAAGAAGTTGTCCCCGATGAGGATGACGGTGGCCCCGCCGGTCGTCCAGCCCTCGCTCGGGCTGATGGCTTTGATGCAGGGCGTGGCTGCTTCGCAAACACAACAGCGGCATGAGAATATAATTAGAAACACGGCCAAGAAGTGAAATGGCTTCACACAGAATCATCTTACTTACAGCTATAACTGTTCGGTTCGGGTTAAGGATAGAAGATGCAGATGGAGTTTCAAGTTTCAGTTTAGCAACTAAAGCAGATCTGTTGATAATTAGCCAACAGTTCGGTTTGGAAGCTAAAAGAGGTTGGTTGAGATTACATACCGCCTCTGGTCAGCAGCGTGAAACACTCTGGGTTAGGTTAGCTAATGGCTCAATGAATTCCTCCTGGAAACTGAGCCGTCACGAGTCAGGATTTGAATTCAGATTAACACCTGTATTTTCCACTTCTTGTGTCTCATCAGCGCAATTTCTTGTTGGAAAATGAGCATTTTCAGTAGCAAAGCTTGTAACTGGGACTGCGACCCTGAAGATGGACCGCAGGAGTTAAACTAAACTAAACTAATATTAGTGATCGTAAGATGTAATACAGCAGGATTACTTGCATAACGTCTCTTTGTCTGGGATTTTTCAAGCTCCCGGACAGTTTTGTCCTCACGGTTTAAGGCGGGAGGGAGAGATTCCTGCTGAGGGGACTTCTAATCAGAAAGAGAGAGCAGCTCTATAACCAAACTGCAGCCGATTATTGAACGTCCTTTCAGGCAGACGTCCCTCCACACGGCACTGGTCTACCAGCAGCCTGTTAGTCCACCACTAATACATGCAAAATGATTGGTTTTTCCAATGCCACAGAGATCAATACGGGGCTCCACATAAACAGCGTCTCCGCGATGACTAGACTGCCGTCGAGTCGAGTCAGACAGGCGGACGGACTCAGAGCCGCGAGGAAACAAGACGAGGCTCCGCAGGTTTACAACCTTTTCCCGGACCGGGGGCCATTTTATTGGGAGGATGATTTGATATTCCAGTCAGAGCTCTGAGTTTCCTTTTGTTTACTGTGAGTTCAGAGACGCTATTAAACATTCCAGCTGCTAACCCTTCACCCCTGTCCGTGCGCTGAGGTTCCTGGCAGGACGGGCTCATGGAAAGGGAAATCTCTGTTTGTTTTAGATATAGATTAGGGTGCCTCAATCATATTCTGTTCATTTGGATTTATTATTTAGCTGCTCCTTTGTGGCTCAAAGCGTACAAAGTTTCTGCTGAGCAGCAGGCAGTTTCTGGTTTCTGGTTTCTGGAGAGTGTGCACCAGCAGAAAGAAAGGTTTCCGGTATTCACCGGAGCGTCACCGACGTTACGTACACAAGACAGTTTCTCGTCAAGTTTAGACGTTTCTAATCTCAGAGTGCAATGAGGGGGTGACATGCGAGGAGACTTTGAAGAACTCGCTCCGTCGCGTCCTGATATATTTAGCTGGAAGTTGAAAGACCACACTGATATTTAAGGTGACGGCTGGACTTTGTCTTCAAGCAACTTCAGGATCCGTGTTGCCCCCACTCTGGTTACAGCGTCAGCTTTTGAAAGTCGCTCTGAGTTTCCAGATGAAAGGAAAGAAAACCCCAAACCCTGCAGCAGCAGCCGAGGGTCGAGGCTTTTCCCGCTCCGAGGACTCGATTGTCATCTCCTTATTAATTTCCCCCTTTTGTCACAGCAGTAAACAAACAGTCTGACGGGTCTGGGGGGGGGTTGGGTTTGTGGTGGAGGGGGAGTTTCCAATCAAATGAATGGAGCACAAAGGCGAGGAGCAGGCGGTGGAAAGTTTCATCGAGGACACGGGGGGGGCTGAGGGTTGGTGACAAAGGCGGAAGCAGATGTTGGGGCTTTTTATCGGCTCTGAAAACATCCCAGTCTGGGTGAGATGAAAGGCCCCGAGCTGTCCTCCGTGGGCTGAGATACAGGGCCGTCTGGTAAACAATGTGGCCCCTTTTGGCCCCTGCAGGACACCGTACAGTATGCCCCGCACCCTCAGAGCAGAAACGCTTCTGCACATGAATGTTTAAGTGCCGATTTGATAAGTTCCCTCAGTGCCTCTAGGTGTTATCACAGGTGAGAAACAAGAACATCTCGGCTCGGTGAATGACATATCTGTGTCAAGTAGCATTTGTTTTATCCCTTTGGACATGCCAGACAGGTGGGGTTTGCCACAGAGGACAGCGCAGTTAAAGTGAAAAAAGTTTGGGCAATCACAGGAGGTCAGCTTACTCTGCTTTTTCTTTGATCAACAACCGTATCCTGTCTGAAGTGCCCCCGGTGTGATAAACACCACCCTCCTGGTGCTGCAAGTAGGTTAAACCAAACGAGACAATTACATCATCTGCTCCTGGAAAAGCCTCAAAACTTTAAAACAAGTCGGGGGAAACTGCAGAGGAAATCTTTTGGGAGGCTTTTTGATGTCTGGCTGGTGGCATTTTGTTTTAGGGTTTGTTTCACTCTGTTGTATGTCCCAGAAGGGTGGGGTTTACCTCTTAATGATGAGTGTCAAGAAGACAGAAGTACATGAAAGTCAGTTAAGTCTAGTTTTCTGTGGCTGAAAGTTGAACCTGAGATTGTATCTGGTGTTCCCAGCAGGTTAAAACTAGTTACACCAGCTCTCCTGCAAAAAGCCTCACACTCTGCAGCGAGTTCAGGGAATCTGCAGAGTGGAGGTGGAACAGGGAGCTCCGATGTCTGATTGGTGCCAAACTGTTTTAGGGGGTTTGTTTTACTCTGTTCGAGGTCCCAGAGGGGTGGGAAGGGTTCGGCTAAGAGGACAACAAGTGTCTGGAAGTTCAGACAAAAGCATATGAAAGTGAAAGCCGGTTTGTTTTCGTCACCAAGATTTTATCAGATGCCCATATATGCTGACCCCACCCGACTGGCGTTCCAAGTAGGATAAAACAAGCAAAAGAGTTACGCCATCTCTCTCTGGAAACGCCTCAAACTTTGAAACAAGTCGAAGGGGAAACTGCAGAGGTAGCCGTTTGGATGTGAGGACAGCGTTTTTTTGGCTGATGGCAAACGGATTCAGGGTTTGTTTTATTCTACTGTATGTCTTTACCTCACGTGATTAAATTACAATTGTGGGGAAGTTTGGACAAAAGTATATGAAAGTGAAAGTCAAAGCAGTCTACTTTTCTGTAGAGTTCAGTTTTACCTGATAGTTTCAAATGTCCTGATATGGTAAGCCCCGCCCAGCTGGCATTCCAAGTAGGATAAAACAAGCAAAAGAGTTACGCCATCTCTCCTGGAAACGCCTCAGACATTTAACGGAGTCAAGGGACACTGCAGAGCGAGGAGGTTCGGTGGATGAAAGATGGAAGACACACTGGCTCGATGATGTCAGATTGGCATTCAAAACTACTTTTAGGGTTTGTTTCAACTTTCTGGAAGTGCCAGACAGGTGGAGTTTACCAAATAGGATGACCCAATAAGTGCTGAGATTTTCAGACAGACGCAGGACGTATCAGAGTCACTTTCACTATCTAAACCCTTATATCATAAACTCCACCCGTCTGGTGTTCCAAGCAGGACGAAACAAACAAGACACGTCTGCTTAAGCCTCAAACCTTAAAGCGGGCTGAGGGGAAACTGCAGAGAAAGGCGGTTTGGGAAGTTGGAGAGGGAAGATATATTGATCTGTTCACGCTTGATCGGTGTCAAGTAGATTTTGAGTTTGTTTTACTCTCCTGTAGGTGCCAGGTGGGTGGGGCTTTCTACACAGGGCAACACAACGAGTGCTGGGAGGTTTAGATGAAGTATACTAAAGTCGGTTTAGTCCACTTTCCTGTGACCCACATCTTCTGTGAAAAGCCTGGCATGGTTAAGCCCCACCCACCTGGCACTCCAAGTAGGCCGAATCAAACGAGAGACTTATGTCATCGCTCCTGGAAGCGCCACAGTTAGGCAGGAGGGTTTTTATTAGAGTGGGGACGGGGCAAAGTGGTATTAAAGTTTACAGCTTCAGAGGAAATGTTACCTCTGAGTTCCAGCTCTCGGAGTCGAGTTTCATCGTGTGAAGTTTACACCCGAGTGATGCATTTTATTTGGTCGCTGCGGACGGTGGAAGAACGGAGCGTTTGTTCGCCGTCCTGTGCCGACGGTGCGGGACGTCCAACAGGAACACGGGGCGGGACGGAGACCTGCCAGCAGCTGCAGGGTTTCATGCAGACCTGCCGACCGTTTCACTGTTTTCCTTTGCCGTACTTGTTTTTTTGGCTTTTGTGACATTCTATACTTCCCCGTTTCCTTTGTCTTAGTAATTATTCTAAACCAAACAAATGCGACAAGTTCCTTTCAGTAAAGACCCGAGCAGCTGTATCAAATCTATCTTTGATTTTAGTTTCATCTTGTTTGGTTTGCCCTAATTGTTTCTTAAAGGGCCAGTCCACTGATCTTACATGTGAAACCCATCATGGGGAGCCGTCCTCGATGTCTTCTGACCCTCGGAGACTGCAAACGTCTAAAGTGCAGTCACAAACTGAGGGGTTGGAAAGACGTGGCTGTTCACCAGGCAGGGAGGCTCTGCTGAAAGACACTATCCAGTTGCATTGTGGGAAATGTAGGCTCCAGTGTTTGTGGACTAAAGGTCTGGCTATCTCCGCCTCTGCTGCCCAGATTGGGACCGTAGGAAAACTCCTCTAGGGAAGGGTAATACTAAATCACTGGAATACCCTCAACCGGATCTGAATACTTCTGGACCTGTGTCCTACTTTGAGTCCAAGCCCTTCTACCTAAGAGTCTCTGAGCGACGTCTAACCTTCAGAGGGGTCCAGGCGCCGGGCGCGGCGGCCATGTTTGGAGTTGTTGTGGACGAACATGTTGTCTGACACCGCCAGCACGTGACCGTCCACGTTGACTGTGGTGGAAACCACCACCTGCAACACAAACATGTCAGGGTCATTTATAGCAGCACTGGAGAATAACTCACGGACAGGCCTCGTCGGCCCCTGCCTCAGGTGCACCAGGTGCGTCTGTCACAGTTCAGCCTCTTACCTGGAACCTCCTCATGTCTCGTGGGTTCCCCGCATTTTTCAAACAGTTCTGATTGCACTTGAGGAAGAACTTGAGGAAGAATCTGCAGATAAAGAGGAGAGGACAACACGCGGACAGGTTAGTGTGGAGGCACGCTTCCCTGTTTCAGCGCTCAGAGTCACGACGGCTGCTTCCACCTGCTGCAGAGCCCCAACCGGATCACACGCGGTCCGGCCAACTCATCAAGAGCTGGCACGAACACTGATCCAGGATCAGGGCCAACACTGCAGCTAAATCAAGTCGGGCGCAGTTTGACTTTACAGGACGCTCATTTTTCATCAGGGAGAGTTTGGTTCAACAAACTGTGAAGAAAATAAAAAAGAAATGTTTTTTTTATTCTCCATTGACATGTATTTGGAACGACACAGATATTATTCAGCTTTTACTGAGTGTTCGGGCTCAACACGTCTGTGAGTTATGAACACATTTATAACCAGTTAATAAATGATTCATAATTTGCTCATGTGTTATAGATGTTGACCAATACAGCAATAAACACTTTAAAACGTATTAATATCTGCTTATATAGTTTGACCGTGAGTTATAAAGCACCTATTAGATGTTTAAACCGGGGGTTTGTGTAAACCTCTAAACGAAAAGATCAAATGCGTGATATTTGCAATCTACACTGGACCAACAGTAACGGGATTTACAATGAGAGGCAACAGGTGATTTTCACATTTCAAAACGTCTTTAGCTGCAAAGACATTCACAGTTTTACTGAACATAAACTCGTATATATTTGTCCCCAACGCAGTTAATAGGATGTTACGAACTGTGCATTCATCTTTGTGGTTGGTAAATGCCATTGAAGTTCTCTGTCTTTGTTGTAGTGTTTCGGTTTCGGGCCGTCAGGTCGCATTTTGTCTCTCGTCTCTCAGCAGCAGAAGAAATTATCATTCGGCGGCGGCGTCTTGATAAAGACAGTCGACACTTCCTGCAGACTTATGGTGTCTCATTAGGAACCGCCTTTTGATTTTTCCTCCCGCACGTCCGATCTCTCGCCCGTCGCGTGTTGATTTACGCCGAGTTTTACGCCAGCAGAGGAGTATTGATTGGGAATGGATATCAATGAGGACGGGCGGTAATAAAGCGCAGCTTTGCAGGAGGACAGTGGGGGGGTCAGAATGGATTGCCACCTTAATGCATTTCCCACTGCCTTGTAATCTGTGCACATCCATCTCTCGGACCATAAGCCCCCCCCCTCCCGTTCTGATGGAGCGCTTCCTTTTTAATTGCCACATTATCACAATAATAATCCGGGCAGTTAACAAGCGGCAAGGTCGCAGACAGACATGTCACATTAACCAGGGGATAACCTCGGCAGAATACCCACACCCCATCTTTCCTCCGCCTCGCTCTGCTTCAGCAAGGCATGCTGGGAGTGCACGGGGAGGGGGGGTATATATAAATGAGCTCGGCATCGATTTCCACCTTAATAAGACAGTAACAATATCTTTAAAAACACACAGCGGGACCTCAGACAGGCTTTCAGCTCTGTGCGGTCTGACGGCATTTTTACAGTTTTCTCCAACAAACTGAATTTTTATCCCAATAATTTACCCATCAATAGTGATGTCAATAAGGAATATTTATCGGGATGCCTTTCCAGGGGACAACTCATGGAGTGTATTTTTATTTTTGTTTTTTTTGTGCGCTTGTTGCATTGCTTGAGAGGTTTTTAATTGGTTAAAAACTAACATCACAGGCAACCCATAATTTGGACCTTAAAGGAGCTTTAAAGGGGTTTTAATGGATTATCAGGTCAGTTTAAGGTCTTTTTCAAAGGGTAAACACCCCTTAAGATTGACCAAATAACATAAAACCAACGCTTAATTCAGGCTTTCAAGCCAGATTTAAGCGTTTTACACCTTAAAATCCTTAAAACATTGAGATAACCCATTTCTTCATCTTTATATATTATAATCCATTAATCCACAACTTTACACCTTAACTGAAAAATTAAGGTTATTGTAAAGGTACAAATTAGGAGGTAGCTGTAATTTCATTTAGTACATTTTAAGGTCGGTTATTCATTCCCTATGAACCCCTTAATCCAGGAAAAAATCTACTTATCTATTAATTAACCCAAACATTTGCACCCTAATTGAGATTAAGGGGAACCTGTAATCTTGATTTTTTTTTTATACCCTTTAAAACCCATTGATTGATTCTGAAAACCCATTAAATGCATTTCTACACGTAATCAGTGATGAGTTACAAGTAAAAACAATGAGAGCAAACTGCCAGCTTTCAGTCAGCTGGGACGTCGGGGGGAGTGTGTCGTCAACAGGGTGGCGTGAGGTTTACCGCGCCGCTTAAAGGGTCCGTTCATCCAATTTACCAAGAAACGGGGAGAACGACTCCCAGCATACGGACTGTTGTTCAACAGGGACGCTGCTGCTTCTGTTTTGAATGTTTTAAATGTCCTGTCCGCGGTGCAGAAACCTCAAACCCAAACTATGTGCGTGCATAGATCCCACTGGTTTCCATCATTTGTGTGAACTGAGCCTTTAAAGAGACACACTGAGCGTGGAGGAGGAGGGATGGGCGGAGTGTGTGTGTGTGTGTATCGACTGAAAGCTGATCTGCTGCTCTGGAGGCTCTAATGCCCTTTATGGCAGTGAACAGAATAATATGGAGCTCCATTCAGATGATACCGAGTCCTTCAGAGAGCTGATATGGATCAATACGGATTGAATTAAAACGCTGCTGGAGACAAGACCAGAGGCGCGCACGCACACACACACACACACACACACACACACACACAGACATACACACACACAGACAGACACACACACACACACACACACACACACACACACACACACACACACAGACAGACAGACATACACACACACAGACAGACAGACATACACACACACAGACAGACACACACACACACACACAGACATACAGCACATACACACACATGGAGCTGCTCAGAGACACAAATATATACACACACAGACACACACATAAACACAGGCTGATACAGCTGTACAGCTCCCTGTACAGCACCCAGTACAGATCCCAGTACAGCTCCCAGTACAGCACCCAGTACAGCTCCCAGTACAGATCCCAGTACAGCTCCCAGTACCTCCACTGACTGAGACGCCACTCTGTGTCACTCAACTGTCACTCCCACAGTATTGTACTGTGTACTTGTATGTACTTGTACGTACATTTTAGAAACATTGCATGTGTATAAACACACAGACCTATTTATTGTATATTATTCCTTCCTTACTGTACTTTTACCTCTTCCCCCTGTGCTGCTGTGTCAAACCGAATCTCCCCTATGGGGGATCAATACATATCCATATATATGTATATCTTATCTGAACACACAACACTGACACAAGTCTTAGCCAACACACACAATGGAACACACAAACACACAGTAAGCAGGCGAACACTGTGTGTGTGTACTATACGCAGTATCTGTGTGTATTCAGTAAGTAAAAAACGATCTCGCTGACGCAGAATCATCCCGGCCTCCTACAAGATGACGTTGGCCGTCTCAGACCTGAAGAACACTTCCTGTTTTCCCAGTGACGTCACACAGCGTCGACGCAACAACGCGTGGGCGTGGATGCGCGGCTCGAAAAGGCGTGTGTGCGTAAACGTTACATCGGTTTCACCCGGTTTCAGGAACCTGAATGCGGCCTTCTTCCGGTTTAAATG
The DNA here is from genome assembly GCA_011952105.1 of Coreoperca whiteheadi. Taxonomy (NCBI): domain Eukaryota; kingdom Metazoa; phylum Chordata; class Actinopteri; order Centrarchiformes; family Sinipercidae; genus Coreoperca; species Coreoperca whiteheadi. The sequence continues at coordinate 29,966,954 of CM022490.1, read as the reverse complement.
TTCTTTGTAAAGGGCTGTATGAGGACGCGATAGGGAAAAAGACCTGATGTTAAATGTGACCGAGGTGTTTCCTGACGTGCTTCCACCGAAAACAACGGTTAGCTGTAGCCAGTTAGCGCACAGACTCTGTGTGTGTGGGCACTTGTACTGCCATCTTTGTGAGGACCAGTTGGCGTTTTAGACCTTGGCAGTGGGGACATGTTTGGAAAGCGAGGACATTTTGGCCGGTCCTCACTTTCCAAGAGACCTTCAAGGGGCTGTTTGGGGGTTCAGACTTGGTGTCAGGGCTAATGGTACAGTGTGGTTAAGGTTAGGGTGAGGGGCTGGGGAATGCTTTATGCCAATGAGAGTCCTCACAAGTATAGAAGTACCAGGTTGGGAGTGTGTGGAGTGTATTTCCCTCCAGCCTCTTTCTTTTTTCCTCCCGGCTCGGCGCCTCAAAGCATTTCAAACCCTGTGACGCAGTTTGCGCCGCCTGCAATGATTCAGGGCGTCTCCGCTCGTGTCAATCCTGTTTTTCCCTTCTGTCTGAACTTCCGTCCCTCAAACTTCAGCCAAACTGTGAAACGTTCTTGACCGGCCAAGAGAAGAGCAGAGAGCCGGTGTTTCGGCCGCTGAGCTGCCACGTCTGCCACCTCATGTCGTGATCGGCGACCAGCGCGTCCGGAGGAACGTCTGGCTGTCAGAGCAGCAGCCGTACGGGCGTCCACCACGACAGCAGGAGGAGCGGCCAGGACGATCTCCCGCCTCCTGATTGAAAACGAATCCGAACGTGATAAATAATTGAGCGCGCACCCAGAGCGCCGTCATGAGCTCAGCCAGCTCCTACTTCTTCTTCTTCTTCTTCTTCTCTGGCTCTTTGAAAAGGCGGTAAAGATAATGAGAGGGACGGACGTCTGCCGGTGTAAGCTGTCACCTCATCACACCACCCGACAATCAATTACAGGAGGCCGGCGAGCGGAGCCTAACGCAGCCCTGAAGTCACTGCAGGCAGCCTGGGCAGGGTCCCGGCAGCAGGACCGCATCCATGCCGTCATGATGGAAACCGCGTGAGCTAACTGCCCTGACACCACCCGACACCTCTGGAGTGAGCTGGAACGCCGCCCACGTGCTTCTGAGGGCGCCGCGTGTAAAAAAGACCCGTTTCCAGGCATTTAGTGGGTCGTGTTTGGTTTTGTCACTTGTATTCCATTAATTAGTTGGTTTGGATGGAGATGTAATGAATAGCAGGTTTAACTTCACTGGAAAAGGTTAGGGGGGTGCTTTGTTTTACACCCCCAGCAGCTTGAGAGGAAAAGGAGGCGCTCGGGGTGGATGGGGGTTCGCATCCCGAGTCCTGTCTGTGGTTATTAACATATTATATCAATGTTAAAAAAGACACATGGGACTTAAAGCACGAGAAAGGACGTATTTACTCCATTACATCCAAGTTAAATGTTTCCCTAACCTTAACCTTCAGTGTTTTTGAGACATATATATATATATATCTATTATATTTAGAAATCACAAACCCTTAAGGATGAGGAAACACTTGAGTGAAAATGTAATGAAGTAAACCCGTCCGCTGTTCTCAGGCTTTGAGTCACTTGTCTTTTTAAGTATTTACCCAACACCAGCATCTTTAGGCACACGTGGAACAAAGGTTAATTATGCTTTAATTACCACGAGCGGATATTTGCTTTGTGGGAAAACAAATATAATCTCACATGGTCAGCACCAGCATTCTGTGACTCCGCAGGTACGTTGTGTTGATAAAACACAGAATCCGATATTGAGTCACGCTTCCCTCACAGTACATTTGCCGTTTGCTCATTAGTAGGATCATTCATGTAATTTCAGAAGACAGGGCAGCTCAGTAATGTGTCCTTATTCGAATCGAGGGTCCAAGGACAGAGGATGTTGTGCAGATTGTGAATAAAAACTTAACTTGGAACAGTTTGGAGAAAAACATTACAGCGTTCATGAAGGCAGGCTTTACTGTAGGACGTAGTCGGAGCGAGGTGCATCGGGTGAAGAGGTGAAACAGGGAGCTGGAAACGTGCTCTGTGATTACAGGACAACGCTGTAACTTCGAGTTTCACTTTATTCCACCTTTAATTCTGAGTGGAGGGAGGAACATGATGGAGGCCGGTGAAG
>CM022490.1:29947318-29959818 GCA_011952105.1 Coreoperca whiteheadi | reverse complement strand
GCTCTGAACTGAAGCACAAAATGCTGAAGAACAGAGGAAAAAACTAACATTAGTCACTCTAAATGGTTAGTTTGGAATGTTTTGAGCCTGTTTCTGCAAGTTTCTTCATTCCTTCTGTGTGTGCTGCTTCCGTTTTGTTTGAGTAAAACGATTTTAGAGCAACTTTTGGCTGAATTTCCTGTAAAATCAGTTTCCAGGAGACCGCTGTGGTTAAAACAGGCTTAATAAAAAGGTCAACAGCGAAAGTCTTCACACACAGCTCTCTGGGAGTGAAACTAATCAATTCTGGGTCTGAGGGTCGGTGCGGGTCTTTCTGGGGTCAGAGGTCACGTATTACACATTTCCAGGAAATACTCAGGTTCATGATGTAATCCCAGCTCTTATTTTTTCACTCTGAAGAGTCTAATCGCAGTCTAATCTTAAATGTCAAACACACAGTGGGACTCCATGTCCCATAAGTCATTTGGTTTTTGTGTTTTTATTTAGTTTCTCTAGGTGATCTAAAATATAACTCCAGGTATCTGTCTGAATCCTGCAGAAACCCTGATATCATCATCGCGGCAGCAGTCCGGCCCGTTTTTTGGCGTTGAACTGAAGGATTTCTTTATTCTCCCTGGACAGAACGATCCTTCAACTTGTAGCCTGATGAAATCCTCCCAAAACCCAGCAGATAAACTCCAAACCGCCTGAAGGTAAAAACTCAAATCTGGCCCATTTCTTTCCTGAAAGGTTGACGTTTCGGAGCCGAGGGGTTTGAACATGAATTTCATCACGGTCGAGCTGTTTGTGGCTCAAAGGCACGTCAGCAGCTGCCATCGGGCGCTGGGTTCTGCTCTGGGGTCAGATAAAGCAGCAGCGCTGGTGTTACAGCCTGCAAAATGATATCAGAGATGAACTTATTAAAATAAGATCAAAATACACAAAGAGAAGGTGCAAACAGTTGAAGCGAGGCTGCTCAGTTTCCCGAGGTCCTGACCGGTCGACTCCTCTCTGACCTGAAAGACTTCTTTCTCCAGCTCGCTGTCATGAAGCAAAGTTACAGCCTCCAACTTTATCTGCAGCATCGTTCCTGATCCAACACACAGACGTCGAGAGGAACAGAGTAATTCCCCTCTCGTTGTCTTCTTTGCTTCGGATCCACTTTGTAGACGTTAAACTCTTCCTCCGTTTCATCACCTCTTTATCATTTTGTTTGTGTTTGGCCCCTGTGGCGTATGGTTATTTTCAGGATAAGTTGGGCTACTCAGCAATGGAACTGCACATGTTCTGGTACGGTTTTTAACGAAAAGTTGAATTTGTCTACATATGTCTACGTGTTTGTAACGCACGGTTCATAATAAGAAGCCTGCAGGTGAGACGTGAGCTTCAGTGTGTGAGTGGAAAATAAACAGACCGATAGAGGAAAACAAAAAAGAACATAGATTTTGGTGTCCAGGTGTTGGATGGTCCTGCATTGTTTGGGGGATGTAAACATCAAGTCAGATGTTTCCATGAGCTGCGCCTTTTATATATTTATTATATTTATTGTGTCTGAATTCTGAGTGGGTAAAGTTTTTACTCTATAGATCTTGTAAAAATTCCTTCCAATGGAATAAAATAAAGTCGTGTCCGCGGACTAATGCTCCTTTCTGCTAACAGTCCTCAGTGGGATCGCAGGGTAGTATTTTTGGATCCACTTCGATTTCTAACAGATGCTTGTTTGGATAAAAAGTAATACTGCGTTCTTGTTATGTCGGCAGAGCATAGTTCCCGTAGTAACGGCCCGAGGAGGTGGCTGTACGCTACGTTGTTGTCGATGTGTTAGCTACATATTTCTGGTTGTTCGTTAACAAGTCAAATCCGATGTAAATACTTTATTAGTGCTAATGTCGACCTTTATTTACCTTGAACTGACAGCGATTACGGTGTGGTGGCCATTTTGGCACCCGTTATGTTGCCACTTCATTCACTTCATGACAGCCGTCATTCCCGACACCTCTGTCTTGGAGGTACACGTGGGAGGCCGACGCTCTTAATTACAGTCTGAACGATACGGCCGGACGCAGCAGACGTTGCTGACCAACCGCTTCTTGGCGAGTAGATTACACATTAGGTTGTTATCAAATGCTAACCTGGCTAAGGAAGTAAGTTGCTGACTAACGCTAACTTGGCTACAATACATTGTTGTTATCAAACCCTTACTTGCCAAACGCATTGAGTTGGGGTTATATAGTAACACCAAAAGGTGGAAAATCATAGTTTAGTTGCTGTCGGAGATATTACATTACCTGAAATAAGGAAAGAACTGATAGGAAAGGTGATTATTTCCGGATGTTTTTCCTATAAAATAAAACGTCACTTTTGCCAGATTAACCTGCCGTCAGGTTTGGCTAAAGGTCAGATCGCACGCTAAGTGACAGTAATGGTTTTCTCCAAGCACTTCTATCTCATTTATAAGAAACATCTTCCCCTCCACTTTTATGATTCATTTAACACACTCGCTGCTCACGCCTGCCTGAGCAGTAAATTCTTAATATGTACAACATGATTAAATTATTGCTCCACATTCAAACCAAGATGGACACTAACGGTTTTAATTAATGTTTTACATCTGAGAAATATGTTTTCTTTTGCATTGACATGCAGTCGTAGACAAACCCTTAAAAAGGGCCGATCCCCTGGTTGTACGAGTTTTAGCTCCTTAGTTGCGGATTGTGTAGGCTTTTAGGTTTCTGGATGTATTTTTCCTTCTGTTCCAGTCTGCCACTGGTTTCCTTTCACTTCTGTACATGAAATGTTTCATCGGTGAAACGGTCGACTTCAAGTCTAGTAAACTAGTCTAATTGTTGCTAGAGACACATTATTGTTGACGCAGTTTAAGTGCAGAGTGAATTTAAAAGTCGGCACGTCATTACCTCGCAATGGCCACTGGCACGGTCCTTTAAATACAGGACATACCTCAAATACTGAATACCACAAGGGAAAAATACTACAATGCAATTACAATCTTTCTCTTACAAGCTACTACTACTACCACTGCCGCCACTACTGCTACTACCAGGCTACTATTACTGCTACTGCCGCCACCACTACTTCTACTAATACTACTGCTACTGCCGCCACTACTTCTACTAATACTACTGCTACTGTACTAGACACTGCCATCACTACTGCTACTAACCCTACTAGTATTTCTGCCTCTAATACTACTAATACTGCTAATGTAACTTTAACAACTACTACCACAATTACATTCCACTACTCTTATTTATTACCACCAGTGCCATTAGTACTGCCAGTCGAACAAAATGAGAGCAACACAGGAATAAAGATAGTACACTGCTACAAACTCCCTCAGTACTTCGAAGTCTCCTGACTCTTCGGGGGCAGTATTAGTAACACTGCACCTGCTATAAATTGCAGTAGTTCATCAGTCAGCAGCCGTCCTGCTGTGTTTAAAGTCAAATGTCTCTCTGTATAATTTCTTTTAGTTTATCTATCTGATCAGAGAGCAGCAGCAGAGATTTATCTCTCACTTATCAGTCTGACAAATGTTTCTCTTTCTGTGCATTACTATTCCAAACAGGCTTCACGCAGCTCGTACAGCCGCTGAGGTATTTAATTAAGTGTCTGACTGCTGATGGTTGAACGTCCAGCTTTATTGAACCAAAATTAAAGGGGGGGGGGGGCATTTGAATAATCGCCTGAGGCTTGCCTTCCAACCATTTCATTTCAATATCTCTTCATGCCACTTTAACCTTTCCTGCTGCTGCTTCGACTCTGAGAGTGAAGGAAAATAAAATGTGGCTGTGTGTCACCTGAACAGGCCCAGGAAACTCCACTTCAGTAATTACTAACACTGAGATTACAAACAAGAGGAAACTGCATCTTTTTCTTTTTTTACTGTCTGAGGAGCTTCATCTCCTTCCTTTCAAGTAGCCTGTATGGAAGTCCGTGGCTGCCAATATTAAAAGAAAATCATTTGATCTAAATCGAGGGTCTGAGGACAGAGGGTGTCGTATGTTGTAAAGCCCTTTGGGACAAATTGTGATTTGTGATATTGGGCTATACAAATAAAACTGATTTAATTAAAATTGCATTCATGATTTGTGTGCACAGGATGCATAACAAAAGGAAAATGATTATATTGTATCTAAAAAAGGCTGATTCTATTTTATTTTAACATAAATGTTCAAATACAAACGTCACATTAATGACTTGAAAATACATAATTACATACTAACATTTAAATGATAGCTCCATTGAAAACTTTATTGAAAAGTTATTGTCATTTTTTCATTGAATGTGAAATGTTTAATGTGCAACTTAAACCTGAGAATGAAAAATGTTCAAAATGACACGAATCTCCTGGTAAATCTGTCAATGTCAAACGTTATAAAACTGACCATGAAAAAGGCAACGAGCTAAAACCTGGACATCGTTTAAAAGCTAATTCAAAAGTCCAGTTCGAACAAGTTCATTTAATTTTGGCAGTAATTATGGTAAGTTTAGATTTTCACATAAATGAAAAATCGAATTTGTTTTCTTTTAATATTGGCAGCCATAAACTTAACTTCCACACTCAAAGTTACGTCATCGTTACTTCAGATTGTCATTTTTTTTATTATTTGTTTTAAATCTATAAAGCTATGAAAATATTAGGTATTAACTTGATTCACAAACTGACTGAATATTATTTCATTCTGTTTTGCCATAATTGTAGCTCATGGTCCCAATCCTGGACGTGCTTTCAGGGAATCCGGTGAGCCGCTTGCCTAACAGCGATAGTCTGGGTGACTTCAGGCTGCTTCACTCCGAGCCAAATAATGGACAACAGCTCACTCGTCAACTACGGCCGTGCAGAAATGCGGTCCAGAGCCAAGTCCTTTCCCAGGCTGAGGGAGCATGACCTGCCTGTGGACCGGGACGTGATCCAAGAACAGGTCATGCTCCCAGACCTAAAGGTTTGAGAGGTTTATCTGACACATGTGGAAATGATTTGGCTATTTTTTATTTCTTCGGTCCCGAAACTCTTGAGGAGACCATGATGCCAAGGGCCTAATTCCCCCAGCTCAGTCTGACAGGTGCCATAGTGCCGACAGCCCCAGTTCATGTTCACATGTCGTCTCAGCCCTCAAACTGGTACGACGTTAGACATTTTAGTGTGACAAAACAAGAAAGAACTACAAACATGTATGATGCAGACCGTTTCAAATTGTGCTTCTGCTTCCCCGGGGGGCCATCGATGGACCTCAGGGCACGCTCGACTATAAGGAGCTGGTCCAAAGATTTGATAAGAACAGGAGGGTGAAATGTTCCCAATATGTCTGTGACGATTGCCAATAAGGCCAGTAAATCCAGCTTCTGTTGAGAAGCAGATCAGTGTGGCCTTGCGTCTCTCGTGACTTTTAATTTCTGCTGTTTTGTCATCACAGTTTCCAACCCTACAGCTTTGTCATTAGTTTTTATATTGTGTGTTTGTTTCTTTGCTGCATTTGTTTGCTGGCTGGCTGTGTTGTAACTAACTTTAAAATCACTTCTTTCAAAACTATTTTATTGTTATTCATTCATTTCCAGTTTCAGAGTGAACTTTTTTTCATCAATATGTAAGGTTCTTGTTTATGGTCCAATATCCCATTTAAATGTTTCGGGGGGGTAGCTAACAGAGAGGACTTTGGGTTGTATAGAAGACTTCCTTGTACTCATTAATTGAACAACATTGCATCAGATGATTTAATGATTCTAGTTTTTATTTTGCTTACCTATTGCTGGGAATTGTGATATTTGGTTTTTGGACTCTTTTAGACTTTCTGGATTTCAATACCTGTTAAATCAAGAAGTATTAGTAGTGATGGAGGTACCATTAGTGATAGCGGTGGTAAAATATACTGTTTAAACATAGAGGAATAATATTGAACCTACACACACACAGTGCCGATTGGTTGCTGATAAAGAGGAGGAATAATGATGCAAGCATTACAAAGTAAATGTAATTTACTCTCCTTTGAAGTCGGCGTCGACACCAAACCACGTCGGACGGTGGGGCCAAATTAAACACACACACACATCCAAAAGAACGAGTGAAGAAAAAATTACACCTAATTGGCACAAACAGCTCGGAGAAAACATGTTTTTTGTGGACCGTGTTTTCCTGCTGAATCTCCTCTGCAGATTTCAGGGTTTTAAAGCTCGCTGCTATTCTCCATCTGTTTGGCGGCGGCTCCACTCTGCTGCGCTGGGACCAGCGGTCAGCAGCAAGGTGAAGCCAGCCGCACCATCTGGCCTGACCTTGGGCCGGACTCGACACAACGCAGGCTTGAATATCTGAGGCAGGATCCGAGAAAAAAAAAAGGGGAAAACGAGACAGAAAAGCTCGTCCTGTCAAATGAAGTTCTGTGTGCCGGTTCTGCTTCATCGGTACCCGACGGCTGTTTCATCAGGTCTTTAAAGGCTGTTTGTTTCAGAGCAGATGAGGCTGCATCTTCAAGCTGTTAAAAATGACAGGAGGAGGAACAAACCTTCCTGGTTGTGATTCAACAAAAAGCACTGCTGGTTTGACATCTTTTTGCCCAGAGTCTCTTTCTGGACAGACAACGAAAACATTGAGCTACTCACTAAGATCTGTGTTTACTCTTCTGCAGCGTCACCAGAAACTGAAAGTGTTTGTGTTCTGAGTGCCCTTTGCTACTGCACGAGGGCAACATGACGCCTGGGCAGCGTCACGTGATCTGTTCTCAGGTAAAGGTGAGGGGAAGCCGACAGCGGCATAACAACGCTGGTTTATGAAGTACAGTGGAGCCGTTAGAAAAACTTTGCAGCGAAGACACACAAGGTTCGGAAGGTTTTGAGAAGACGCAGGTTACAGGTTGTTATTCAGTTTTTCTTCTCGTCAACGAACCCCAGACCAGCAGTGAACCGTGTCCTGAGGGAGTCTCACGGCCTGATGTGTCTCCTTCCCCCGCTGTCGTCCAGAACCTGTTAAATCCCCTCAGCGAGCCTCGCTGCTGCTCCTCCGTCACCACGAACACACACACACTGTACTTTATCCTGACTCAGCCACACACACACCGTCCTGCCGCCCCAAACACTCACTACAGCGCCACGTGTAGATTCATCCGCCGCTGGAAATAGTCCCCAGCAAACGCTCTGTTTCCTCCTGTGCTGATTGATAAAAACAGATTTACGTCTCCAGCAGGAACCAATGGGCTCCATTTATTTGGGTTTTTCCAATTTTAAGGCCGCTGAAATATCCAGATTATAGAGTCGGCACTGAATGTCACAGCCAACTAAAACACGTAAAAACTAAAGCAACAGATAGACACTTTTAAATAGGTTTATCTTATTTTTCCCCTCCTCAGTCCTGAAAATAAGATTTACACTAGCTTCCAAATAAGTTAAAAAAGGAGGGCTGCTCCATCAGAGAACTCCTTCCAACCTGCAGCTGAACAGGACATTTCCTCTCTGCCACCAAATCTGACCTCTGCTCAGCCGCAAACACACAACCCGGCCAATCTGAATTTATATCACATTTAAAACGTTTTATTTATTTGTTTCTCCTCGGCCCATTACTTCCCTGTCCGGCAGGGAGAGCGACAGCTCGTGCACTGAGCGGACTGATGTCAGCATCAATCTTTTCATCTTTCCAGCCTGCTGTAAGTGGATTACTGATGACATCATTCACAGCTAATGGCGTCCAGATGGGCCGAGAGACAGAGAGATTCCTACAGTGATGGTCTGCACTTCATCTGCTCTGTCCACGAAGACAGAAACACTTTCTGGGGTTGATTTTTCCAGGGAAGTTTCTCCGAAATCTGCTCCATTTTCCCGGGGAAAAACAGCTGCGGGATCCCGGGACTCTTGTGGATCGTGCGTACCGAAAAAGACACCTCGTCCAAACTTCACGACAGCTTCCATGCAGCCGTTACGGCTAAACACTGAAGTCTAAGCTGCAGGCACATCCCCTTAACTGTTCGACCGACTAGCTTCTCCGAACACCTCTCGAGCTCAAACACGTCGTCCAACAACAGTGAACGCAGCAGCTGTGACCTCCGTGTGACACGCTCTGTGATACGGAAAACACGGATGTTAACATCCAAACCAGGGTGTTGCTGCTGAGGTCGATTAACACGACTGGGGGCTTAAACGTAACAGGCTGGAGGAAGGTCTGAGTTTCACTCGCTCTCTTGACTTTTAAAAACTGGCCTGTTGTTGATTTATCACTAAACTGGTCCTCATGGCTCTGTGTGTTTGGGTTTTATTGATACGGACTCAAACTCCGGTCATCAGTACCAATACCAGGCTCCAGCGGGCTGAGGGACCTGCAGGCGTCCAGCTAAAGACGTCCAACAACATCCAAACCACCAAAGCAACACGCTAACGTGGCCACGTGACACTTTCTGCAGCTCACAGTTGGTGGTCAGACGCTCTCACAGACCCTCAGCGATGTGTTAAAACTGATGACGCCGCTGACAAACATCACATATTTTAACCAACATGGAAAATAACACCAGATGATTCATTATTCTGCCGTTTACAGCCAAATATATGGAGGGTTTTTTCAGGGAAACGCTGACAGATTCATTTAAGTGTGACTTCAGAAATGATAGAAACGTGTGGACGCTCAGAAAAACTCAAAACAATTATTATCATCATTTACTGTGAAAATAAAGTTTCTCGGTTATTATTAATATACCGCACATACATGTAAACACACACACACACTGGGGACCGGAGGCGCTACAGACCATAATAATCTAATAATAAACAGGCCTCAACCAATGGGACGCACTTTATTACAAATATCATTAATATTCATAAGAGAGGGGAGGAGGAGGAGAGGAGGAGACGAGGAGAGGAATAGGAGAAGAGGAGAGGAGAGGAGGATGTCAGAGCTGCTGGGTGTTGTCTTTGGCAACCTGCAGAGTGTGTGTGTGTGTGTGTGTGTGTGTGTGTTGTTGTAAATCCAGACACAACAAACAACCTCGAGGGTCAAACGGTCAGCGCTGAAACAAGGCATCATGGGAATTGACCAAGAGACGGCCCCAGTGGTAACAGCGGAACAAGGCGGCTTTAAAAAGCTGCTAAAACCCACCGACCCAAACGTCCAGCTGCCCGCTCGCAGCTACCTGAAATGTGACTCACTGCGTCACGGCGGAGCTTCCAGCGCTCCGCTGGTCGCCGCTGAGGCGTGGTCACGTTGCTGCAGCCAGGCTGTGTGCCCTGTGTGCTGGGTTTGATGCCACAGAAAAGACACGAAAAGCCCCAAACCGGTTTGAGGCAGTTTTAACTGAGGATTTCCCGGGGTGTTACTGGGGAGGGAATGTGTACATGGAGATATACATCGTGTACATCGCAGCATAGCCTAAAAACAGGCCCCCATCCGTGGACATACTCTAGTGTAAATGTCAGTATATTTTAGTTTAGTCGTAACGTTACGTATTTTCCAGAATCACGTTACGATGGTCAGTTTATCCGCAGTGGGGTAAAAGTCTGCAGGACGTGTCAGCAGCACAACAAGCAAAGATCTGAGTGTATCTTCACAGACACAAAACCTAGAAAAATCACCGCGTTTGAAGTTACAGTTCAGGCGTGAGGCCTCCTGCGGGTTTCATCTCGGCTTCAAGGCAGAGATTAGGTTAAAAAACTGAACTGAAATCCCTTTTCTGTCCCTGAGGAGGGAAAACCTTTATTTTACACACCCGAGTGTTTGACAATAAGACTTGTAATAGAGCGCTGAGGTAATAACCACGTGACGTACACCGGCCCTGAATCGGGGACATGGAGCCGGGAGAACCTGCGAGTGAGCGTCTCAGCATGATGTCATCGGGTCACAAACACTGCTCACCATTTGTTCAGCTGACACGCTGCCAGGTCCCACACACACACACAGAGGTGACATCACAGTGACCTCACCCCCTGCCCGCCACCTCCTCCCGGATCAGGACTCAGACCTCCTGGGGGACTGTGGTACCCGATCACCTGATCCAGATCCTCGCTCCGGATCTCCTTTCTCCTGCGATCCAGCGGCGCCTCTAAACGCCTCATCAACATGTTTAATCAAATTAGCAAGCAGCCAAAAATTGACGCTTTTCATTAATTATACAGGATAATTCTAATTGCAAATTCAAATGTATTCTCTCCGAACAGAAGGTGTTCAGTAATATTTCAGGGAATTTGCATATTAAATGGGGGTCGCTGTGCATTATGTATGCTAATGTATGCGCATTGTCTTTATTTTTAACTTGCGGGCCATATGCGCGGCTGCCTGCCTGAGCAGGTGAAAACAGTCCTGAGTGTTTAATTTTGCTGAACAAACGCCACGAGGACGCTTGTCAAGTGTTGTATGGGCCGTGTCAATCTCTGGTTCCTGCTCCTTTCCTTTGCTTTTATTATTGTCTGGTTCCCGGCCTTGGCTTTGATTCGACCGTGGAAGAGAAGTGTTGCTGCTGCAGCTTCCCGTCGCTGCATTTCTGCCTTTTTGCTGTTGTTGTTTTCACGGCTCTTTTGGCTGCCAGCAGTCACTGATGACACTGCACCGTCAGCGCAAACAGAGGGCAGGAGTGTTACACAGCGGGAACCAAGCGCACCTCGACCACCGCAACCTGCGCGCCACCGCGAACACACACTGCCGCACGCACGCACGCACGCACCGCGGACGCTGCAGCCACTCAGGTACGGAAGCCAAATACCGACCGATAGGAATGAAAAAAATAAAAACATGGCAACTGATGGAAGGTCAAAATTAGGAATTTTTGATGTCAGTATGAGATGCAAGTCACATTTTCATTTTTTACTAAGTCAGAAATGCAACTGACTCTCGACAGCAGGATTATGGGAATTAAGGCACGACTTTAAGTAAAAAATCTAAATGTTGACATAGTAAGGCCAAGTTATGAGACATTAAATCAAATTTATGACTTTTTAAGTAAAAAAAAATCATAAATAAAAATGATCAAAGGAAGTAGACGAATAACTAAGTAAAACTTTTGACTGGGAATTCTAAGTTTTGGCTTAGTGAGTAAAAATGACGTTATAATAATTCTACACTTTGAATAACTAACGCAAACGTGCATCTTTTAAGTCAAGATTGGCTCTTAAAAGTTCAGATGCTCCTGGCCTACAAGACCCCCGCTGGTTCTGCCCCATCATGTCTTCACTAACACAGACCTGTGCTCCTGCCAGGTCCCTGCGCTCTGCAGACCAACAGCGTCTGGTGGTACCATGGCAACGAGGAACAGGATCCCTCTGGAGCACCTTCTCTGGATCCGTTCCTCATTGGTGGAACGATCTGCCTGCTCCCACAAGATCAGCAGGTTCTGTAGCCGCCTTTAAAAAGCTCCTGAAGACGCATCTCTTCCACCAACACCTGACTGACCATCACTGACTTCTGCTTCCTCTCTACCTCTGCTCATTAACCCCTTCCTCTCCTCAGCTCTGGATCCTGTGCTGGACTCTGACAGACCGGTTCCTGCTGCTCTGATGCTCCTTGGTACCTCGTGTTGTTAGAACTGCTGCCACTGTCTTCCTCACATGTGAGTCGCTTTGGATAAAAACGTCTGCTGAATGACTACATGGAAGTGGAAATGTAATGTACATGTAAAGTGGTAAGCACAACTATGACAGGCAGACCAAATTATGGGATACTAGACCTTTTACTAAAACCTTTCCCCTTTTTCTGTCAGAAACCAGCTTCTCCAAAGCACGACAGACGAGTTAAACTGTGAAACAACTGAAAGCTGCTCACCTGGAAAGACTTCGACGTGTCTGAGGGGGGAGGAGGGGGGAGGGAAGGGTACTGGAGGGGAAAGACTACAAAGCAGAGCCTTTGAGATAATAGGTGCCATTAAATTTGTAGGCCGTTTTCTCAGGATTGCTTTTAGACAATCGAGTTGTTTTAATGTTGGAGGAGCTGCCTGGTCCTCCATTTGGCAGAGTCCCAGATCAGCTCCATCCTCCTCTTCAAGGAGATGAAAGCCCGACTCCGCCGTCGAGAGGCCAACAATGCCCGGCTTTTGGGGAAAATTGAACATCATTTACACAGAATTACTGTTTCTGTTTGAACTGGGCTCTGCGTTACTGCGGGAGAAATGAAAACTCTGAGAGACATTAGAGGGAATACTAAAACCTGCAGCCCTACAGGTGAAAAAAGCAACACTTCCCTCTTTAACTCGGCTGCTGTCAGAACACACCGGAGGCTGGGACCTTGAATGTTTGATAAATAGTGGAAAACCTCCGCAGCAGCTCAGGCAGGTAGTGAAACTCGTCAAATCAAATCTTTATCGAGACGCTTTCACGTCTACGGTTCCCCGACGGCGGCTCGTCAGACCTAAAACCTTCAGCTCCCTCCTCCTCGCGCATCGACACTTTCCCCTGAAGCTTCCGCGGCGTTTTGCGAGGTGTTAACACGACGCAGGATCAGGGGGAGGGGTGTGTGTGTGTGTGTGTGGGGGGGGGGGGGGGCCTGAGGAAAAAAAAAGATTAATTAAAATGCGGCCGAGTGTGAGCGGGCCCCGTCACCCGTT
>CM022490.1:29903800-29922425 GCA_011952105.1 Coreoperca whiteheadi | reverse complement strand
GGGGAAGGGGGGGGGTGAGGGAGGGGAGGGGGGGGCGGGGGGGGGAGGGGGGGGGGGGGGGGGGGGGGGTGGGGGGGGGGGGTTGAGGCGGATGGCTGCGACCGTGAAGAGGTGTGTTCTGGGTAATTAGAGCCCGGCCTCCTCGTACGCTCTGACACTCTGTGGCAATTTATTGCCCCGCTCGGGCAACTTGTCCACCCATCTAATTGCAATATTAGCGTGTAATAACGGCGGTGCCACGGCGATCCGTCAGCGCCGCGTTCTGCTGCCTCGGCAGGATTTCGGCCATTAACTGGCAGACGGAGGAAACAAAGCGACCTCTGAGAGGATCATCGGCGCGCATTTATATTCCCACACACACAGGGAGAGAGAGAGAGAGGCCCGTTGGTGACCGACAGCAGCGCTTCAGCCGAGCTTCAGCTCCAGGTGTGAACGCTGTTTGTTACGAGTTCAAGGGTCAGTTCACCCAAATATGTTCGCCCTCTGTCTGTCTCTGGGATTACTTCTGTTCCTCCCCCTCAGCACAATGCAGGGGATTCACTCTTTACTGCTCACAGCTTTGAAACAGGACATTTTAAACAGCTGTGTCCTAAATCTCCCCCTCCTTCATTCACTTACAGAAAAGACCCTCAGTAGTTTACGCGCTCAACGTGCGTGTTACCCGGTCAGTTGAGCAATATAACCCCACAGCGTGAGCTTTAACGACATTATTGGCACGACAGTGACGCGGTCAGGACCGAGGCGCCGCCCCTTAGTAACGACCTAGCAACAGAGGACTTCTGGACCCTGCTGAGTCAGCCAGGTAACTTGAGCTAATGCTTTCTAAAATGATGTACTCGTTTCCAAAATTCACGACATGTTCTTGTATGACGGAATCTTCTGCTTCAGTCCACGTTTGTTGGCGTCACTAAACTGTTTGCTCGCACCTGGCGGAGTAACACTGTTGGTGATGAGCCCTGCTGATTGGAGCGCGGCCTGTTGTGTGTTTTGTTGTGTGTATGTATAATGGTTAACTTCACCCAGTACCAATGGGTTGTTTTGCCCTGTGTTAGTATTCTTTTTTATATGACTTTTGAGTCTTTTGGTTTGTTTTTGCCCAGTGTTAGACACAACAAGCTCTAGTTTTACCGTAAAACCGTCACAGATTTATTGTTAGTTGTGCAGAATGATGAAGCAGTGAGCAGTACATTTACCTTAATATGACATTACAACTTGTTGGATTCTGCCTGCCACTCTAACCTATGCTCACCCCTCTACCCTCGCCGTTTACCTGCCCTGCTTTCTGCCGCAGCACATGTGCAGCTTTAACCAGCTTCAGCCGAGCCACACAAGCCAAGGAGCGAACTGTCACGCGTGGTAAAGTCCTATAAACTAACATGAATGTTTTCTGATCTAACACCGAGCCTGCGGCGTCCTTGGGCACGAACTGATGTGCGCACAACCATGTTACAGCAGGTGACTGTGATTGGTGATCACGGCTCTGACTAATGTGTGATTGGCGGGTGTCGGCCTGCGAGAAGCTGCAGTAGCCTGAGTGTAAGAAAGCAAACCAGGACGGATACGAACGAATGCGGCTCCGACACACTCTGCTTTGTGTGTTTGCTACTGTTAATGATTCGGAGAAGTTTACAAGTAATATGAGTTTGGCATTTGGCTTAAAGAGGTGACACAACCTCAGCGGCACATTCGAGCAGAAGAAAAGGAAAAAGGAAACAGACCAACATGGGAACTGATGCCAACACTGTTCAACATTACATCCAACCAGCAGTCAGGAGGTCAAAGGTCAGAGGTCACAGCAGCCAGAGGACACACGGACAAAGTGCTCATGTGCCTCAAATGATCAGTGATGATGGAGGGCATCATGGAGAGCGTCGTGTTAAAGATAAGACAGGAACATCACAAAGATCAGTTTCCACACAACAGCAGGAATAATGTGTGTGTGTGTGTGTTGGCATCAGTTTGATTTACTTCAGCGAGACGTGAATTCACAACATTAAACTGCTTTACTGTAGCTACATCATTTGTACGACGGGTCTCTAAACACACTAAAACACCACCCCCATGTGTAATGTGTGTAATGTGTGTGTGTGTGTTACAGAGGGGGTCACAGTAATAAATCTTGCATTTCTTAACAGGCGCTAAAATGCAGAGAAACAAGCAGAGCTGCTGTAAATCACAGGCAGAGGACTGACAGAGTGTGTGTCTGCACATATATGTGTGTGTGTGTCTATGTTACTGTGTGTGTGCATGTCCATTAGCATGCGCACAATAACTGTGTGTGTGTGTGTGTGTGTATTCCCTGGGCTGGTGCACTAGTATCAGCGTCCTGTCGTGTCCTAATTAAAGCGGTCAAGCTGCAGAGAAACAACGAGGAACAAAGTCGAAAACGATCCGAGACATTTTCCAGCGACAGAGAGTTTGTTCTGAACGTTGCAGAACACAAACTGATACGGGTGTGAACATGCAACACAACAGCGCTGTCTGAATGTCTATCACTACGCCCTGTGCAAGACGCCGCAGGATCAAACTCAAGGGTCGCATGGAGACGGCTGCCTCAGCTCTGAGCGCTCTGGTGCTTCTTCTGTTCGTTCTACGCTCACGTTTGTCAGGAGGGGGCGGTTAGACGTGTTTCACTGAAGCCGGACTCGGGGGGGTGAAACCCAGACGGTGCGGTACATTTACTGGGCTTCCACCAGCTTCGCCAGCCTGACCGGACAGCTTCTTTCCACACACCATCATCCTCATGCGCAGTTGATTAGAAGAAAGCAACCCTTACGCACTGGACCCACAGCTATACACATTCAGCCAGGGAAGTTCTCTCGGTGCTTCTGTATGATGAAATGCTGGACGGTTCTGGCTCTGTTCGCAGCACAGTGGAGACACCACTGCTCTGCCCAGCAGTACCCACAATGCCGTGTGTGTCCGTAGATGGTGGCGTGACGTATAGAGTCCACCTCATGTGTGACAGAACACGCAGAGAGGTGACAGAACCCCTAACAACACCCATCAAACGCACACACCAGAACGCACACACAGCCCGAGGTGAGCGCACAGACCAGTGTGTGTGTGTGTGTGTGTGTGTGTGTGTGTGTGTGTGTGTGTCCTGGCCGCAGTCCAAGGCCTCTCTAACGAGCCAACATGGAGTTGGTACTGACCCCCTCCGTCTTCCCCCTCCTTCTCCCTCCTGACCTCCTCTGAGGTCATTGGCTCCCACCACTGCGACCCGACCAATCACAGCCGGGCGCTGTGACGGACAGCCGCCGACTCCAAGGACACCGAGGGCGGAGGGATTAGACAGCGAGGACGAAGGCAGCGTTAATAAAGGATTGTGATGCTGATGTTTTGAATCGTCTGATTGGCTGTCGGAGTTAATATTCACACTGAGGGACGATGGGAGGTTTTTTTATGTGGCATTGGATGAAAAATAAATGAAGGCTTCATCACTGCTGGTTTGAAATGAAACAAAGTCAAGGCAGCAGGTTTGTCCAGACGTGTGGTCGACACAACAAAGCCAGAAGGTTCACAACAATATATATATTTATATCAAGCTAGAAAATAACAAACTGCTTTTCATAGTTAACAGAGGGAGAGATGACGGGGGGTGAGGGGCAAAGATACCGTGTGAGGTGAAAGGGACAGAACACGCAGGTGTTCTAAAAACTACAGGAAGTTATTTATTGTAGTTTGGCTGCTGATTTGGCCGCTCTCCAACACGGTCAGCAGGTGGCGCTACTTTAAAACACTTAGTGTCCTCCCCGACTCAGTCAGACCTGAACTCTCAGAGATGAGACTCATGTTGGATCCTTCAGTGGGACTCACCCTTCCAGAGGACGTCAGTGTCTCTGAGGTCCGTCAGAACGAACCTCCAGAGAGAACCGAGGCTGCAGAACCTGCCTGAGAACCTTCCTGTCTCTGAGGTCCCTTTAGTGTCCCAGCTGTCTGTCCGTCCCTCAGTCCCCTGCAGACGGGAGCTGCTGGGACACTTTCACTTCAAGGGAACTAACACAGGCTGAAAACACAGGGCTCAAGTTGTAGCCCACAGCTGACTGACTGACTCCATTGCAACGTCCTGTTTACATCCGCCAAAGCATTCTGGGAACCGTATTTTCCAGAACCATCAACATGGTTATATTCCAGTAACACGCCCCTCTGTCCATCCATGTACACATATTTGCTCTGCGTTGGAAACATGTGGACATACAGACAACAAAAGTCTACGTTTGGGGGCACATTGGAGGTGAAATGGTACGTAAATGTCTAAATTATTAATGTGTTATCACTTAAAATAAAATCATCTATTTTCCTTTTATTTGTGATTTTCAGATCAATGATCCAATATGAATTCAAATCAATCTTTCCATCTGTGCCTTTCGTCAGAGAACACGTGAACATTTGCACTACGGTTGGGTTAGTTGGTACAAATGTTTCAGATCGAGTTTCCTTTGTCGCCTACTTTGATCCGACAATTTTACAAACCAGTAAATGTGTTTGATTTCACCTGGTGCACATAAACTAATGTCCACTGGATAAACTCCGTTGTTAAAAAAGATCCAGTGAACTGAAGAGAATCCAAACAGATCAAATTGGGCCTTTCTGAACGCAAAGTGAATTCAGCGCGGCGATCGTTGCCCGTATAGGCGCCTCCTTAGCATCACATTTACATTTATTGACAGAAACCCGATACTCTGACAGATAATGTTGTATTTGCAAAATGTCTGATTGATTCTATATTATAATCACCCATTGTCTCCAATAAATCTAAATGGGGGTTTTTTTTCTCCCTGGAAACCATGCAGAGGAGGATTTTTCCCTGGGTGCTGCCTGAGAGGCAAACCGCAGGGCAGAAAGAGATCAGTGGATATCGTGTCTGTGCACAACAGGAAGGAGACAGGTATCTTTGTCACATTAAGTCCTGCTCATAAAACCATAATTTATGGAAGTCTGAGGACGTACAGATCTGATCGGGGGGCTGCGCGCCGACTGCAGCGTTCAAACGCCATTTTCTGTGTGGTGTTGATTACACAGTTCACACAGTCAAGTAACGTGTCGGAAGTGAGAGGTGAGGAAGAGGTGAAAACTGAAGCAGGAAGAACAAAGAAATCAGGCTGATGTCGGCTGTGTTTGTACAAAGAAGGCAGCTGGAGGTTTTCCATGTTTTATACACACACACACACACACACACGCACACACTCACGTTTTAAAATGTTATGGCTATAATCCAAGTATCTGATCAGTTTCTACATTGATTTTCTTCCATCCAGGCAGCCATTTGTTTCAATTAATGTCTGTAAAAATCAACCTGCAGAGACTTCAGAGTGGAGGAGTTGATGTTCGTGTCAAAGCTACACAACAACCATCATGTAAAAACTCCCCCCGATGGTGCGTTCAAGGACATTTATTGCTGCCGAGGAACATTTTCCAAACGAATAGACATGTTTTTCTTTGCACATCATCTCTGTTTGTTTATTGATTTTCTTCTGGGTTCAACTTTCTGACAACAAAGTTCTGCTTTGTAGCAGCTAAATATGAATCCTGAAAAGTCAGAGTGTCCTTGAAAGCACCAGCACACAAGTTTCTATCTTGCCGCTGATGAAAATATAACTTTCGTTTCCAAGGTCAAGAACAAACGTTAGTGCTCCACTTTTTAAGCCAACATGGACAAGAAGTCCTTAAAGTGCTCAGACAGAAATGGAAATTTTAACATCTACAACTCCTCAACAACTGGGCGACTGCATCTGCTGCCGAAGATCATGGGATACGATCGAAAGGCAGCAAATGGACCTCGAGGTGAGATGGTTTTGTCAAAAAAAAAGAAATAAACTTCATTCTTGACCATGGAAAAAGTTATTTGAAAAAAATAACCTTAACTCAAGGTCCACTTACTAATTCTTTCAAGAGATTTCAACCTTGTCTCAGGCTGTTCATCGGTGGATAAAGTTTGTCATGAAGCAGTCCTTTCCATTTTTCTCTCAGGACGTCTTTTCCTAAAATAAAGAATAAACCTTCATGCTTCTGTTCGGAAAAACGGAAAAGATCCATCCCGCCTGCTCATGAAGACCATGAGTTATGGTCGAAAGCTCCATAAAAAGCTCGTCAGTGGACCTTGAGTTAACTTTAATGTGAAGAAGAAGTTGAATAAATATTGACTGTGATGGATTATGTTCCCGCAGCACGTTTCAAGTCTAGAAATGAACAGAAACCAGCGACTGTGGAAGGAAGAACTCTGACGAGCAGTGAATGAAAAAGTAAAGGAACTAAAAGGAGGGAAAGAGCAGCAGCGTGTGAGCAGGACGAGAGTGATCCTGATCAGCTTCATGCTCAACAAGGTCCACCTCAGGACGACAGCTGATGCCTTAACTGCTTCAACTGGTACGTCAGGTGACCTCAAACACGAAAGCGAATAATTCCCAGAAGAGTGGGTCCGTTAATTCACCTTAAATGATGTCATCTTCGGTAAAACGTGAACCCAAAACGCAGCAGTGTGCGTTTACACTTTGACCACCTGATGTAAAGCGAGCGTCCTGCACCTGAACCCGACTCCACAAGTAAAGTGCGGCTGTGGCTTGGTGGCAGAGCGGTCGTCCACCAATCGGAAGGTTGGCGGTTCGATCCCGGCTTCCCCCGGCCATGTGTCGAAGTATCCTTGAGCAAGATACTGAACCCTCAACTGCTCCCGAAGCTGCGCCTTCGGTGTGTGAGTGAGTGTTACTGGTTAGTTTAATTTGTATTGATGGGCAGTTAGCTCCTGCCATCAGTGTATGAATGTGTGTGAATGGGGTGAATGTGATGTAGTGTAAAAGCGCTTTGAGTAGTCAGAAAGACTAGAAAAGCGCTATACAAGTACAGTCCATTTACCATCCATTTAAAGAATGAAACTGTGTGTGTGTGTGTGTGTGTGTGTGTGTGTGCGTGTGTTGAAGAGAGAAGACGGACAGGTACAGGTGAGTTCCTACCTGTCGATGATGACGGGGTCGGAGGGCGTCTCGTTGCGATTTCCGCAGCTCTTCTTGTCACAACACCGACTGGAAGAGAGAACAACACGTTGAGCTTTACTACGTTTCCCACGTGAGCGTGCTGCGATGACATAACAGAGATTCAAATGCAACGCAAGCAGTGCTAAATGTCTGAATATTTTAGTTTTTTCCAAACTTCAAATAAAGAGTGACACTGCCGAAACGCTCATCCTATCGTTCATCATACTGCCGGAGCAGTGATAATACTTCAACAAGATACCAGCTGACGGCAACTTCCTTCAAGAGCTGTCTGGGAAAACACATAATAATATCAAAATGTGATAATATAACTCAGACTGCAGCGTAATGACTACTTTTACTTTTTATACTTTAGATGCTTTTTGAAATGAATACTTCCATATTTGTACTTAACATTTAAAAGCCGGACCTTTCCTCATTAGACAGGATGATTTTCATACAGCAGGACCTTTACTCCAGTGTTCTCTCTACAAAGCTCCTCGCGTAGAGGTGGCAACCAACCGCCGACTGACGTGCAGCTTCGGCAGCCAGACACGAAGCCGGAGGGGCAGCTGGACATAATGACCCCGGGCCTGCCTTGGGTTTCTTTATGCTTCTTTATATTCCCATTATGTTTACTGTTTTGCACCAGAAACACCAAAGCAGGCTCCTCGTACGTGGAAACCTGCTTGGCAATAAAGCGGTTTCTGATTCCGATAGATTTATTCGTATTTTAACACATTAAAAACAAGGAAAAATAGAAATCACTCAGTTTAAGACAACGAGACTAAAAAGCTTGTTCTGAAAACACTGAAGTTGTTCCTGGGAGCATTCAAACTAAAAGCCAAAAGTCTTTTCCACTTCAGAAGTGACTTGC
Source organism: Coreoperca whiteheadi (assembly GCA_011952105.1). Taxonomy (NCBI): domain Eukaryota; kingdom Metazoa; phylum Chordata; class Actinopteri; order Centrarchiformes; family Sinipercidae; genus Coreoperca; species Coreoperca whiteheadi. The sequence goes on along the minus strand of CM022490.1, from coordinate 29,914,577 downwards.
AGCTTTTCTTTCTTTCTTTATATTATATAAACTAATATAACCATCTTTGGGTTAAAAGTCAAAGAAATCTTTTCAGGAAACTTTCAAGAGATTATTAGGGAACTAACTAACGCCAAATATCAACTTTTATCCCCTTCCCCCTCTAACACACTCTCTCTGTCCAGCTGGGCGGGGTCCAAGCCAAGGTCACTAACAGTTGGACGACGCCCAGCGATGGAGGCACCGCTGCGGACCCCCCCAACCTGACCCCCAGTGCCATCGCCCCTGACAACCGGCCAGCCAACCGGACGGCTGCGCGCCAAACAGCCGTCCAGGTAGCCAGAGGGCAAACCGGCCGGCGAGCGTTTCCTCCAAACACACTCCAACACGAAACCGGACCAGACGACCAGGAGCTGGTCCAGAGTCTGTGGAGGCATCCGGAGGGAGGAGGGAGCGCTGGGTTTCCGTTTCAGCTCTGCAGGGGGGGCGGGTGGAGCCAAATGAGGCTTTTGGTGTCGTGGGTCAGCGTGGCATGTTGAACAGCAGCAGACTGAATCCAACACATTAATATCCATCAGACAGACGCAGAGGAGAACCGGCTGCAAACAGTCTGGATGACGAAGCGTTCAAATGTACGGCGTTCAGTGAACACACCACGAGGTTCAGAGTCAGTACATTTACTCAAGTAATGTACTTAAGTACAGTTCCAAGGTATTTACATTTTATGCTACTTTATACTTTCAGAGGGAAATCTTGTCCTTCTAGCTGTTACTAGTGGCTACCGACGACAGAGTCACTATTCACCAAATCAAATACCAAGTTTAAATTCATTATAGTACACTTACAGAAATAATGAATTCTTTACAAAACTTGTATTCACAATAAGTGCAAATAATAATTCATACTTTTATGCAAGTAACATTTAAACGCAGGAGTGTTACGTTTTGAATAGTTTTGTGTTTGAGTCACAGTAAGAGGAAATATTGTTATTCTTTTCAACCTCCAACGAGACAGAAATGTAAGAAGTTTGTCAGAATGAATGTAAAACCCTAAACGTCAGCGTGCTCTCGAGCGTTCTGACAGAACTGATCTATCTATCATTAACAACAACACTATCTTGACATAAGATCTAATTCTCTGCCTATAATTTTCCGACAAGCTGCTCTGCACAATGAATTCACATCCCCCCCCCTCTCTTATCGCTGTGAGGGTCATTAACATATCTTCCGGTAATTCTTAAAAATTAATCATATTGCATATGACCCGCGACGTCCAATTACGCTCCTGCATTCGCCCCATGCTGTCCTGAATCAAATTGCCATTTGACAAACAAGCATCAGATCGAGCCCGCGAATGCCAAATGAGACGCTTTATGAATCATTTATCACGCCGTTTGATCTCTAAGTACAGAAAAATCATAAACTAAGCGCTGTGTTTGTGTCCCCGCTGTCTCTCTGTCTCTGTATGGATCTGTATGTGTGACTGTTGCCATAGAATGCGCCACAATAATTTATTCCCCCAGCTACTTGGAACCATTAGTGAAAGTTCCAGGAGACCAATTAGCATTGGAAACCCACTGGTGCTGCTGTGGTGACAACCTCCTCCAAACTGCCAAAGAAGTGTTATAAACAAACTGGACCCCAGGAGCACTGCCGGGGCCCCTCCAGGGACCCGGGGCCCCTTTCCAAAGACGAAAACAAACCTTGGCTGAGCGTCCACAATTTCGCCTTAATGATGTTTCCCCCCGGGCCGCAAACAGGCTAACACCACGGCCGGCTAATGACTGAGAGGAACAACACACACAAACCTGAGAGGGAGTGTGAAGCCATGAGAGAGAGAGAGAGAGAGAGAGAGAGAGAGAGAGAGAGAGTGTGTGTGTGTGTGTGTGGCTAAAAACCGGCAAACATAAAACAAACAGAGTGTGTGTGTGTGTGTGTGTTGTTGCCGCTGTCACTCATTTTGGCGAGTTCATCCCTCGTTGCCGCTGCAGAGAGGCTCCTCAGGTTGCTATACAGCCACCACAACCACACACACACACACACACACACACACACACACACGCTCAGGCCCCAAAAATAATTCAGCCACAGGAGCCAGTTTGGCCGGCGAGCCTCGGCCGGGCCACACAAGCATCATTACCGCTGGCTGCTCCTCCTCGCCGCTCAGCAGCCACTTCAGACGTCGGCACAAGTGGAATCTACTTAAGGCACAAAGGGAAGGTTTGTCCGGGCATGTCGGCGCTCCACTATCACACACACACACACACAATAAAAGAAAAAAAAGCTGAGAGAGCCCTTCAAAGGCTCCCTGAGGAACGTGCAGCGCGGCGTCAGAGGCCGGCGCTCAGATCACAGCGTCCAGATAACACTGAGCAGGACGGGCCGGCAGCGCAGGGCTCGCTTTCAAAGGGCAAGTGCTGCAATTACCCGAAGGCCTGGAACGCCTCGGCAGCAGCAGCCAGGCCTGACGATTCGCTGCAGCCAGCGCCGCCTGGCCTGGACGCCGCCTTCCTCTCGGCGAGCGTGGCAGCAGGTTTTCCTCAGCATCGCCCGGAGCCTGGCAGCCAGCGAGGGAGCAAGGTGGTTGAGAGGCGAGGCGAGCGGCCCGGAGCTGGCGAGCCTCCGGGAGCCCGCTGGCAACGCCGCCGTGCCAACCTGGCTGCGGCCGCTGTGCACGCTCGCTGGTTTGTGATTGGTAGTTTTGGAAAGCAGCAGAGGTCCGTTTGAGAATGGTTAATGTGCCGCAACGATACGACCGAGAGGTCACACACACTCTGTTCAGTTTGTCTTTGTGCCGTCAAGGAACGTCCCGTCATAACTGAAGAACCTGACGGAGGAGTCACGTCTCCGAGAAATACGCGACTTTGTTTTCCCGGGTCGTTTCGAGCCAATGAAGTGCAACATTTATAAACAGCACAGGAGTCAGAGGTCAGAGGTCGAGGAGGACGGTGGATGTACAAAGAGCTGGACTTTGAAAGATTGTAGTTTAATTTAAATGTTGATTAAGTCTCATGTTTCGCGTCACTGCGGACTTTTTTCAGTATTTAACCAAGAAGCACCACCTCTCTGTAACCGGAGCAGCTGCTGCCTGAACAGAACCATGACGCTGTCGTCGCTTTGAGCAGATATTATACTGTAAGAGCAGACATTTTGGTGGGAACATTTTACCGACACGTTAAATATCAACATTATTATTTGCGAGCTGCCATTTAATTAACGTTTCTTCATTATTTAGATTTGAAAAAGCAGCATTAACAGAGCGACTGAAGGTCCCTGTGTATAATGACATCATACTAAATGCTCTGCGACATCATTGGATTTTGCATTAATTTAAACAGATATAAATAATACTGTATAACCATTTTAGATTGTTTACACAGCAGGACGACAGCAAGCCAAGTGGAGCCACAGCAGCTAGAGCACTGGTGTGAACATGTAGAGCCACGTCACCACATCGTAACAAAATATACCGCGGAAATGGACGGCTGTCTTATAACTGCTGTGATTAATGATTAATGATTACAGCATGTGGGCTGTAAACCTCCACTATAGCGAGTTAGCTCCTGGATCTGGGTGGGTCTAACTGGGCTCCCCGTCAGCAGGGACGGGTCATAAACGGGGGGGGGGGGGGGCGGACTCGTGTCCAGTTGGGTTATTTTGGTTAGGGGACAGTGGAAAACGCCTGTGAAACACCTCTGACCTTTTGGTGAATACATTCAAATCTGAAGGAAATTATAAGAGGCTAATAAGCACTTTGATAATTAATAAATAAATAACACCAAAATAAAAGTTAGGTCCTTCCACAAACACGGGTAGGCTTATTCAACACACAAACAACAAAAAATATATATAATGTGAAAAATAAAATGTGAATCTCCTCAGTAACTTCAGCTGTCGTGTAAACGTAGTGGAGTCAAAAGCAAAATATTTCCCTTCTCCAAAATGGAAATAGGAGATGGAGTCGGGTGGTTTCCTGTTCTATTACTGTTCTATTACTCCTATGGGATTCCTCCACCTGCACGCACTGAAACAGGTGCTACACCCAAAAGGTGCAGCCACGGTGAGTGTGATCCAGGTAGACAAACCAACAGGGACGCCCATAAAGACAACCTCACCTGGGACCGTGACGGCAGAGACAGAGACGGAAAGAGTGAGCCGGCCTCTGATCCCTCACTCATTAGCGAATGGAAACACAGCATCCATCAGGGGGAAAGCTGGTTAATAATCGCACTCAATCACATAATGACTGAAGCGCCGAGATGCAGACAGCCAGCCGTCATTATGGAAATGAAGCTCGTATCGAAGGAATCTCACAGGGGGGAAATGAGCTCGACGCCCCGATAAAAGTCAGTGCAGGAGGGAAGTTTAGAGATAGTGAAGTTTGGGTGAAGAAGGGAGGGAGATAAAACACAGAGCGGGTGTACGAGGAGAGGCCAGATCACGGGGCGCGTCAGACCTGGTTCTCATCGGTTACGCAGGAACTGCTGACGCTTTCGTGTGCAACACCTTCCATTAAAAACTTAGCGAAGACACTCAAAAGTAAAGACTCAGTCTGCTGTTCATCTAAAGCAGTCCCCTCCATACGTATACCAGTGTACTGTAGCTGGGACCAGCTCGCTGTTGTTTGTGAATCAGATCCGGTTGACTCGCGAAACATCGGACCTGAACTCAGTAAATTAAACGTAAAATCTAAACGTGTTTTCTCGTCTACATGAAGAGAAACAACACACAAAGCTTCAGTTGTGTGTTTGTCATATGCGTGTGTGTCCTATTTTTATCCCCCCCGCCACTCTTCTTCTTCCTCTTCACTCCTGTCTGAACCAGCAAAACCATTAACTCGCAGACGACAGCACAGACACGCAGGGCAGGAAACGTGTTGATTGGTGTGATGAACGACAAACCAACAGCTGCTCTTTTTTCTCTCTCTCTCTCACACACACACACACACACACACACACACACACACTCTAACAAAAACACAAGCAAACAAACACACACATACGTAGATGCTCATACAAGCAGCTTTACAGAATGATATCTAAAGAAACGTCAGACGTACAATAATAATGAAATAACAGAAAGTAAAATAATCGTAAAACTCTAATATTGAGCAGAAGAGTATATATCAAATGTACATTTAAAAATGTAAACAAGGAAAAAATGGTTGGATGTCTTCACTGTGTTTATAATTTATAATTCTTTCAAATTATATATGATTATAAATAAAATATTTTAAGAACAGTAAACAAATGTATACACATATATACACACACACACACACGCACACACACATATATACATTGTTTGTATTGGTATTATTTTTGGGTTTCTGGACCGTGTGTCCCGAATAAAAGTTTTGATTGATTGATATACACATATATACACACACACACATATATATATATAAAAAAGATATATTTATATAAAACATATTATTTACAGTCACTATGTGTGATAATGTAGGAGAACCCTGCTAATGGTAATTCCTATTATTATGGACAACGTTAAAAGAAACTGTTTAATGAGTTATAGTCAGAGGTGCTTTTATTTTGAAGCTCAAAGGAACTGGCGTGCCCAGCGTCCATCTAAAGTCCAGATAGGGGAGTACAACGTTGGTTTGCAGCCTCCACTACACTTTTTTTTTTTTTTTTGATATTTCATAGACAAAATAATCGGCGGACTGATGGATCATGACAGTAATCGTTAGTTGCAGCTCACAATGGACCAAATCACCCAGAGGTGTTAGTGCGACAGCTACCATGTACATGAATAATGAAAGTCAAACGTAGACATTTAGTTCTTCAGGTACAATACAACTGTGCTTGACCATCTAAATGTTAATTTAATATACTGAACTTGTACAGTGATTACACCGCACAACGGCAAAACATGTTTGTTTTTTTAATCTTCCGGCTCTGACGCGACTGTTAATACCCACGCGCAGACACTTCCTCTGCAGCATAATTAACGCTCACACACACACACCACGCAGTGGGTGGATAATGACACAGCGGCGTGTTTAAATCCCACGTATACTTTAATGGTTCTTCAGAGCTCCTGGGAGTAAAAATTAAAAACTTGCAGGTGCATCAACAGTCATTTGCCCTGCGCAGAGTGCCACTGAGCAAGGCACCAAACCCCCGAACAGCTCCTGTGAGAACGTTATCAGGGTTTATTACCTGCACATGATCTCGTGGGTGAGGAGGACGCGACACATCTCCGGGTTCTTGTCCTGACCTTCGTACAGGATGGCCTGGAGGGGGCAGGGACACAGACAGAAGGCTGAGACGCTGATGAACAGTCAAACCTTTCATACAGAAGAAGCTCAACAATAAAATACCTGAAACGCTAAAATAAGTGATACGCTTGCACTTCATAAAAGCCACTATTTGTAAGATTTCGTCATTTTCAGAAAAGACACAGGAATGAATATATGTTTTCACATCATGACAATGTTGTACATTCGTGTTACTGGTGCGAGTGCTGGGGAGGTGGCAGGTTACGCTCTTTCCAGGTTTAGATAAATTATGTTCAGCCTAAAAAGGTCAAAAAATTAAAAAGACAAATTTCCCGTGACATTACGCTTATCTACAGGCGTTGCTTGGTGCACATTTGAACCAGTTTACATGGCGAGCTGTTTTATGCAGATCGTTTGATCTGAACTAATGAGGCAGCTGATGTGTTGATTTGTGCAGGTGTTGCTTTTATTTTGTCCCCGCCACCCCCCCACCCCACACACTTTGATTGGACGTCAGCAAACATGGCCTCCGACCACTTCCTGCACACACACACCCCCCCACACACCTCCCCTTTTGGTGGTCTCAGCCTCCTCAGGCCTTCCCAGAATTCCCTGCCAGATGGCGGGCGGCGCCCCAGGATGAAGCCCCCCTCCCGTCCTCCCCCCTCCTCACCCCCACAGAGCTGTCATGTCAGCGTCCGGATGACGGATGACCGCTGTGTGTGTGTGTGTGTGTGTGTGTGGAGCTTTTTGTAATACCCTGGTGGTTGTAAATGAACTCCAGTAAGAGTGTGTGTGTGTGTGTGTGTGTGTGTGTGTGTGTGTGTGTGTGTGTGTCCTCCCCCCTCCTCCCCTCTTTCCCGACGATGACCTACCACTACCTCATCCACCTTTATAGTCAAAACAGACCTCCACCCTGCACACACACACACACACACACACACACACACACACACACACACACACACACACACACACACCCTGGGGGACAATACTTTTAGGATAACGACCACTTCTGCATTATTGATCCTGATGCTGGCTCTGTTCCTCTGGATTAAAATGCTCCAGTTTGACCAGGAGGGATGTGGATTGCATCAGGAACACACACACACACACACACACACACACACACACACACACACACACACACACAGTGTATGTGGATTTGGTGGTCGATATTTATACATCATCATTCCTGATGCAAGAGTCCCGTGAGTGTGTGATTGCATGTCCACTTTCATGCTTGTTTGTGGGTTAATGTCCACATTCTGCTGTGAGCGTGTGCTCTTTATGTCCATCTCTGTGAGGACCAGCTAGAGTTTTAGACCTTGACTGTGAGGACATTTTTGAAGGTGAAGACATTTTTATAGCAAGTGGACATTTTCAGACAGTGAGGACATTTTAGAAAGTGATCAAACTTTCTGGACAGTGAGGACATTTTTGGAAATTCAGGATATTTGTCTGGCTTTCACTTCTTATATTGGCTGTTTGAGGGTTCAGACTTTGTTTTAGGGTTTAGGTTCAAGTTAGACTTGAACTAGGGGCTATGAGGGTCCTCACAGGTATAGCGTACAAATACGTGTGTGTGTGTCCTCCGTTTTTAGCTCAGCGTCTGCAGACTCTGATGCAGTTCTGACCTCACTGAGTCTCTGATTTGTTCTACAACTTTTCGTTTGTTGCTCAGAAATGTCTTTCGCCCAACAGAAATCTCCCGCAGAGATGTGACAGCTGATGTCACAGCTGATGTCACACACTCTCTGTGTGATGTAACTTTCTGTATAAAAGTGGTGGTGGCGGCCGCGTCGCTCCACAGTCCAATCTGCATTCATTCAGCTCTGACAATCCCACGGACGCGGGGCCCCTAACAGGCCCTCGACGGGGTTTTATCGATCCGTGGGGACTCCAGCCGACCTGTCTGTCAGATCAGGCTGTCGACCAATGGGGTGTCATGTAGTGGGAGGTGAAGGTGGAGATGTGTGTGTGTGTACGGGGGGGTTGTCATGGAGGAAGGAGTGTCAGGATTATTGTCTCCAGTGTGCCGTCGCTGCGCCACATTAGGGCCTATTGATCGGTTTCCGTGGCTGACGCTTTGTGGAGGAGCCGCTTGGTACATCGATCGGTGACATGCCGACAGGGCCGAACCAGCGGGGGGGGTAAATAAGCAGGAGGTGTAGCTGTGAGGACGGGTGGAGGGTTAAACAGGTGCTTGGAAAATGATTTATTTTTGGAAGATTGTATTTAATGTGAAGACATGGAATTAGTTGATGTAAAAGAGAGCTTTTGTTGGTCAACAGGTTCATTTCTTCCAGTTTGGCTTCCTACAACTGTGTCAGCTGGTTTTAGTTATCTGGTAATCAGTTAAGAACAGCATCAACTAAGATAGGATCCATTATTACTTGATCCTGCGCTCCTGTCTTGTAGAGAGAGACTTTGTGCTCGCGTGGGGCATTTTCCCAACCAAAGTGGAGTTCTTCAGGTAGTATTACTCCACTAGAGTTCAGTTTGGTCTCTGCCTCCATAATGAAGCTGCACTGAACGTAATAGGAACCGGGAGGCAACCCGCTCGATACGTAATGCACAAAGGGCAGCAGGTGGGGGGGTGAGGGTCAATAGAGAACGTTTGGATAAAGGTTTGGATAAATTAAGAAACAAATGTTATTCGCACAGATGCAGCCTGCCGTACCTGTTGGGGGTTTATTACTAATCCTGTTCAATCAATTAAGAAAAATGTCACCCTCAAATTGGTTTTAAGGAAGTGCAGAAACATTGCAGAAATGAGCGCAAGTGAAAATATATAAAACGATTGACTGGATTTGATTCTGTCATTAACAACCTACGAATGTCCAGATGTTCACAAAACAAGAAAAGAAGAAAGCAAAAACACAGATTCAGTCCAACACAGGACGCCCAAAGACTAATTACTAAATTAAATGATAAAAAACTATAAATAGCCTGTGACACAAACGAAGCGTTGCATGAACTGATAAAGACCTTCAGTCATTAAAGGTATTATACATATACATTAAACATACATAAAGTAGCTAATAATAGAATTTCCGAGACGTTATATTCTGTAATCTTGTATTTTTTGTTTTCTAATTGTATAATTATGAATCTAATTATTCATTAATTATGAAGTGTATTAATTGGTCCTTGCAGTTTTCCTGTTTTAACGTGTTTTGTTCTGCAAAGTGTTTTAAGATGTTGTTATAAACCCAATGGAAACAATCCGTTAGTCGAACCCACCACGAAGAACGTTTAGATGATCGTTCTAAGACTCCTGTTGAGGTTAAAGAGAAGCTTCGGCCGTGAGGAACTGCAGGATCTGGAGATGAGTGAACTTCGGGAATGAAGCCGGGAGGTCGGCTGGGATCCTGGAAATATTTGGGCGGTTTCACAGGTTCAAATCCCACGTGGGGGCTCTGAGTGAGTGAAAACCGGAAAAGTGGGAGGAACGGGAGGATCTGGAGTCAGCTAAAGAGCGAGCTGCACCGCTGGAAAGGAAAACACATCAGCGCTGCTCGAGTTTAGGAAAGTAAGAAGGGTGTAGAGGAGGAGGAGGAAGAGGAGGAGAGGTAGACGAAGGGTTTGAGGAGATTCTTCAAGTGAAGCGGAGTTTTTAGTTAAAGCGAGAGGAAGGAGAGCAGAGTTTGAGGGAATATTCTGGGGTTGACAGAAGACCAGAAAGAAAGCAAAAGGTTCCGATGTGGTTGACCGTTTCATGCCTGGTAAGGGCACGCTCCGAGAGTCACGGAGGGCGAGAGGGCAGTTAGTGGGAGTTACGTGCTGGAACTATTCGCCAGGCAGCCAGCCGAGACCTAAGTTTCCCTAAGCGAAGCTAGCCTCCTGACTCCGGGGGCCCGACGCCTAAAACTGTGTAGACTCACGAGTTACTACTGTTCCTGTGCTGAACGACAGCATCCGCTGGCTTTATAACTGTTAAACTGACCATCAACTGAATCAGCGTTATCTCGATGGGAAATAAGCTAATAAGAATATATGTGACACACTTATATGTTGTTTGTTCCAAACGTCTCGAGTCAATTCACAAATCTGACTCTGAAATGTGGATTCAGGTCTTTTGTGAGGTTCTGCATGTTTGCATCTTCTCACCTGTTTGGTCATGGAGTCTATCAGCCGCACAAAAAGGTCCTGCTCCGTCCTGATGCCTGAAAAACAGCAACACAAACAGTAATGAGCCGAAGACACACACACACACACAAACCGTTTTCGTAATTATGGCTGAGCCTGAGCAGAACTGACTGCCTGATGACACGTTTACTCCACCAACACACATACATGCGTTAGCCTGATATGCTAATTTGATCTCAGTATGCAAAAGAAGAAAAATCCCCCCCAACAAAAGAAGTGATTCCTAATAATGTTCTGTAAATGAATTCTGTTATTATTTATGTCCCGGTAGTGTATTTATGTTTTCTGTAGCTCTTGTCATCTCGTCCCGGCTACGCTAACCCCCCTCAGCAAAAACAAACATTAGCGCGGCTCCAGAGCTGTTTATTATTTATAGGCCAGGCCGCCTCTAACTGCCGAGCGCCTACCC
>CM022490.1:29892468-29903775 GCA_011952105.1 Coreoperca whiteheadi | reverse complement strand
ACCTCCACCCTCCAACACCCCCCCGCTGCCTTTTTCCTCAAGGATAACAAGGAATCCTCATTCTGAGACAAATTAAATATCAATCAGGATTGCTTGTCTTTTATTAGCTATGCATCGGAGCGTAAATGTGACACAAACACGACATGGGGTGGAGGAAGCAAATTGCAGGGAACACCTGTTAGCGGCGGAGTTGCTCTAATTGTGTTCGATGCTGTGCGTTTGCTTTTTATCCCCCCTTCTTGTTTTTCGGGCCGTTTCCTCGCAGCTTCCTCTGCTTTCTAATTGACATGATTCACTCCTCGCTCTGCAGCTGAGTGCTGAGCAGTCGGCAGCCTAAATGGCGGCTATCTGTCCCGGTTGCAGATGAGGTCAATTACCTCCATGCGATGCTAATCCGACGATGCCGACTCATATTAGAGTGATTTATCCCCCTTTGGAAGAAAACGCTCTTTTATGTCCCACTTTATCTGGTGTTTCTGCAGGGGTCTGAGAGCATTACGGCCGTCCTCCTCCTGCAGGTCTGGACTCGCGCCAGCACAAAGCCGAGCTGTGTGTTTTGAATCAGCAAAAGATCCCTCCACGCCCCCCCCCCCTCAATGGACAAAACAGAGTTCAGGTTTGGTTAGTTGTCAGATATTCCAGATGTCTGAAAAGCTGCTCGCTCTCTCTGTGTGTGCTGATAATGAAAAAGTTTTTCCAGTCTTAAAAGTGCACAGTTCACTTCACCAGAAGTCTGCTGAGGTGACCTTTAATATAAAATCCTTCTCTACAAATTCTAAACTCTAATTTATGCAGGAAAGTTCAACTGCAAACCAACACGGACAGTTTCACCTGTGGGACACACCGGTCATTACCTCGACTTCATCAATCAATACTGCAAATCTGAACAGAGGCTCACCTGACCTACAGTACTGCCATTTAAAAAGAGGCTGAATTTAGTTTTAATTTCATGCTGTCAATCATTGCATAAGAGTGTGTCACCACGATGTTAGAGGCCCTAAGCATGTTTATAGTCGACACATTTGTTTTGGAGGAAACACAACTGTCTCCAGGATTACGTTTCCAATCCAGCGAGTGTGACATCAAGCTAACAACCAGTAACCTCGGGGATCACATGATATTTAAGGTTACTATATACTATAATTCAGACATGGACTCAAGCAGACATGTCCACACACGTGCAGATGACGTGTCCGGTCAAATTTTGCTCCCCGCTGACCCTCACAGCTGAAAGTATAATCTGTGAACAACTTTTAAGAACCTTGCGACGCTTCTTTAGTCAGTTTTTCCTCTCGTTTGATCATGCTTTAGTTTTAGAATCAACTATTGAAATAAATTGCAGATAAAATGCGTAGTTTCTCGTTCTGCCTTCAGAAACGACTCATTTTTCTAATCCGACGCTGCCATCAGCAGGACGACATCACTTCTCAGCACCAAACGATCCATAGGAGCTTCCTGACCCGAACACTTTGGTCCACGTCAAGATATCTCAACAACTACTCGCCAGACACACTCGACATTTGTCCCGCCGCTGCTCTGAGAACCGCTAAATCATCTGTACGTGGTGAGCTGTGTCCAACGCCTTCAGAGGCTCCGCCTGTGCTCTCGGCTCACCGTTGCTGTAGAGGAGCTGTAGCCTGTAGTGGATCCCATTGTTGGTCTTCTCTCCGTTGTACTCCTGTCACACGAAAGACACAAATCACACAAGCAGTTACTAAAACATGTCCAGTCACCCAGCGGCTGCGATGCTGCACACAGCAGGCAGACGCGTGGGCCTGTACGTCACAGCCCTGTCGACACTGAAAACAGTCTCTTTTCGTCCGTACTTTGAGTCTTTGAAGACTGAAAACTCATTTCTGCCATCAAATGGGGTGAAAAGTTAGAAATGAGACAATGTTTGACTCGTAGTCTCTCCTTCAGTCCCTTTCTGTCATAAAAACTAATAAGTGATCAATTAAATCAAAATGAGGAGCTACAAAGTCAAAATGTAGTAAAAATAAGGAAACGCAAAGTAATCTAACTTTGTACATGCTGAGTCAAACTTACATTCTTGTTTCTAAATGTTTTCTTATACTTTAGAAATCCCCTTTGTGTCTTTCTGTTACAATATCTCATTTTCACTTCAGAAATCATAACTATGACTCTGTATTTTATCATTTAGACTCAGCTTGAGAATCTTTATTTTGGTCATTGTTATTTTACTCTTTTTATGGGCTTCCATATTAAAGTGACACTTTGTGAACTTCTCTGAAGTATTTTGTAAAATCAAGTTTCATTTTTCAGCTCAGTTTGCAACATTATAATTGTTATTATACTTTATTTATCGTTAACGTTCAGCCGGAAGCAGTTGGAGCGTGCCGGGTGACATCCGCTGTGACCTCTGACCCCCACAACCAAGTCGTGTCACGTGATCACATGGTTCACGGGACGTCCCTCCCTCTCCCATCTGTCCGTTCTGTGTCTCTGTCTCTCTAGCCCTGAAATAACACTGAATACCTCAGTATGAAAGAGCGACTGGTGTCTCTCTTTGTGCTTCCGCAGTCGCGTTATGAACGATCACTAACGCAGTCGGCGTGCACGTGAGGAACCCCGACAGCCACCACGGGGCACGTGAGAGCTGCGTTAAGACACAGCTGAAAATATGTTATTTTATGTTCTTTCTCATGTTCAGCATCTCGACTTTATATATCTCTTTTGCGGTTTATTTTCTCTCCTGACCCTCTCTCACCCCTTCCTGTTTTCTCTCCTTCTACTTCTTCTCTCTCTCTTGTCAACCTTTATTCCCCTTTCATTTCAGTTTTCTCCCAAACGCTCTCTCTTTCAGTCTCCGTCAGTCGGCCGCTCGGTGCCAACTGTGCCTGGGAGTGTTGGCTCAGTCCCAGTGTGTGTGTGTGTGTGTGTGTGTGTGTGTGTTGGGTGGTATCGGGGCGAGAGACTAGAGGTCAAAGCCGAGGTGAGGTGAGTGAGTGGGTGGGTGGAGGGGAGGATTTAGTGCCAGCTGGCAACTGATCAAACAACAAACACTCCCAACCGGTCTGGATATTATGATTAGTAGTAGTAGTAGTAGTAGTAGTAGTATTTTATATGGTGTAACTTAAAGTCTGGTGTTATTTGATATATTTGTCAACAAATATGCCATATTCAGACTCAAACCAGAAACACGTCGGCGCGTCTCTCAGCGCCGTCTCACTTCCTGTCTGCGGCGCTCAGCTGCGAGCCCGTTGGTTCCTGCTGAAGACGTGGATCTTTAAAAACTCCTCTCAGATATGTAGTTTCATGTTTAAATGCCTCAGTAGTTTCCTCAAACAGCTGCTCGCTGTAGATTCCATCAGACAGGAGGGAACAGTGCGTTTGTCGGGGACTATTTCCAGCGGCGGATGGATCCACGTGCGGTGCTGTAGTGAGTGTTTGGGGCGGCAGGACGGTGTGTGTGTGAGTCAGGATAAACTACAGCGTGTGTGTCCGTGGTGATGAAGGAGCAGCAGTGAGGCTCGCTGATGAGTTTCTGACTCTGTTGGCTTCATCGTGGTCATTTTTCACTCTGGGATCTAAAAAGGGGAAAGAAATAAAACAGCCGGACGTCACCTTGTCTTTCTCCACAAAGTCTACGTAGGACGTCCTCTCGATCTCGACCGGCTGACCCTGCCTGTCGTACAGCGCCAGCACAAAGTGGAAGAAGTTGGACTTCCTCAGGTTGGACGGAGGCTGCTTCTCAAAGTGAGCTCGGGCTAAACCCACACCGCTGAAACACAGGCAAGAGAAAGAATATTATGTTATTTTAGAACTCCACATGTGCTGACATGCTGCTTGGGACAGGAGACGGTGTCGTTTAAACGTCACCTGTTCCTTAAAGAGGGAACACTTAATTTGAAGTCCATGTATTTATTCACTGCTGTAAATGTATAGAATATAAATGCAGTGGAGTAACAAGTACATTTCCCTCTGAGATGTAGCGGAGTAGAAGTAGAAAGTAGCAGAAAATGGAAATACTCAAGTACAAGTACCTCAAAACTGTACTTACAGTACAGTAGTTGAATAAATGTGCTTAGTTAATTTCCACCGCTTGTTTACTGCGTTACTGCGAATGCAAACGGGACATTTCCTGTTGCTGCTTCACATTAAAAGCTCTCCACCAGCTCTCCACTGGGGTTGCTTTTATTGTGAAAGTCACACAAAATAAGAGCGAGAGAGCAGGTGTGTCCTCTCTCTCTCTCGCTCTCTCTGGGTGTCAATCACACACACACTCACACAGAATTGGAAATCACATGTAATTGATGACTGAGGGGTCGAGAGCACTGAAGCATCGGCAGGAAATATTATATAAACTGTATTTTAAACTGTAATTCTAAAAATACACCTGATCAAACAGATTCATTAGTAAAGTCTCTTTATGTGTAAAGGTGACATAACATGCAGGAGGACGGTGATGGAGGAGGAGCAGCGAGCGGAAAACGACTCAGGTGATAATAGTGACTGAAACAGGGAGGCACTGAATTGATTTATCGTGTGTGTGTGTGTGTGTGTGTGTGTGTGTGTGTGTGTGTCCTCCGCTCTGTAAGCGCGACCTTTTGCATAAAAGCTAGAAAAACTGTAGAGACAGAGGCCAAAACCCAGGAGAGACAAGACTCTTCCTCCAGTCTGAGAGCCAGAGGAGGAGGAGGAGGAGGAGGAAGGCCCCATACATTATGTCTGCGTGGTCCGTCGTAACTTTCTTGAAGGAGCATTTGAAGTCCGGAGTTTAGGTTTACTGTTTACAACCAGTCAGGTGTTTTGACAAAACTAAATGGCAGCCTCCTCCTTCACTTCAATCAGACCACTGTGACACAGTCCCAACGCTCAACTTTTACCTCATGCAACGGCCGATCAAACACCTGCAAAGTCCCATTCCTGGTACATGACTTCGTGACATAACAGCCGTGTAAACGTCCGTGCAGTGTTTTGCATATTTCATCTTCTCACCTGTACCTGAAACCACCGTTACTTTAGTTTGAACGTAACCAACCAACGTCAGGTCCTGATAGTGGACTTCTGACTGCACTGAGTGACTGACTCCCTTTTTCATTTTCACACGCACTAACTTGTTTCTACATGAAGTCCGATCGATTATCGATTATGTGAGACTTTATGTTAAAGGCGGATAAACATGAAGTGAAGGGGAACCTGAGGAAAAGCAGCAATGTTAACAGATTTACGCCCTGTTGCATTGAATTGTTTAAACTGATAGTGGGTCAGTTCAGCCTGGAGATTAAGAACTAAAAAAATGCATTTCATTTGAAAGTTACTTGTGGGGTTCCCCAAGGATCCATGTTAGGCCCATCACTGTATATTTTGTATATAGATTTTAGATAAGAAATGTGTTGTATTTGCAGATGATACCAATTAATTTTGTTGTGGTGAGAATTTGAAACAACTTTTGATACTGTGGGGAAAAAAATGTAAGCTTTAAGTCTAATTTCATAAATTTTAGTCATCGTGTAACAAATTCACAAAGCACATTTACGATAAATGATGCCGGAGCTAACAGAGCGTCTGAAATCAATTGTATGTAGTGATAAAAGATAATAAGTTATGCCAGAAACCAGATAAATTATGTCAAAGCAAAAATATCAAGGTAAAGTGCAATATTTTATTTACAAAATTAAGGATTTCTGAATTCAGGCACATTGTACTTTTACTTACTGAGTGCAAGTAAGCAGGAATACATCACAACAAATACAGATTAAGCTGTTATTTAGAGAACCAACAAATCAAATATTAAAGGGATATTAAAGGGACTTCAAAAGGAAAGAAGAGACATTTCTCCTTTAATGGGACTATTCATGTTTTTGTTCCTAATGTTGACAGTATGATGATCACTGATTTAATGCTATTTTACGGGGTCAGAATGAGCGTCAGCATCATATTTGCGAAATACAAAAAGGCTTTTACTGAGTGTGTAACTAGAAAAACATCACTGACTTAATGTCAGCAGCTGATTTTAGGAAAAGTGGATAAAAAATACTGAAATAAAATCGATGTTCCTGCAGGAAGCGACCTCTGCTCTCAGCCCGGAGCACCTCCAAGTGTCCGAGGGGGAAACGCTCAAAGCAAGAGCCGAATATTTTTACATCAATCTCATTTTCCTGCTTGTTTTGTTTCCTAAAACACTTTATGATCAATATGATCGCCCGGGCATAGACAAATATTTATTCATGCTCAGGGTTTGCGTTTGGAAACTTGCCTGCTCTCTCTCGGTCTCGGTGTTTCCCGGCTCAGGGGTGTATTCCCCAGACGGCAGATTAATACAGCCGTGACCTTTCGGCACCCCCATTACCAATGCTTAATGCCTCATTTGTAGGCCAGTTTGTTGAAAGCTAATTCTTCCGACTCGCGGCGTTTGGCCGGGTGGACGGTGGCGTAGAGAGCCTGCAGAGCAGCCTGCAGGAGGAGGATGGCAGCTCAGGTGCGTGTCGGTCAGGTTAGAGTCTGTTTTAAAGGAGGCTCGGTGGGAATAAAGCAGCTGAGTGTCAGAAAACACAACAGTGTTAAAATAACAAATAACACCGAGAGGAATCACAGTGCTGCAGACTTCAACACTTTCACCGCCAGATATTTTCACTGACTTCCTGTGAGAAAAAACATCGACGAGCTTCTGTTTTTTTCCACGCTGCTATTTTGATGCACAGGTCTTACAATACTACCAGTGGTGGAGGAAACATTATTACCTTTACTTAAGTAAAAGTAGCAACACCACACTGAAAATACTCCGTGGTACAAATCCTGCATTGAAAATGGTACTTAAATATATATTGTATATTAAATAACTGGATTTTTATGTTGTAGGCGGTCCAGGTGGAGCTAATCCCAAATATACATTATGGAGCTCAAGTGATTAGCCGATCAACAAAAAAAATTTATCGGCAACTATTTTGATCAGTGATTATCGTTTTAGTCCTTTTTCAAGTAAAACAGGTCAAACCCATCCACTGGTTGTGAGGTATTGATGCTTTTTTTGGGTCATATTTGATAAGAAAATTTATATTATAATATCTGAAATTATATACGAGTTTTGGACGGTTGGCTGAATAATATTAACACTGATCAATATTAACATTTTAATGAAGTGTGAAAAGTGTTGCATGTAGGGGTGAGCCCACAGAGCATTTTAGCCTCTTTTAGCTCCTGGTTTCGTTTTGCTTTTTAACTGCATTTCATTGACTCAGATAAATATTTACACTTCTCTCTTTGCATTTGTGAGACTCACACTTTTGTTTTTGCTGCTGCGAGTGCAACTGTGTTCCACGCTGCAAACACTGCTGTCTGCAGACACATTACGCTTTATCCATCACCTGACTTTTTTTTTTTTGTTTTTTTGTTTTAAATTGGAACTACCTTGTATCCCTACCCCGATGATCACACTGAATGTCCGTTGGGTTTCTCTTCACTGATTTTGTCTGACGTGGTGTTTGCTGTTTTATGTTTGGAGGGTCGTTTTGCTTAAAGCAGCTATATTGGATAATTCTATAATACCAATGTATGAAAATGACAACGTGGGAACAGTGTGTTGGTGCCTCTAGTAGTGCCTCTCGGCTTTACGGCGCTTCATAGTGACTTTCGGGCTCATTGTTTATCCGTCGGGCTGCAACGTTACTGTTCTGGTTCCCTCTCTCTGCTCCCACAGCGTCGCTTTCAAAGAAAAAGCTGTAAAAAGCCACAGTGCACTACCTGCTCAGCAGCAGACAGACTCAGTCAGAGAGCAGCTGGTGAACATAGCAGAGCGTTTAGCGGCTAAAGAGCCAGATATTTCAACATATTAAAACATGCAGAATGATCCTGTAATATCAGTATTGTGGCACTGCATCACAAGCCTCAACTTCCTGACAAAAGTACCTTTGATTCAGATTTGTTCATTCTATTTGTAAGACAACATGTTGAAGACAAAGACCTGATGCAAATTTAGGCTTTAACAATAAAACAAACACTGAGAAAACTGACTCCAGTGAATTTGGCACCTGTTTCATCCAAAACGCCATCAAAAGCATCACTTCCACCACTAAACCACCTCATTATCCCAATTACACACAATGCTCTGCAGCGGCCATCCAGACAGCCGATCGCCACGGTGACGGCGCCGCCACCGCTCATCCTCTCCTCTCTGCTCTGCCTCCACTCAGAAAGCTCGTTAGCATTATTATTATTTCAATTATGCTAATTGCGGCAGCATCCACTCGTCGCCGCGCCTCGTATCCGGCTGTTAGCACTTGGCACAAGGTGTAATAAAAACAGTATCGATGGCACACGGCTCGCTCGAACATGCCCGGAGTGTAAATCACACGCCAACAGCCAGAGAGGAAAAAATAAATACAAAACCGACACACACACACACACACACACACACGCGCACACACACAGAACAAACACAGCGAGGCAAACGAAGGCCGCGGCCAGCGATCTGCACGTTTCCACCACAAAGCCTGAAATTAAAGGTCAGCGGGAGTCGTGTCGAGCACTCTGCAAACAATTACGGAGCAAGACAGCCGCTCAGTTCATAGCCACACACACGCTGAATTATTTCACTGCCTGAATATTGCAATAAAACCTGCGAGGTCGATGTTTTCTTTCCTCAGATTACAGGAGGATCAGCCGTCAGCCAGTGATCCCAGCACAGAATGTCCACTGCTGGTTCTACACCTGCTTCATCCCCTTAAACTCATGTAGTTTGACCAGGCTTTGTTCAAACCAACAGCACTTTATGTTAAACTCTAGAGGAGATCTCAAAGTTTCCAAAGATACCAGAGTCTGCCAGGTTGAAACTGGGGGAAATGTGTCTAAAATGATGCAGCAGACGTAACAAAGAAGGAGTCTGAGTATTTCACAGCTGCGATGAAAAGCAGGAACATGATGCAGCAGATATACGAGATGCTGTTGTAAGGTTTGGAGGAAGGTGCTTAAAATGTTTCTGAAGATACTTCTTAAGGGAAACGTTAAAGGGCTAAAAAGACCAGATGCTATCTCTACAGCCGGTTTCCTGCAGCTTCAGTTTAGGACACACAGCAGCATGTGTGCAGCTCACAGCCAGAGCTGACCGGTCAACAAACATCCACCGCGGCATCACACTGTGGGCTGTGTGGAACGAAGGATGCAACTCACCATTACGGATGCAAGGGAATAAAAAAACAACTGCCAGCCTGCCGCTAACAATGTGTGCTCCTTCCTAACTGCCCAGACCGGCAACAACAACCTGTAACTTCAGTTCCTACTAGAGAAGTACACTTGTACCCAGAAATGAGGACTTCCTAAATAGTGGACAGGTATTAACAAGGTTGAATCCTGGAGCAATGAAAGGTGGGCCTTGGATATTTAATCATTAGGCCTAAACAATGCAAGGACTTTGTCTCCGTGACATTAAAAACACTACGAAAGGAGCAGCTTGACACGGCACTTCTATAAAGGTGGGGGACAAATTAAAAACAGAAGGTGGAGATATCCTGACTTTTAGTGCAGAAACACCGGATCCTACATTTCCCAGAGTGCACCTGGGTAGTGTCTTTCATTAGAGCCTCCCTGCCTGGTAAACAGCCACGTCTTTCCAGCTCCACACCTGCACGCCACCTTCTACTCAAGACTCCGAGGCAGCTCTGGTTCTTACTGCTGACACGGTGAAAGGCTGCAGTTGTTTAAGGCCCTGACTCTGTCATATGTGCACACATTTATTTAAGCCAACAAGATAATTCATCTGGAGGGAAGTATTATGATCTTGAGGGAACAAATTGCAGATTCATGCTCAAAATAGTTAAAAACTGTTGCTGGGATCCTTGTTATGCAACTTCATTTCCCCCCAGTTTCATCGCAAGTCAAATTAAATATGATTCTACGTGTGAATGTTGGCTTGTGATTAGGGAACCCACACAGCTAACTGAGCCCCTTAATAACCAGCTTTGTGTCCAAAGAGAACCAGAATAAGTTCTAAGTTGGGACACAAGTCTCTGGACATCATCCTGAATATACAGGCGACTCCTGCTGCTTCGAACTAAAACTGGGGAAAAATTAACGTTAATCCAACGTGAACTCCCTCAAATTAAAGATGAATTTGAACCTTAAATTCTGTTTTGTGTTAAATTCAAAGTGCAGCAGCACAGAAACACTGAAGATCACCCTGATACTTACAGGCTGCAGTGTGCTGGACGTTCACTAACATACCTAATATTCACACCCACACACACACACACACACACACACACCATGACATTAATCAAACAGGAGATGGAGTGTGACCGCTGTCTTTAACCAGCGTGGCCTGCCGCCTCACACACACGTAAATAACACACACACCAGCCTAATGAGCCATACAACACACACACACACACTCACACACACACACACCAGACACACACACACACACACACTCACACACTCTCTGTCTGGCTACCTGCCAGGATGTTAATCAAATAAACAGTGGATGTTTAAATCTGATTCAGAGGGAAACAAACTCAGAGCAAACACACCATGACAGGACACAACACACACACACACACACACACACACAGTAGAGGTTGTGGTTTGAGTCTAAATGTTAATCTGATCAGAAATCAAACCAGAAACGTACCACACACTGATTGGATGCTAACAGAAAATAAACGGTCGGGTCTAGATGGGAACCCCCGATCTGCGAAACCCTCAAACTTGATTCAGCACAGTAGCAATGGACTCCGCGCTAGCAATGGCAGCTACACCGAGAGCCGCCTCAAAATATTCTTATCTCCCCGAGTTTGAAGACGAGGAGAAAACCAAGACTGAATGTCACCTAACTGTGACGCTTGCTACCACCTAGGCTACCTACAACATGTGAAAACACCAGCTCATGTGGGCGATGTGAAGCTAACAAAAGCTCCAGTTGGGTTACTCAAAGATGTAGCCCTCAGTATAATTAAACCTTAAAAAAGGGGACAGTTCACCCCAAAATCTAAAATAAGTATTTTTGAACATCAAGAATTAGTCACATGAATGTTGTTGGAATGACCCTTTTTTATTATTATTTCTCACATCACACAACGTGTTTGTTTCAGCTCTGAATGTTAACACTGGACGTAAAAGGGTCCTGCAGAATCGTCCAGTATGAATGTAATTAACACTGAACGCACACACACACACACACACACACACACACACACCATCAGGCCTTCCTCTATAATTGCTATGGAAGTCAGGTTTGGACGGTTAAAATATGCACATATTGTTCATGTACAGTACTGTGTGTGTGTGTTGATTTATGCAAGGCTGCACAATTACGCATGAATACATTTACCCAATCAGGCCTGTGTGTTCTCT
>CM022490.1:29850759-29888259 GCA_011952105.1 Coreoperca whiteheadi | reverse complement strand
TCCACCGTGCTATGAAGAGTTCACACTGCGATACGCAGTGTGTTTATATAATCTGTGACTTACTGACAGGCTTGAATATCACAACAGCGCTGACCTCTGACCTTTCAACGCACCTTTACAAGAAGTACAATAAAAGTCACACGGGTGAATTTTGAGGCTGGTCTGGACAGTTTCTGGTTTTTTTCGTGTACGAGTGTGTAGGAACGCGCTCCTGTGTGAACCGTCAACGCTTTGCAGGTGAAATGAACCTCTCATGCGCGAGACACGTTGAATGTTCAGATCCCTGTGACGTCCCCCGGTTCGAGTCCCCACCGCTCTCTCCCCTCGCGTGCTTTCTAACAAAAAGACAAACTGCCACAAAAACAACATCCGAATAAAATGTGTGACTTCTGAATTTTGATTTTCATTTAGTTCCCGATATTTTTTATTGAAATCACCAGCGAGTTCATGATTTATCACTTGTGTTTTTGATGTGGATCCTTTTAGAACAGATAGAGAACTCTTTCTTCATTTGGACTTTTGGCGTTTTGTCCTGTTTGTGAGTCGTCTCCAACTTTGGAGTCGGTGTCTTCGAGCTGATTACTGAGACACCAGTGAATTCAGCTGTGCAGCAGTATTACAGTAGGTGTAATACTGATACTGTGCATGGGATTTTAGCAAAATAACTTCCTAAAAATGTGTCTACAGGGACTGAAACGTGCACGGGAATCTCCAATCGTCTCTTTCCTCACCTGCTAAAATACAACACACCAACACTTTTTCCTATACGAAAGCACGGAAATATAATTTTAGTACAACAAAACCAAGAAAAGGCCAAACCTGAATACTAAACCTTTCTGCATGTAATGTGACACTGATTCAACGCAAACAGACTTCAGCACGCGGGACTCAAACCAGCGTCTTCCTGCGACTCCCGGCACAAAGTGCAACACCCAAACACTCAGGTAATCTGCGCCTGCAGATGAACAAATCGACACACGAATGTGCAGCTTCAACACAGGAACAGATCAAGCTGAACCGCACGGCTTCTTCCAGATCTCATCTTCCCTTAAATAAATACATTCAAGCTAAATACACCTGCCTTCATGTTGAACATCGGAATCATTAAAGTCACTTTCAGCTCCTCAGGGTCAAAGTTACGGATTCGTGATGCACATTTCTCCCTTTAAGGTTCGTATGAGATGTTTACGTTGAGTTTTGAGGTTCGTACATGAGGGAATGTGTTTTCTGCGGCGAGGTTTCAGTCTTCATGGATGTACAGCGGCGCGAGCGGAGACGCTGCTCTGACACGGCGACACACTCCGACGGCGATATCCTCTAAAAACATCACCACATTTGGTTTGAAATGTACACGCAGTTTGCAACATTAACAATGATTTTCGCCTCCGGCTGTATGTTACAAACTACTATATTATATTTATGCACCAAACGCACGACTTCTTTTCCGTGTTGCTACTCTCGCATCAGTTTGGGTTATTAGTTTCCTTTCAGCGTCACTGTCAAAGGTGATGCTCTTGGTGTGGCGCTAGACGTTTCACCTCTTGATTTCTGCTCGATCTACAGACTCTAAGCATCGACTCAAGGATTCAGATTCACAGTTTGGACACACTCGAACTTGTTTTCGTGTGTGATGAGCAGTAACTGAATATACTGTAAGTAGTGTGTTAGATATTACATGTTATCATACTCTATTAGAAACACACATTAGTCCAGGTTTTAGAAGTCCTTTGGATCTGATTAATGTTTATTAGGGAACTGATCTCAAATACCAAACTCTGCCAGTCAAACTGGGGATTTTCAGTTATTACGGTTGGTATGATTAGAGCTTCATGAATTACTGTGCGAGTCTAGATTTGGTTCACGGCTAAGAACCTCCTGTGGGATTAGTTCCCTTTCCTCACACTTTTGTATCCGATCTTTATTTTCTTTTTATTTTGTATATATATATATATATATATATATATATATTAGGTTGTTTTTTTTTCCACACTAGATATTTTGGTAACGGTTACTCCCGTGACCACGAAGATGAAGCAAAGACGCACCTGCTGCCATGTTCGAAGTGTTTTCCTTTAAAACGTGAGCAGACAGATTAGTATGAATTTAAAAGATAAAAAGGAGATCAGTACCTGAGAGAGGCGACTCGTCTGTTCAAGTTCTCATTAGAACACATTTTCCCATCATTCACCCTGATCAATCACTAATCAATAACCAGACCGCAGATTATCTGATGGGTTAAATAACAAACGGCTGCAGCCACGTAGCTTTTAAGCCTGTCGGACATTTTTATAGATTGTCAGTTTAAGTCAACATTTTATTTGCTTTATTGTGTTGGTTTGTGAACGCAGCCTGAGCCTGTCGGTCCTGTCACACTGATATCATGTTCCTTTATTACATTATATATATATTACATTATAGATGTCACAGTGGATCCATACACACTCTGTCAAACACGTAACAAATGGTTGGTTTTTGTTCTAATGACACTTAATATTTACATCCTTTATTCACCTAATAATGTCATTTTGTTTCTTCTTGTAATTGCACGACTAGTCTCTGTTGTATATCTGATACCTACTGTGAGTCAGTCAGTCCTGGAAGAGGGATCCCTCCTCTGTTTCTACCTTTTACCTCCATTACAGGGTTTTTTTCTGTATCTAAATGGATGGAACGATGGTGTCTAACGATGAATACACAGTAACGCAAATTTGTGTATATTTGATTTTGGGGGTTGACACGCACGAGTCGAGCAGAAATCTTCCTGTGACTTCCAGCAGAAAGCACAACGGTAATCTGAGCGTCTCATTATTTGTCTCTCTGCTTCCTCGGAAGCTTTTCAAAAAAACACACAGACACACAAAAACGCCACAAACTCTGCAGCTTCCAACAGCAGCAGAGAAGCAGATCAAACTGACGACAGCAGAGGACAAAAAAACACTGAATACAAAAACCATCTCATCAAATCTACTTTAACGCCTTTTCCTACTGAAACACTCACACTTCCTTTAAGGGGAGTTTTCCTGGGTATGAATGAGGGGTTGTGCTCTGCGGTGAGGTTGAAGAGTGAAGGGAGACGCTGCTCTGACACACCGACACACTCAGGACGTCAAAGTTCTTCCATTAGATCTGAATTTCACAGAGTTCTGAGGACAAAAACTGTGTGTTTTTTGCTGGGGGGGGGGTTTGGTTCATTTACATTAAATTCGGCCTCCAACAAACGTGTTTCTTTTCTAAATGGACGGCTGGTTTCTATATTTCTCTTGTTGTCGGTGTCCCATCAGTCTGGATTATCGGCGCTGATCTCGTCTCCCACCTGACTGCTAGATCGAACCTTTTAATGTCGCGACAGCTTCATGTTTTTCACTCTGAAGTCCGTTTGTTCTATAGATGGTAAAACCCTCTGGTGCAGGTTTGTGATTAAAACGTGACTTTATTTTGTTTCTGTTTTAAAATTCAAGTCATATATATATATATATATATATATATGTATTAAAGTGTAAGTCTATATTAAAGTGCCACACACGCCTAAGCAGGCTGAATATGCTGTACATATAATCAGATTATTTACTCAGCTGTACTTTACACTTTCATCTGTATTCAGATTCGAGCTGAAAGGACCAGTCGATTAATCGATTAGCTGATCAACAGAAAATTACCTGGCAACTGTTTCCTAACTGATTAATCGTATAATTCATTTTTTAGCAAAAATGCCAAGAAACTGTCTGGTTGCAGCCTTTAAAATATAAATATTTTCAGCTTCCTATGAAAGTCAAATGAGCATCTTTGGGTTTTGGACTAAACAAAACATTTTAAAGTGTCAAGTTGAACTACGGGAAACTGTGAGGGACATTTTTTACTATTTGACGACCTTCGATGGACCAAACGAATAATCAGTTAATTTAGATAATAATCAGCAGATTAATCAATAATGAAAATAATCATTAGCTGTAGCTGTAATTTGGATTCTGTTCGTTTTTTGTTGTTTCATTATAAATATAAATGTATAAATAGAAACCAGCTTTTACACTTTGCTCAGCTGTGTTGTCCCAGGTGGTTGTCTGTATCTGGTGTCGTGCGTGAACAACATTTGGACAATAAAGTTGGTTCTGTCTCAGTTATCAGGTGAAGTATTGCTGAGTGTTGGACTTTAATGTCCTGACATGATGTGAAACAGTGTTTAAAATGTGTTTTTAATAAGAAACATTAAACTGCAGGATGCAACAAGACTGGGTTCATATTTCCACACAAAATGAGCCTTTGTTAAAAAAGAGTTTGGATCTTTTTTTTTTTTCTTTACAGAATCTTGTTGCAGATTTTAAAAAAAGAGATTAATTTTGCAGATTTCTGCGGTGAAATTCCAGCATGAAACTAATGTAAAGATATATAAATCCATAGAGAATCGTGAGGAATGTATTAAAGTTTGAAGAAAACCCTGGATGTGGTTTTGTTAGAGAAGCAGCAGCTGGTGGACTTTCTCTCTTCATGTTCAGGGGATTTAAACCGGAGGCAGCCGGGAAATCTGGCCGTGATTTATTTGAGTAAAGCAGTCAAATTTCACTTCAGCTCACCTGTGTCTCCCAACAGAGACACTTCAGCAACCGTATACCCTCAAAACTCTCTTTATTATCGTCTTGTTTCACCGGGGGAAAACTTTGGAGTTTCGAGGCAAAGAAGGAGAATAATTATTTTATTTTAAATTGCACACACATTTTACTGTTAAAATTAAGCTACTAATTCTTGGGGGTTTGGTAATAGGCCTGCAAATTAGCTTTAACTTTGTGAGGCATTAGGAGCTTTAAAAAAAAAATGTAACAAATGCAGAAATCGATTAATTTCAAAGTGAAACTCGGTGTGTCAGATGTCTGCGGGCTGCCTGTGTGCTTGTATCACGGAGGTCAAACGCTAAGTTATTTTATCCCGCATGTGAAAAGGTGCAGAACCCTTTTAATTTACCCTGTGACCAATTTGGTCCCATACCAAATTCAAATTCAATTTGGTTCTTTACTTTTGGTGGATGAATTAAATATCGCTCAAATTCACGTTTTTGAAATTCGAAATTTGTAGACTAAGATGTTTGTGGATGAGAGAAAATAAAATCGCTATGTGATTTAATTGAATAGTCATGTAGCATCCTAATTTTAATAATTAGCTTCTAAATAAGCTTTAAATGTTCTTAACGAATCCCAGAGAACAGACGCGTGCAGTGCTCCCGCCGCGTCTCTGCGCGCGGCTTGTTCGTGCAGCACCGAACCGCATGTCAGATTTGTTTAAATTAATGATCAGAGCCGCTGTGTGGCCGATGTAAACATTATTTCAAGTTGAGTTTGGATTTTTAAAGACACTTGGAAGTGGGAAAGCAATTCGGCGTCCGTGTCGGCTCGCACCGGGCAGTTGGTGACCGTGAATCCGCCGGAGAGACGCAGGGAGACGGTGTAGTGAGGCTACCGCTCAGCGCTGAAACCATTAACCCTGCCGGCTCGAATTACTGAGAAAAAGAAGACAGAGCGTTTATGACTGACATGATTTCATGTGGATATTCTTCCTGGGATTTTGTTTTTTTCTCCAAATAAATTGTACCTTTTCTGAATCATAAAAGTAACCCGGTTATTTTTACATCAGATTTAAGAGTAAACCAAGAGCCACAAGCTTCCCCAAAATGTCCCGCTGATGCGTTTGTGGGTTCTCTGGCATTTTAGTCTGAAAGTTTGCATTCCGAGGTTTAGTTATTGACTGTGTGTTAGTCATTTTGTCCTTTTCCTTATAAACGGGGAGAAGCAGCGCGCACTGCTCTCCGGTCGGTGTAGTTTGTTTTCGGTATTTTCCCATATAACAAACCAGCAGGGAAGCCGTAACTGGGCTCTAACTCTTTCTGCGGGAGCAGGGGTCGCCATGGGATCGAACTGGTTTTAACTTTGCTTTCCTACTTGCTGTCTTCTCGTCTTTTGCCCTGCAGACTGGACGGGAACCTCCGTGCGGGATCCTGGAGGATGCGAACGTGACTTTCACCTTCACGCTGGAGTTTCTAACTGTGGCATTAATCAGCAGATTGGCAGCGCGGAGCAGAGACACGAAACGTTGCATGGGTTTGGTGATATTTTTACCTCTGAGCCGCTGTGTTGGCGTCCAAAATCCCTGCGCCCTGCATCCAGGAGCGGACCGGGGTCATGCCGGTGGGGAGCGGCTCCTCCTTCATGGTCAGGGCCCCCCGGGGGAGGCTGTCCTGGATGGAGAACATCAAAGTGTCCTTCTGGGAGCTTTGTCTTCACCAGAAACAAGAAAGAAGAAAAATAATCCTCCCTGTACCAGCCACTCAAAAAAAGCCAAAGGACCACCTGGATTAAGGTGGAGAAAAGAGGAGCGATGAGGAGGAAGGAGGGGAGGAGGGACACACGAGCGAGCTTCCCCAAAGTACTGGGTCCTGATCCAGAGAAGAGCCCCGGATCCCTCTGGGTTTCTCCGGGGTTGTTTTAGATCCCAGCCCCGGCTCGCAGCTGCCTGGGCTTTAAACCGGCGTCTCTGTGAAGTTAAAAGAGGGCGGAGAGGGGAGCGGAGAGCGGGGAGAGCATCTCAGAGGAGCCGAGAGGGAGAGAGAGAGAGACGGAGGAGAATCAACCAGGATCCGGAGAGCCTGACGCCGGGAGAACGCAGCGCGGAGAGCCGGGGATCAGAGGGAGGCGAGCAGCCGCGGATTGTGGAAAAATGAAAAGTGGGATAAAAAAACAAGCCACCGCTTCAAAAAGGAGTAAAATGAAATGATTAGCAAACAAGAGGGAGGGACGGACCGTGGAAGGCTGCTGCTCCCGGGGGAACAGGGGGATTGGGCAGCGAGAAATCTCATCCCCCTCCCTCCCCGGCTCTTTATGGCTCCTCTGTCCCGGCGGAGAGCTCCTTCTCCTGGGGTCCGGGGCTCTGGAGCTCCCGGGGGACCGGCGTGGATCAAGAGGGGGCGGAGAAACGACCAAATAAGGACAGCTCATTTGAATATTGGTCGCACCTCTGGCGTCCCATTGGTCGAAGTCGCGCGTTGCGTCATTGCTTTTTCAAAAGGCACTCCAAATAAGGGTTTCCGCGTGTTCGGCCGCGCGCACTGTAAAAAATGACGTTTAAATTTAAGTTTAAAGTGGATAAAAACAACAGGGGAGAGATTACTGCTAATGAGATAAACAGGTCCGACTGCTGAAGGTGCAAACAGACTTCATGATGGACACATTTAGACATGTTAACAAACACACTAACGTGGGGTTTAACGGGATGGAGGTGAATGATGATCCGTCCAATATTCAGTCATGTTTGAAGTCCTGAAACCTCTTTTTAACCCGCAGCATGTGAGGGAATGTGTTGATGTGGGGAGTTAAACACCGCTTCGGTGCAGCGCAGGAGTCACAAGTCATTTTGACCGATTCACGCATCATTTCAACAGACTCTTGTTCCTGCAAACACCCCTCAAACAAGTGTCACCACATGGGCAGATTCTGTCACTTCTCTTTGATACATTTGGGGGTTTTGTGCCTGAATCAGTCATTAAATTAGTTGTCGAGGTTGGCAGGCTGCAGAGGCAGAGGGTTGAATCTCCTTTATCCAAGCCTTCCGTCTGCGTTTCCCGCGCAGGGCCGCTCGCTGAAAACCCGCTCAGTTAGTTTAGTGGATACGAGACAGTAATACTGAACCTCATCAGTAACACAAATCTGTATTCACTTCCTCAAACCTCACAGACTTCTTCAGATTTCGGGGGATTAACTGGTTTCTTGTGGAATAATCTCCTCTGTCATCCCGCGTTCAGGCTGACTGACACGGGAGGCGCGCAAATTTGGCACCAATTTGCGCTTTTTTACGCACGGACATATGGCGCTCTCTTTCTCTCTCACACACACACACACATGCAGACACACACACCAGAACGGAAAGCCCCTAATAAGCTGTGTTTTAGGACAAGTGTTTTATTTCACACTGCTATAAAATAGGTCTTTAATTGTAGAATTTAGATTAAGCAGAACGGGCCGCAGCATCGAACCATAATAACAATAACAGTAGTAATACTAACACTAATACTACTAATAATTTTGGCTGTCTCTGATCATCCCTCTTGATGTTTTGGGGGCTTTTGACATCTCCAGCAGTCATTTTTGTTCATTTTCGTGGCAGGAGCAGAATTCCTCTAATTAAGCAAAAACTCCAGAGCAGCCTGATTAAATATTTATCCTCCTTTAGCCCGCTGCCTTCCTCCAGGGAGGCAGAAACGTCTGGAAAGCCTGGAAAAATATTTCTGTGCGGGGAGAGAAAAAGTCAATGAGACGCTGCAAACATGCTGGCGGAGAAGAGGAAGATGAAGAGGGTCCGGATTAGAAACCAGACGGCAAAAGGCTCGTCGGTCCGTCTGGTAATGAAAATTATTATTCTAAATATTATTTTATCATTTTAATGATTGTAATAATATGCCTTAAGTAATTACACTTCTAATAAACACAATTTACACTCCGTGCTATTATTACAATTGGTGCAACAAATAAATCTAACACAAACAAGACTAAAGAGGAAGAAATCTCTTTCTAGGTATTAGAAGTCATTTTCATTAGAACATTTTTTTCACACAACACGAGGGAAGTTATTTTTAACATGTGAGAGATGTAGGATTTCCTTTTCATTTCATTTTATTTTTCATTTCATTTTATTGTGTTGATGCTCCTGATTCTCCTTCCATGTGATTTATGTTTTGGTCCAAAAACACCGTGGAACGTGACGAAGATGTTACAGCATCAGAACGGAACCTGAAATATATTCAAGTAACCCTGGAACGCCCTTATGAATTTAAGATTCCCCTCTGAAACACCTCAAACCCCCTTATTGATCAAGATATGAGAGAAAACTGCCCCAACTACTCCTGTAATCTGGAACCTCCTGTGGAACCCCAGGAACGGCCCTAAAGCCCTTAGAACCCACTAAAGAACCGTTAGTTAAGCCTCAGCGCTCCCTGAGCCGCTTCAAGATGCCCTGGTTCCCCTTCAAATGACCAGAGCCTCCATTAGATGTAGATGTCGACTGAACATCCTATGGAACATCAGAACCTCCTGGAAATCATTTAAACCTGTGAAACCCACACATATGCCTCAGAGAGGTCCCTGAACCTCCTCTTAGAACCCCCGACCCCTCTTATAGATCCCATAAAGCCCCTTAAAAATTATCAGAACACCTATAATCTCCTCAAGATTTAAGATACGCTGGAACCCCATAAAAAAAATAATAAAAACCTGGAACCTCCTTCAGGACACTGTAGAACTACTGGAACTTTCTCTAATGCTCCTGGAACCTCCTTTAGATCCCCTAGAACACTCTGAATATTACCAAAACCTCCCTTAGAACACCAGTCTTCTCTAAATTACTTGGAACCCGCTAAAACAAACATTTTGTTTAAATGAGCAGGATTTGTTCATGGATCACAGACACAAATACATATTATAAATACACAGAAATGTAAATATTTCCTTTTAACTTTCATGTGGGCCTAGCACCTGAAAAGGGTTCTCTAACCTCTGCAGAACCTTCCAGAAAGGCTCTTTTTCTCAGAACCCTCAGGAACATATGACACAGTCCAAAGCAGCAGGATTAGAGAAACACCTGAAGGACCACACTGCAGGGTCCTTAATTTAGATTTACCTGCTCCTTAAATATATTTTCTATTTTAACTTAATGACTTTATTAATTCTTCTGCTCTGGTAATGAACAGGAGAATCTGTCATGTGTGAAACACAGACGGCACTTTGTTCTGTTACACTGCTGCTGAAAATACATTTACAAGTCAGTTTGAGTAACAGCTGCAGTCATCAGAGCGCAGCCAGCAGGCACAGGGCGCCCCACAGTGGACAGGCCCGGGTACTGCAGACCAGAGCCACTGCTCGAGGATGGACTTTTAGACCGTCTCAACCGCAGAGATACAGATGATAATAATAAGATTTATACAAATTGAAAAATTATTAGTTATTATAAAGAGATATTTTTATTTAACCCGAAGAAAACTCATCAGGCCTGTTAGCAGCAAACACAAATAAAACAGAGTGAAAGTAAGACAAAGAAAAATGTGTTTGCAAAACATCTGCGCTCCAAATATTTTAACGTTCAAGGTAGAATTTCTTGTCATTCTGCAAATAGTCAGTATAGAAGAGAACTGAACTGCTGTCCTTAAGCGGCCCGGTGGACACATAAAGACTCAGACGCAGGTAAAAAACGATCAGGAAACACAACAGTAAAGTAAAATAACTAAACTGATGGTAAGATTCAGGTTTGGCTTGTTAAAACGATTGTTTTAGTTATCAATTAATCTGCTGGTTGTTTATACAATTAACAGATTCATTGTTTGGTCAAAAAATGTCAGTCACAAGATGACATTTTCATATGCCTTGTTTTGTCTGATTAAATGTCCAAAACTCAATTATATTCAGTTGACTGTGATGAATGAGAAGCTGGAACCAGTGAGCGGTTGGCACGTTTTCACTATCTGATGACGGAAACTATTGATCAATTATAAAAATAGTTGCAGATCATGTTTCTGTCGACTGACCGACTCATTGACATAGTGAGAGCGTGCATTAAGTCTAGTCCATATAAAATCTTAAATCAGGTGAGAAAGTCCACAGACATGAGCCTTTTCACCAAATTCCACCCAAATCCACTTTGTGTGACAAAATAATCTCAACTTCATACTTTTCCTTCCGGGCTTTCAACCGCAGCTCAGTCTTCATCCGCCACTTGTGACGTGACCTGTTCACATCCGACACCGCAGAGCTGTAATCTCCCCCCATGCACCTGCTATTATTGGACCACAGTTCCGTCCACTGAGGAAGACCATGAAATGCGGTTGAAAGCTCAGAAGACGAAAGTACGTTGATTTGTGTTGGAAACTGTTGAAAACAAGCTCATCTGATGATTGTAAGACTTTTAGGGCTCCATAACGACAGAATGACTTGCAGTAAGCGAAGCTAGAGTGGACGTCATTTTGAAGCCAAATAAACTGGTTTAAACTGAAACACTCACATTGGATTCTTGTTACAAACGCCAACTGTACAGTGAGTCACGCAAAGGCTGATATAATTATATTTCTTGGTTCAAAGAAAAATAAATTGTGGAGTTTAAATCGGACATTTGTCCTGTAAGACATCTGAGAAACATTTGGTTCGTTTGCTTTTATAAACTTCCCTTGGTTTAATAAGTAACAGCAGATTTTCCACATCAAACATGTAGAAATGTGAAGAAGGCCGTTTGTGCCGCTACGCGTGGGCGGCAGCTCTATTTTAACATGTACGTCGTCTGTGTTTTTAGACTTTCACCATGAAACAACCATCTGAATAAAGGCTTTTGAACATTTTGCCAGAAGAGTGCCTTAGACGTTTTGTTTTTTTGAAAGAAATGTGTGGTTTCACAGTGCCGAACAAACCGTAACTCAAAAGTGAATTTGCATTTTCATCTTAATATTACAAACATGCCGCTGCAGCCACACCTGCTGTTCTTCTCAGCAGTCGCTCACTTTTGTGCCGTAATTAGTTTAAATTAGCTGAAGTCGAGATGATCCTCTCCCTCATCGGATGAAAGATAATCTCCCCCCCCCCCCCATCAACTCTAAAGATCAGTCAGACCACACAGCAGTCAACTGGTGGAAAGACAAGAAAACTGTGTCTTTAATGGAGGGAGGAAACACAGCATTAACACACACACACACACACACACACACACACACACACACACACACACACACACACCTTCTGATGTGGAATCCAGGCCCGCTGGATCAGAGCATCCTGAACCCTGCAGACCTCCCGCTGGGGGGGGTCACGACCCCACTTTAACCACCATTTAATTCCCGTGACGCCCCCAAACATTCCTACATATCCCAAAACACTGTTAACTGCCCTCAGACACTCAACACTGAGCAGCCGCCTGAGTCGGTCTGTCCATCAGTCACCTGCTGTGGAAACTGCAACACACAGAGCGACTGCTGCTGCTGCTGCTGCAGGTGAGTTTAAACCTGAGCCTCCTGACAGTCACTGATGGCCGTGGCTGATGTTTATCTGTTGCGTCGCATCAATTCTGCCCTGGCTGAATCTTGTGTTGGTAATGTGTAGTATAGCATAATAAAAAGGTTATATTAAAAGGCTGTTTCATAAATGTGTATGATTTAATTTGTCCTCATTCAAAGACAGTCCAACAAAGGGCTGAATGACAGTTCAGTTATTTTTAGTTTTTTATAATGAAGATTTCGGTTTCCCCAAAGCGGGAATAAACAACAATATCGGCCCAGAATTCCCTAAAAACAGCTATGTCTGTTTTTCACTAACACAGCTAAATAATCACTTCACGTGCTGATCCTATGGGTACATTTATTTATACTCAACAGGCTGAGATGTTGAGCATATGGTCCTGCAGCTCTGAGGGAATATGGACATTTGACTCAAGTAAAAGAAAAATTACTTTAAAAAATGTAATAAAAAAGTAGGTCATTTCAAATGTACTGTGAGTAAACGTTACATTTTACTAAAGGGGGAGGTATGTGATGATAATGTTAGAACCATTTTATTAAAGAACCCCTTTAGGCCACAAAATAAAGCAGCAAGCATTACCACGTAGTGGAACAACATCATGACGTGTGAAGCCCCACCGAGCCGTGATGTCCAAACCAACAACAAATTATACATTTCTATAGACGGACGTTTGCAGCCCATGTATACAACTCATTTGCAGTTATGAAGGCACAACCGTCTTCCTCGGCGTAGCCTTAACCAGAAGAGAGGAGAAAACTCCGACAGTTACACAATAAATAAAAATGCCATGGACGCGCGGCCGGTGCGACAAGCATCATCAGGCGGACACGCCAGCAGCTGCTGATTCAACACTTTCCTTTTGTTCCACTCTTATTGGCACTGTCTCATGTGGCAAGAAACCCAGACACAAACGGAGATGGTTTACTTTTCTAACTGGATTTTGTGTGTTGAAGTTAGCAGAAAAAAAAGGAAATATGGTTCGCTGGGTAACAGTCATTTAAGTGAAGGTGAAGAGTGACATCTAGTGGAGAGAACGGCACGTTACATTCTGGATGGATGGGCTTCAGTGATCCCAAATTTGGGAAACGCTTGTGCTCCAGCAGCAGGTGATCCAGGCACCTCATCAGTATCACAACACGGTGTCTTTATCTGAGCTGCAAGTAACCATTACATTCTTTACTCAACATAATAATTCAAAATTATAATTTGGTCTACAAAATGTCAATTCTCAGACTCCAAGGGGATTTCT
This sequence comes from Coreoperca whiteheadi, assembly GCA_011952105.1. Classification (NCBI taxonomy): domain Eukaryota; kingdom Metazoa; phylum Chordata; class Actinopteri; order Centrarchiformes; family Sinipercidae; genus Coreoperca; species Coreoperca whiteheadi. The sequence continues at coordinate 29,874,984 of CM022490.1, read as the reverse complement.
TCAAATGTCTCTTGTCCAACAGTCCAAAACACAAAGATATTCATTATATGAAGAGTACAGGAGAAGTGCAGGGAGAACTTCTGTTATGAATTGTTGCTATATAAATAACTGTGATATAGCCACAGATGACGGTTGGAGATTTGATTGATAAATTACTTAATCAGTTACTTGTAGCCTACACATGCAGTAACTCACATCAGAGATCATTTACAGCTATTAGACCGTTTGTTCAATGAAAACCCATTAACACACACCGTAACCTTTAAATGTCAATATGATGTAACAGATCTAAGTGTGCTGTACGGAAGGAAAGTAATAAAAACATGGTTGAGTTTAGAGCACTGCCACAACAGTACCAGTTCTGTGGTGTGATTGTGGAGCTGTCGTAGTCCTTTAAATGCTTGTTGCTGTCGGGTTTCTTGTTTGGAGTCAAAGATAAATTGCCAACAAAGTTCAGTGAATTAACAGCACGGCTCTTAAAGGAAACGGCCGGCAACAATCACTCTTTAAAGACAAAGACATCAAAACGTACCAGAGGAAAAGCACAAAATGTCCCTGCAGTGCAGTAAAGGTACACAGAGTCACACAGAGACATAGATTTTAGGAATACTGGAGGTCATCAACCTCAACCTGATATTTTTGGATTTTTTTTATTATTATTTCACGATCTGAACTAAATTATCAGCTCAATATTTTCCGAGAATTTTATCATACAACACGAGGGTCTAAATCCCATTATTATACATATATATATATTTGGTAGTTTTGGCCTTAAAGTATTCAAATTTAGAGATATTCAGTCTAAAAAACCTTCCACCCTTCAAAGTGCACCATTTGTGTGTAACTGTAGAATGCAAACTACTCCTTAGGTTTGTTAAACTCCCCAAATGTTCAGAAACGTTGCAGAAGACACGAGGTCAGGTGCAGCAACGGTCCTGAACAGAAACAAACACAGTACCTGGAAACTTCGGCAAGGAGGATTTCATTTCAGCACTTCCTGTCTTCTGACCTCAGTCTCCTCACAAACAGCTTCTCTGGCTGTGCTTCCTGGAAAAGAGCGACTGAAAGGTAACAACCCAGTCCAACACAGAAACTGCCATGCAGGCATCAACGCAAAGGAGATCCCTGTCACCGTGTGATTGGGTACAACAATGTGACAGAAACGCCCTAGTCCCAGTTTATGTCTCATGTATCGTATCCTCATTACATTCGAGTCACCAGATGATCGACGGAAAAATAACCGGCTACTATTTTGAGAATCGATTGAGCATTTCTGTCATTTTAAAAGCAAAAAATGGAGGAAAAGAATGCCTCTCTGGGGGCGCGGATATCTCACCTGGTAGAGCACACGGGACGCCCCATGTACAAGGCCGGGGTTCGAATCCAATCTGCAGCCCTCTGCTGCCTCTGTCTCTATCAAAATAAAGGCAGAAAAGTGCCTCTCTGGTTCCTGCCTCTCAAAGTTGAGGATTTTCAGATTAAATAATTAATTAAGCAAATAACCAGCAGATTAATCGATAATAAAAATAACTGTTAGTAGCAGCTCTAGGCCGCTGCATGATAACAATGTTTTTAGTTTTTAACCCATTTTGCATTTTAGCGAGTCCGTTTCTCTGTCTGCTCGACACAAATACAGTGTCATCTGGAAAGAGGAAAGTGGACAAGGAGACTTGGTGGTGGAACCAGGAAGTTCAGGAGTGTATACAGAGAAAGAGGTTAGCAAAGAAGAAGTGGGACACTGAGAGGACTGAAGAGAGTAGACAGGAGTACAGGGAGATGCAGCGTAAGGTGAAGGTAGAGGTGGCAAAGGCCAAACAAAGAGCATATGAGGACTTGTATGCTAGGTTGGACACTAAAGAGGGAGAGGTGGATTTGTACAGGTTGGCCAGACAAAGAGATAGAGATGGGAAGGATGTGCAGCAGGTTAGGGTGATTAAAGATAAGGATGGAAATGTATTGACAGGTGCCAGGAGTGTGATGGGAAGATGGAAGGAGTACTTTGAAGAGTTGATGAATGAGGAAAATGAAAGGGAACGAAGAGTAGAAGAGGTGACTGGTGTGGAGCAGGAAGTAGCAAAGATTAGCAAGAGTGAAGTGAGGAGGACGTTGAAGAGGATGAAGAGTGGAAAGGCAGTTGGTCCTGATGACATACCTGTGGAGGTATGGAAGTGTCTAGGAGAGGTGGCAGTTGAGTTTCTGACTAGTTTGTTTAACAAGATCTTGGAGAGTGAGAGGATGCCCGAGGAATGGAGGAGAAGTGTGCTGGTGCCAATTTTCAAGAACAAGGGAGCTGTGCAGAGCTGTGGCAACTACAGAGGAATAAAGCTGATGAGTCATACAATGAAGTTGTGGGAAAGAGTAGTGGAAGCTAGGCTAAGGGCAGAGGTGAGCATTTGTGAGCAGCAATATGGTTTCATGCCTAGAAAGAGCACAACAGATGCAGTGTTTGCTTTGAGGATGCTGATGGAGAAGTACAGAGAAGGTCACAGGGAGTTGCATTGTGTCTTTGTAGATTTAGAGAAAGCGTATGACAGGGTGCCGAGAGAGGAGCTATGGTATTGCATGAGGAAGTCTGGAGTGGCAGAGAAGTATGTTAGAATGGTGCAGGACATGTATGAGAGCTGTAAGACCGTGGTGAGGTGTGCTGTAGGTGCGACAGAGGAGTTCAAGGTGGAGGTGGGTCTGCATCAAGGATCGGCTCTGAGCCCCTTCTTGTTTGCTCTGGTGATGGACAGGCTGACGGATGAGCTTAGACAGGAATCTCCATGGACTATAATGTTTGCGGATGACATTGTTATTTGTAGTGAGAGCAGGGAGCAGGTGGAGGAGAATCTAGAGAGATGGAGGTCTGCTCTGGAAAACAGAGGAATGAAGCTTAGCCGCAGTAAGACAGAATCCATGTGTGTCAATGAGAGGGACCCAGGTGGAACGGTGAGGTTACAGGGAGCAGAGGTGAAGAAGGTGCAGGACTTTAAGTACTTAGGGTCAACGGTCCAGAGCAATGGAGACTGTGGAAAAGAGGTGAAGAGGCGAGTGCAAGCAGGTTGGAACGGGTGGAGAAAAGTGTCAGGTGTGTTGTGTGATAAAAGAGTGTCAGCAAGAATGAAAGGAAAGGTGTTCAAGACGGTGGTGAGAGCAGCGATGTTGTACAGCTTAGAGACAGTGGCACTGAAGGAAAGACAAGAGGCAGAGCTGGAGGTGGCAGAGCTTAAGATGCTGAGGTTCTCTTTGGGAGTGACGAGGACGGACAGGATCAGGAACGAGTCCATCAGAGGGACAGCTCATGTTAGATGTCTCGGAGATAAAGCCAGAGAGGCCAGATTGAGGTGGTTTGGACACGTTCAGAGGAGAGACTGTGAATATATTGGTAGAAGGATGCTGAGGTTGGAGCTGCCAGGCAGGAGGTCTAGAGGAAGACCAAAGAGGAGATTTATGGATGTAGTGAGAGAGGACATGAAGTTAATTGGTGTGAGTGAAGAGGACGCAGAGGACAGGGTTAGATGGAGGCGCGTGATTCGCTGTGGCGACCCCTGAAAGGGAGCAGCCCAAAGGAAAAGAAGATTGGTGCCGAACAAAGGGAGACGCGTTCTTCACAGCCGGCATCTTTATCTGGATCAGATGACGTTGTAACTTCTGAAACAGGTTAGAAATCTTTTCCTGTTGCCACAGACAGAATATTGTTCCATCTAGATGGCGGAAGAGTCCTTGAAGACCTTAGAATGTTGTTAGAAAACCTCTTAACCAGTAGCGGTGGGTCAGTCATTACAGACTATTCAAAATCTTTTAAAAATCTAGTTTTCATGTAAACATCTTCAAGCTTCAGTGAAGAGCTGGAACATGATGATACAGGACGCAGTTCACAGGCGACGGTTAGACTTCAGAGGATTTAAACACCCTTGAACTGAACCTTGAAGCTACGTAGGTGGAAACAAAAAGGGATGGATGGATGTTTACGTGGATGGAAGACCTGGATTTCGGGTATTCATTTTTCACAAAAACTTAAACGTAATGATAAAAACATGAGTTGCATACCCATAACATGTTACTCTACTGGATACTGTCTGCTGACTACTGCAGTAATCTGTTCCTTTTAAACCATCCCTCAGGTGGAAAAGGGTTTCTCTTAGATGTCAAATCGGACAGATTACCCAGGATCACAATGCCATGATACTTTTAGAATATCTGAGCTAGCCATTCATTGCTAAAGTATCAATTATTTTCACTATTAATTTCATAATCATTCGACTGGTCTATAAAATATTAGCAAATACTGAAAAATATCCATCACAATCTCCTAAAGCTCAAGGTGATCTAGGTTTGTTTTGTCCGACCAACAGGAAACGTTTGGCATTTTTGCTTGAAAAAATGAATTAAACGATTATGAAACTTTTAATCAACTAATTCTTTCAGCTCTATGCTCAGGTGTAACCCCTTACAGAACCTGAATGTGCCTCAGTCTGCTAGCATCAAAGTTTCACTTGTTGGCACAAGTCTTTCACAACAGGCAGAGGTGGAAGAAGCACTCTGATGTTTTACTGAAGGAAAGGTAGTAACTCCACAGTGCAGAAATACTCTGTTACAGGTCAAAGTATTAAAGAGTTTTACTAATCAAAAGTATTGAACTATTGCCATCAAAATATGCTCAAAAGTACAAAAAGTAAACGTACTCATTATGCAAAAGAATAATATATATATTATTGGATTATAATTCGTGATGCATTAACGTGTTCATCACTTTAATGTTGCAGCTGGTGAAGGTGGAGCTTGTGAATCTTCCCCCAGCGATCAATCGAGTTCTATCTTAATCTATAACATTACATAGTAACCTATTTGTTGATTATATTTTGTATTGTTAATGTGAAAATTCAGAGTAACTAAAATGATCAAATAAATGTAATTTAGTGGTGTATAAAGTACAAGATATCCCTCTGAAATGTGGTGGAGTACGAGTATAAAGTAGCATAGAATGGAGATACTCAAATTACAAGTACTTCAAATTTGTACTTAAGTACAGTATTTGAGTAAATGTATTTAGTTACTTCCCACCACTGACAATACAGGGCTCCAGTTTTGAAGACAGGCAAGAGTGCCATCTCCCACCCCCCCACCCAAACACAACCATGGGGGTATTGTTGTGTTAGGAAAGGATCACTGAACACGATTTAACCAAATACAAGGTATTTATTCCATTTCCATGTATTCATTTGTGTGTGAGAGAGAGAGAGATGTTTAATGTGACAAACTGTCAGTCATGGTGTGATAAGGAAAATATAACCAGGCCTGGACTAACGTTACTTGTTCTGAGCGAGTGTTGTCAGTGAACAGGCTGTGAAACTGTTGGCCAAGTTACAGACACTCATGAAAAACTGATGCCGATTATCTGGAAAACGTTCTCTAACAGCAGTCACGTTGTCGCGGTTTGTGTCGAACAAATTGTAAACGGGTTGTAACATTAAAACAGGAGCTCACGACTGACTCTGCGCTCACAGTGAAGCCCGGAGCGCCGGAGGTTTCCTTGTTTTTTTTTATTGGTTGTTGCGTTAAATCGTACCCAGATACAACAGCGCTATTTTCTGATTGGCTATTGTGTAGCCTCTTTCTTTTTTTGGATTGGCTGATAAGCGACCGGCGGGAGACGCGCCTGATTCCTGCCCGGCTCCATAGAGAGCGGCGGCGCGGCAGGATATTAAATATGTGATAAAAAGGTTTTCTGCGTGAGAAATACAACGTACGGCGGGAGTGCGTGACGGAAGACCGAAATGAGTGACCTGCAATATCCCCAATGATACACATATTTAGACACATAGGGCTTACGATATGCTAATGGTTGAGGTATGTTAGTATTTTGCTAATGACAAGCTAACGTTAATGTTTTTCAAGCTAGTTTAGCGAACATTGGCTAGGTCGCACTGCATTTCGGTGGCGACTACAAAAGCCGGTTCATCCGCGCTAATTTCGAAGTAAATGCAAACTGAAGTTGGCTAATGTTAATAACGGTTATTACTGTTATCAACTCTTAAATGATAAATTGCTTACCTCTATCGTTTGGCACCGCAGTCACAGCGACTAACGTCGTAACCGCTCCTTGGTGGTGTTGTGATCTGATTGGCTACCTGCAGTAACCTTTTATCCTCAGGCCATTGGTTGGAGGCTGTCCAATCAGAGGCTCCCTCTTCTTCTTCTCCTTGTTTTGGGACTGTTTCTTTTTACCTAGTGACAAACACCTTTACTCTGACCTGCTGTAATATTAATAATAATAATGATCTATTTTATTTATGGGCGCCTTTCAAAACGCTCAAGGTCACCTTACAAGACAGAATTAAATAACAGTGTAACAAGTAAATAAAAATGAAAACACTGGTATCAAATGTTCACATTTGATACACTGTTTAAGTTATGATGTAATATTTCCCTCTATTATTTGGATGTTTATTATTATCATTAATATAATTGTGTTCATAGATGTATTATTATTTAAGTTCAAATATGTATTATTATTTATGCTCATCTATTTCTAGCTTTGGCAATATTGAATGATTTACAATCATGCCAATAAAGTGAATATGAATTGAATTGAAATAAAAATGAATGTAACAATAAATCAATTCATTAACAAAATACAAAGCAGTTAATATGACTTTATTCTGAAAAGATTGTGTTTTTTTCCTAGTGTAATCATGACATTACCTCATAGTGACGTTTTTCTCAAAATGACAACCTTGTCTCATATAATTACATTTTCTTTAAAAGAAAATCTGACATTATCTTATAATATCCCAACTTTTTCTTGAAAAATTACAATGAGTAACATTTTGATTGCTAACTTCTCCTATATTAAAACACTCATAATATTATGACTTTTACAACATGGAATTGGGAAACCCTTAAGAAGAAAATCTGGGATTTTGAGAATGAAGTCATAATGTTTTGAGGAAAAAGTTGTAATGTCACAAGAATTAAGTATTACAAATGTAAAGTTTCTTGCATGAAATTAAAATACTATCAGATAAAGTTGTTATTTTACACATAAAACATATTACAGAATAAAGAGAGACCTTGTTGTGCGCAGTATCATGTGGGATCTACTTTCTTTCTACCAACAGTTCCCACATGTGACTGCTCACAACAGGATCATCTTCAGTAACCGGGGCGTGATTTCTGGAAAGAGACGTTGCTGTTGAGTTTTTCAAATATATTTTATTGGCGCTTTGAGCTCCACATAGAGTCCCATTCAAGGGCATAACTTTTTGGGCTGAACACTGGGGGGGTTGAGATCTCCATCCATGTAGGGGGAGTCCAGGGAAATTCCCCCAGTGGAGGGTTTTTTTCAAACAGGCTTTACCTGGTCACCTGTGCCTCCTCTGCCTGCCCTGCTGCTACATTCAGCTGCTTGGATCTGATTAAATATAAGATACAACTTAGAAATAAACACGGCATCAAGGCCAAAAGCAATGGCTCAATAACAAGTAATAATTACATTGTATGAAGACAAAACAGTATTCAGAGACAGAAACAGCTTTATTGCCAAGTGGGTTCACACATACCAGGGACTTGCTTTGGTGTATTGGTGCAAAATAATACACATAATAAGAAGTGGAAATACGATAAACAATTAGGTGTCAGGTTATTGAAAAACAGTACTGAGATTATTAAAACTATACACTGAATCAAGCACAACATGTTTAATTAGTACAGCAGTTTAAAGAGCACACAAAGGCAACCTTTTACTGCGTACTGCCGTTAGAAAGTGAGTGTTAGCTGATAATTAGCCCGAGCAGCCACCGTCAGTAATCAATACAAACACACATTAGACTGGGAACCATTAAACCAATAACTAACCGCAGTCAACCTTACCGTACTTTAGCAGTTACCTAGTGTTTCTACAGTGGTCACAAAACCTTAAAAGATATAGGCTACATACAGCAGCAGTTTGAATTACATGGAAGCTCCCCGTGCTCTCCGTGAAAAATATTACGCCAAACTGCCTTTAAGAAATATGACGTATAACAATTCCGTACGTGTCCGCAAAAACACGACTGTAGAAACACGAGATAAAAGGCGTCACATGTCGACGGACGTCTTGTCAATTCGGCATCAATAGAATCCATAAAGACAAACTTTACATTTTGGATTTTGTCGCCTCAAATGGATAACGTTACCAGCCTCCGTTGTTCAGCGGCGCTGTTTTAGTGGGAGAAGACAGTTAGAAAGAGAGGCGAACCGTTTCAAAAAATTAAGATTTCTTACTAAAATACGAGTTAGTTGGTGGATCAGATACGCGCCGAATTAAGCACCGACTATAATTTGTGACGTTAATTGGGGAGGTTTTTGTGGACATTGACTAACTTCCCGTTCGGCGCTGGAGAGACTGAAGGCTTGTTTCAGATGAACTGCGCCTAGATCAGCAGGGCGGCGGTGACAAAACGCTGCAGTAGAGTCGTACTGGACAGTTTCCAGCAGCCTTCAAAGAATATACAGGAAGTCCCAGAAATATTGACATCCTGTTAGACCCATAGGTATATCTGTGGTTAGACCCACCTGTAGACTACACCTGCCCGTAGTTCGCAGACCACGGTCGGGTAATTACGGCTGAAGAAATCGCGGGTGTGTGTTCTTGATGTTGAAGCACAAGAGCTCCCCTACCTTCCCCTGAAGGTGGACAGCAAATAATACTAATTCAGCTGCTTTTCACCGTCTGTCAGAACCCTTTATCTGTTTAACGATGCCTCTGTTGATTTTTGGAATAATTATAGCCCCCATAGAACATTTAGCCTATGTAAAGGCCCTGTCATTTAGAAATCATATGACCCTAAATTTAAGAACATTGTATAGCCAGGAATTCTTGGACTAAACATATTCCACTTCTCTGGCTACAAACGTTGCCATCAAGTTGTAATTAGGCTCTCTGTTATCTTTATTTATTGATTTATTTATATGTGCGTATAATTATAGATATGTGGAAATGTGTTTATTCTACCCTTTGTTCTTTTTCTGTCTGCCTTATTCTTTGGGATTTCTCGTTTTGATAAGTGCTATGTAAATAACCTTTATTATTATTATTATTATTATTATTATTATTGTTATTACCAATGGCACAAGATGTTTAACACATTAAACCTTTATTGCAGAACATGACACTAATATCCTTCAATCTAGCGTTAAATATTAAAATTACACAGAAAAAAAGGGTTTTGTACGAAACATGGTCAAAAATAAGAGCCAATCAGCTCTTTGGTCTTGGACAGCCAGGTGTTTCCCATCATGCCCTGGGATCTCCTGAGGTTTGCTCAAGTGTCAGTGTCATGCCGTCAGAGCAAGTCGGGATCAAGTCAGACACCGGTATCAAACTAACGGGCATGCAGTGTGGCTCATCTCAAAGAGCCTACAGCCTGTAAGAAAAAGGGTTTTTAATGACAGCCAGGTTACTTTTGTTTATTTCTGTGATTTCCACAGGGATTGGTCGATGACAGAGACACTGGTATTAATTCTAAATGTGGCAGTCTATTGACCAAACAAGTGTTTGCTGTGGCTTGCTGTTCAGCCCTGACCTCCGGCTGTGTGCATACAGCAGAGCCCCCGCTGCACGCTGTTTGTTCAGATCGTATCAATATTAAGTTTAATAACATTAAACGTGTTGCGTGTTCAAAGTGCACCAAATTCGCTCTCCCTCGGGACCACCGCAATACACCCGGCCTGCAAAGTGTGTCTGCAATGGGGGGAACGTTCTCCAGATGTGGACAGATGTACAGTCAGCAGCAGGCTTGCTGCCGCTGGCGCCTCAGTCACTGCTGCTGCTGGGAGGATGGGCCAACCAAGTCTCACAAAACTGGGGAGGGGTTGAAGACATGCTATCCTTTGCTTGTTAGAAAACCAACCGCTTTATCATGTTTTACAACACTCAATATTTTTCATTCATCAGAATGATATGGTATTTGGAGGGGTTTAACTGGCTGGTTTTGATTATTGGAGTGGTTACACCCCCCCCCCCTACGGTCCACATTATATTTAAAAAAGGGAGACAACACCAAAACTCGGCAACTCACACCAAAACAATCTAGATGGGCAAACCGCTCTACGGGGAAGAGGGGGAACGTGTAGTTTTGAGTTCGGGGTGAACGGTCCCTTTAAGAGGCTGTTCCTGCCACCATGTTGTTGGGTGACGTCGTGCGGTGACTTGAAACGGCGTCAGAGTGAGACCTCCTGCTCCCGGTCCTCTGACGGTTGGAACGGAAGACATTTTGAGCTGCTGCGGTCGGTCCGGTTTCGCTATTTGAGTGTCAGCCTGAAGTCGGGGCTGACGTGCTGGAGAGTCAGTCTCCGGGCGGCGGATAGAAGACGATAGAAGAGAAAACAGTTGACGCTTTAGCCGGCTAGCCAGTTTAGCGCCTCGAGCCAGCCACAAAAGCTAGCGAAGTCCTAGATGCTAGTTAGTTAGCGTCACCTAGCTGGCCTGCCCTCCTCCTCCTCCTCTACCTTCTCATCGACAGCCGGTGCCTTCACGCAGACACAATGGCTTTAAAACGAATTTCCAAGGTAACGAACTACCCCCCCCCCCAACTTAATTATAAACCGGAGCCCGACGCGCGTGTCTTTCAAACGGGTGTTTGTGAGCCTTTAGCTTGCTAGCTAGCAGCGTTAGCTTGCTCTCCTCACCGAATGACACAACGTTTGACACAAACCGTTAAATTGTCGCTCCGGTTTGGTTTGCGTCGTCGGCTCGGGAGGGAAATGTTAAGTTATTTTCTGCGTGTTGGGTTTAAATGTGTCAGCGGTACTTGAGGGAGGTATTTGACAGACACCCCCCGCGAGGTCTCCCATAAAACAATGGTTCAGTTAACTGACCTGATGCTAGCTTTAGCTTCAGTCTCAGACGGGCCTGTCATCTGAAATGTTATGTAGCTTGTTTTCGCTCATGGCCATCAAAATAACCGTGTAACCTACATTTCTTTTACCGACACGGGCTTTTGTTCTGTCCACTTCTGGTTGTCGGTTTCACATCCAGGTGCTTCCACCCAGTAAAGACACTTTCATTTGCATATATGGGTGTATATATATATTTTGTACTAAGTCATGCAAATGAAAGTGTCTTTACTGGGTGGAAGCACCTGGACGTGAAACCGACAACCAAAAGTGGACAGAACAAAAGCCTGTGTGTGTGTGTGTGTATATGTTACTGATCTCAGTGAACTGGAGACCGCTATCATAACAGTACTGTGAGATACTGCATATAGCTGAATACGTCTTATAATAACATTTCCTTAAGGTTTTAACGTTCAAAAAGCCCATATTTAGTTTTTTTTAAGTTGTCACCCGCACAATAATATTCTAAAATTAGAGGGTTTAATTACAAAGTTACGTTTGCTTTTTATATTGGCCAGAATCCGATCTAAGAATAGACAAGCAAGACTAAGAGTGTGACCGAGTGTCAGCCTCTGGTCGCTCACAGCTTATCATCATTATTATTTAGTGATGTACCTTTCGCCATTGTGTTGTCTGTTTTTGATGGAGCCCGACTGACACATTGGTGACAGGGTGTCATCAAGCAAAACCAATGTCAAGAAAGTGTAACCATGCTGAAAAGACAAGTTCGATTTAATCAATTTGTCAAGCAACAAAAAAATGATCGCTGGCTATTTTGATGATCGCCAAACTGTCGTAGGAATCTTTCAAGAAAAGAAAAAGCCAAACAGTCTTGTTCCAGCAGCCAAAATTTGAGAATTTGCAGTTTTTCTTTGACTTAAAACAGAGTATCCTGAATACCTTTGTGTTTTGGTCTGTTGGTTGAACAAAAACAAGACATTTGAAGACGTCACCTTGGACTCTGTAAAACTGTTATTCGCATGTTTCACCAGTTTTGTGACTTTATAGACCAATTTATCGATTATTTTATAAATACTGTAAATGGTAGTTGCAACCCTTTTTAGATTGATATTTTGCCTATGCTTCAGTGTGCTGTCAGGGTAATTTGAACTGTTTTTCTGACCCATTTAATGGTCACAAGAAGCTTTGTTATATTTTGTTCAATAGAAATTTAACAAAGACATTTTAATACTCTGAGCACTCGCTGAATTTTGACTCCTGTACTAAGTCTTGTGTGGTACCCAGCCTGATTTCAAAGCTACATTAAGTATACCAAATCTATTAAATAATTAACATGAATTTAAAAAGTGAAACACAAAATAAAAGCGTATAACAGGGTCGAAGTGGTGTGTGAAGTCAAACAACAGTCTCAATGTTAACAGGAAGGTTAGACAGGTTTGTTTTGACCTTCTCTTTATGAACGCTGTGCTGTTTAGGCTTCCCTCACATCCACCGGGAGGTGTGCTGTATACCAGCGGATGACGTGCACAACTGAAGTTAATTTAATCAGATTCATATGGGATCAATGAGCAAACAAGTACGCAAGGATTATCAAGAATTAGTTTAGCGAAATGTATTCCGACATATTCGGGTTATGAAAGGCAGTGCTCATCGAGTCAAAACCAAACACAAGAGAATAATACAAAACTTATTTTACTCTGTGGTGCACTTTCAGTGTGGCACGATGTGTTTTAACGTCTAAAAACTGACAAGTTAACTTCCTTTATAAATATATATTTGCACACAGAACCTCATGTAGGTGAAAAGAATTGAGCACTTCAGGTTCTTGGTTTTATACATATATATATTTTATGAATGAAATACTTCACCATGACTTGTTGCTTTCCCCAACATTCGGGATGATTGCTAAATATTGTTGAGGGGGGCGAGACGTGGCCTCTGCTCCCAAAACAGGAGCATGAAGCGCAGCTGTACACAGGCGAAGAGAAGAAGAACCACCAGTGGATCTGAGGGTTTTCAAGGGGACGTGACTTCATTTTTTGGTGAATTAATTGAAAAGCCGATAAAACATTTAAAAAAATAATATATATATTAGTAATAGTGTGTGTACTTTTAAACCAGGGTAGTGTCAGCTCTCCCAGCTGCTTCTGTGACAGTCACTGTCTGAATTCCTGGCCATTTTCTCACCTCCCAAACTCAGTCAGACCTGAAAGATGAGCTGTGTGTGTCGAGCCTGTATGTCACATACCAACACACTCGGCCAGTTTGACTTCAGGGAGACCTGCAGGCTGGAAATACAAACCCCTCGTCCTATAAGCAGCCGTGTGTGTCCCCCCACCTCCGCTGTTATATCCTGATCTGGCCTCCCGACTCTTCTGTCCACACGACTCGCACAGTAAAAATAGACCTGTTGCTTACGCATCAATAATGGCCCGTGTGTCTCAGTTTGTTTTTAATGCTGCTTTCACACGAGAGATCGGACTTCGTGTCCGAGCTGCTGTTGTTTCAGGCTACAGCTTGGCCTTCAAAATAAAGGCCTCTCTTTGTAGTGATGTAGAGCTGCAGTTTTCTTCTTTATAAATCTCTTAAATGCTTTTTCCATTTAATCAATTGGTCTAAAAAAAAAAAAAGTGTAGTCTTCGACCAGCAGTCCAAAACCCACAGATACTCAGTTTACTGAGATCTAGATGTAACAGAGAAAAATGACTGAAGCGGTAATCAAAATAGTTGATTAATTGACCCCTTGTGGCAGCACTAGATATTTTATAATGGATATGTATGAGTTCTGAGTGAGCCTTCCTGCTCAAGTGAAATCTCGTTGAAGCGAAGCAGATTTGTGATGCGCTGAATCTTTGCTGGAAGAATCAAAGTCAAATTAGTTTACTTCAGGGTTTGAAGTGAACGTTTTGGGTCACAGGACAAAACGACTGCTAGATTTTAAAGTTAGCAGCTGCTTCTCTCAAGCAGGAAAAACCTGTTTTCTAGAAGTAAACACGATCATGTCGACACATTTTCCTGGTAGAAATGAGCGTTGATGTGGCTTGAGCTGAACTCAGAGGAGACGCGGGGGTATTTAGAATTTGATTCAGTTCCTGCCAAGTTCATCCAGTAACCTGACAACATTCACTGGGCTATTTTCAACCTCTGACATGTCGGATTAAAACTTCATCATACCCGGTCTTCAGAGGACAGAGAAGGTGGAAGCCCTTTAACAGCAGTAAAACATCCACTACATCACAATAAAACCTCTCTGGTGGTTCAGCACAGTTCAAGTCTCCTTATATTTTGCTACATAAACCACAAAAGCTTCTCATTTCCACTTCTGCCTTTTTGTTTTCTTTTGGGCCAGGAAGCTCATTCAGAGCTCTCATTGGCTAACCCAATACTACATTAACAAAGTGTTTGTCAGCTCACAGCAGCAGATCTGTGGTCAGTGTCGGCGGGCTAACCCGGCGGCAGCCTCATCCTCATCTTGTCCTCCTCTTTAGCTTTCGCGTGTTCAGTTGCACCAGGAAACACCATCAGATTTACTGTACATGCAGCTGCTGGCGTCCACGTGGGCGCTGTCTGTGACAACATGTTTCCACTTGTGTAATCATTTAGACGGTTTCTTCCAGGACGTTGGTTTGTTTTTGGACAACTTTGTGAAGATGCAGGTTTTCTTTGGTGCTCACATTGGAACGAGCGTCCCGCATTAATTATTGCCATCGATCAGTCACCTGCTGAGCTCATTCAGTCAGATCCCGGTGCCGCTCATCTCGTGATCAATATAGTTACTTAGCTGACAGTTCAAACACTCATTAAATACTGGGCCTTTGCTGTGTAATGGAACATAATTCTTACAGTAAAACGTAATAATCCCCTCTGACGCAAGCAGAGGAGAGTTGGCTGCCTCCACTGCAACGATGCTTCCACATCTAACCGGTGTGGTCGGGTTCGTTTAGGCTGTCAGTCGGACCCTGAAAAGGATCCGATTCTGAGTGAACTCTGGTGCGGTTTGTTTGTGAAAGCAAAGCAGACCAACCACTGTTTTTTACGACCGTAGATATGTGATTGTCAGCATGAATTCAAAAGCGAAGCTCCTATTAAATCTCCCTTCGGGCCTTGATATTCCTCAACAAGTCAAACCTGTCGACTAACACTGATGCAGAGGAGCTGATCCCGACGATGACAGGACGTGTTGCTTTTCACAGTTAACAAAGGCGTTTTTGTCAGTGTGTTCGAGGGAGCTTCACGAAATAGGCTGCAGTCAGCACGTTAAGAAACGCTGGCGGTTGTTGCCTCACCTTCGCTCTCGCGGACAGATTTTATTGGTCAAACGCTAGCTTCTGATGGAAGAAGCGACACAACAGCAAACTCCGTGCACCTGCCTGGTTTTGTGTAAATATCTCACTCGTAGATTTGGAAAACACCTGTGGTGTTCATTCCTCCGCAGGACGCAGCTGATCTGTGTGTGTGTGTTGGGAGTTTGCTGTTGGACAGTAAAGCCGATCAGACAGAAAACATCGGCCGTGTTGACGGACGGAGAATGTGTTTGGTCACGTGAAGCCTCCGCAGGCGCTGCGGCTTCCAATTAACCCTTTAATAATGATGATTTAATGGGGATAATCAACTAATACATTAATGTGTTTTGAGGGTACAAACAAAACGAATCATGAAAGCCGTCGTCCTATAAGATTCTTACCACCTTTTTTAAAAAATAAAAAACTAACCTTAATTTTTCAGTTAAGGTAAAAAGTTCCAACATGGCTTCAATGCTATTCAATGGTCAATTCTTCAAAACCCCTTAATCTATTAGTCCATTGAGTATTAATTAATTAACCCGTTATTTGTGGTTAGTCTCGTACCCTTAACCAATCCACCCCTGAATGTGTATCCTGAATGAAAATTTAAGATTATTTTAAGGTAGTTTCAGAAGTGCTTAAGGTGGTCATTTGTACATTTGAAGTAGTGTTGTTTTTAACCCATTAAAGCCCCGTGTTAAACAGATGATCTGTGTTGTGAGTCTACTGTGAACTGAACCAGCTGACTACAGGATGAACTGGTGACTAAACATGTAGGCCGACAGGTAACCCTCTGTTAGGCTGGATCAGCCTCCTTTGGCACCTGGCTGTTGTTGTTTTAATAGGTGATTCGGTTTGTACACATCAGATATGCTCCGTGTGACGGGACGGGTACAGCCGCGGCTGCTGATTGGTTAGAGCGAAATACCCCCAAACGGATAGCGTGAAGTGACCCTCGGATTATTCCTTTACAATAATCTTTATTTTGTGATGAAATGTGGTCTTACTTTCCTGCGTTTAAAACCGTCCTTTTGTTTATGAATGTGTGACGCAGGGATCCTCATCAGAACGTCTTTTTTTTCTTTCCTCTTTATGCCTTCACCCCTTCGTCTCGCTTCCTGTCCGGGTTTTCAGGAGCTGACCGATCTGTCCAGAGACCCTCCGGCTCAGTGCTCTGCCGGGCCCGTCGGCGAAGACAGTAAGAAGAGTTTTCTTCTGCTTTTCTCACAAATAAAAACACCTGCAGACCTGACGCACCGCTTTATTAACCCTCTTCTCTGTTTTTTCCTTTTCACAGTGTTTCATTGGCAAGCTACTATTATGGGGCCTGTAAGTATCGCACCGCTCTGACAGCAGTGTTGTAGTAGGATAAATGTGATGAGAGACGCAGTTAAAGATCATTTGTTTCCAACCCCGTGAACTGGATTACTGATCTCATAATGGCAAACAACTCGGTCACGTTTTATTCTGGAGTTCAAAGGGAAACTGTTCTCACAGTTTTATTGGACTCTGCACAGTGTCTTACTTTTCTTTCTGTAGCACTTCTCTTTTTTTTATTGACTTGCAGTTTTTAGTTTGATATAACAGTACGTCAGGAGAAAGATGCAGCGGAACTTCCTGTCGAACATCCTATATGACGGTCTTTCATATGCAGCAACTTATGAAAGTCTCCCATTAACATGTCACTGCCCGAGGCCTTCAGCATTCCAGGTGGATTCAGTTCATATCTTAAAAGGACAAAATGATGAAGCCGCCTCCCAAATACATGCTTGTAACCCGCTCTGAACAGAACGCCGCCAACAAACAATTTTATAAATAAAATTGGACTGATACGAGCTCTGGGGACCACAAGACGTATTCTTTTAGCTGCTTCGACGTCCTAAATACCTGCAAAGTGCTTCGTCTGACTGCTGTAAACTACAAAAGCAGGATGAGTCCCGTCGGAGCTTCCCGCCCAGGCAGCTGTCTCCTCCCCCCTCCTTTGTAGCTCTTTTCTAAAACAATAATGGCAGTAGACTGTAGCGTAGTGAGGAGTCACGCTGTGTGGATGAATGAACGTGTGACCTGTGCTCTCTGTGTTCCCTGCTGCAGCCGGACAGTCCCTATCAGGGCGGAGTATTCTTCCTGACCATCCATTTCCCCACAGATTATCCCTTCAAACCGCCCAAGGTCAGTGAGCAGCTCATGTGTCTGATGTCTTCAGGGAGTCTGTTTCTATTCACTTTAGGGCTGTCAATCGAGTAAAGTTTAACTAAGAGCAGAATTTGGTGCGATTAATCACTGTTTTCCCCTTAATATTGAAGCTTGTAATAATGGATTATTAAAATGTGAAATTAATGTCGAATCAACGCCATGGAAGTATATTTAAATTCACATATTATTGTTTAGTAGCATCTTTTTAACTCTGAACACAGATTCTCTCCTGTGAACGTTCCAGTAAACCCATCAGGGCCGCTGACTCTCAGATTTCTTATCTGCACCGACAGAAATAACAACAAACGCCAGGCCAACGCGTTAAAGTGCCAAAACCACCGAGGCCATTAAAATTATCAGCTTAGAAAGCAATCGTTTCTTATGTGCACCGATATAGATGATGATTACCAACAATAAATGTGCTCCATGTTCAGCAAGGTCCATGAAACAAGAACAAGGAACGATTCTGACTCATGAAGACGCACACAGAGTTCTAAAGGACCCTTTTCCCTCGCCAACATTCAGCCGGACTTTGGAGCGTTCTGGAGCGACAGGACAGCATGATGTGGTTGGACCAATGAACGCCTTAGCTCGTCTAGTTTCACGTGATACCAGGAGCTTTACTGTAGCCTCAAACCCGAGCGTGCTGCGGCGTCATACACACAGGAATGCATTAATCGAGGAAAGAAAGTTTAACGCGTTAAACATTACAAATGAATCAAACAGGTTTGACAGCCCTAATTCATTACAGTGCAAGTTTTAAACAATGTGAGTCGGGTTTGAGTATTTCACTCCGTGTAAACATCATATGGCTGAAATGAGTAAAAGGTAGATTTTAAAATAAACCTGAAAGCTTCTTAAAATGTGAATGAAAGGAAACTGGACGCCGTTTTGTCCTGTGAGCAGCATCAGTTACATCAGCGTGATGTGCTGTGTGTCTTTAAGATGGCCTTCCAACTGGACTTCAGGTACCCGGCCTGAACACAGCTTCGGGTTAAGTACTCTGTCTGTGACGGCGGCCGGTCATCTGTGCCTCGACAGGAGCAGTGTAGCCGCTGTGTTGCTTTAGGCAGTAATGGATGAAGTTTAGCAGAAATATGGCCTCCTGTCTGAACCAGTGAAGCTCGGTCTTAAAGACCAGGTTATAAGCCGTGTTTGGGTCTCGGATTTAGGCCCAGAACTCTACTTTAACTGCTTTTTACCTACAAAACAAACCGTAGCAATGCTTTTTTGGAAAATGTTGCTGCGCTGCCACTTGAAAAGTGAACTTTAAGAACCAGTTTTTGTTACCAGTAAAAGGCTCTTAAAGTTTGAGCTTCAGGTTCATCGATTACTTTGCAAAGAGGAAATGACTGCATGTGAGTTTTAAAGATGAAATCGCCTTTAGTGTGTCGGGAACACTGTGTTGTATCGTGGAGGCTGTTCTGATCTGTGAAGGTGATTCAGTGTTTGTCCCGTTTCCTTTCAGGTCGCCTTCACAACAAGAATTTATCACCCAAATATTAACAGTAACGGCAGCATCTGCTTGGATATATTGAGGTCACAGTGGTCTCCAGCATTAACGATCTCTAAAGGTGAGAAGTATCCTGCATGTGAAGTCTGAATTTAAGCTTTAACTCAACAGGCTGGTTCCCTGACATTCATAATGATTCATTCAGGCTTTACGACACAAAACTGAGCGAAGGAACCGGAAGAGACGCTTCGGATTCACTCTTAATGTGAACGTTTAGGCCATCCTTTCATGTTTCATAACAATATTTAAAGCTTTTTGTTCCTGTAGACGTATTAATGACGTCACATTATAACCACTAGGTGGCTCTCTGTGGTGTAATCGAAACACACGGGTGGTTGAAGAGGTCAGTTCATCGCGGCGCGGCTCGTTGTTGAAATGATCCAGAGTTTTACAGGCTGCTCTTAGGTGGATGAAGACAGTCAGACATGTTTAGCTAATAGTCCAAAATAAAAAGTGACTGACCGTACACTCTGTTAAATGTCAGTAAAAAGATTGGATCTGTTGAAGAACAAAGCGTTCTATAGATGCATGTTTGCAGTGATGTCCTGTAATTTTCTGACAACACTGATGGTTTCCACTGTGACTCCTGTTTCCTCTCCGCAGTCCTTTTGTCCATTTGTTCTCTGTTATGTGACCCGAACCCTGACGACCCGTTAGTGCCAGAGATCGCCCGCATCTACAAAACAGACCCTGTTAGGTGAGTTCACGTCTGTAAACCTGCAGCAGGGGTACAAGTGTTGATTTTAAAACAAACTGAATAAAATCCAGGAATGAGAGCGAAATAAAAACAAACTGCTGGTTGGTTGTTTAACATTTTAAAATGACTCAAACTTACCTCTTCATATCCTGCTTGTTACAGAATAACAGGAGTCATTTAATATATCTGAAAACCGACCATCAACGCAGTCCAGGCTCCATGAAAACCGTTATTGGCGATAGTTTGAAGTGTTGAGGACCAACCAAGACCACGACGGAGCAAATGTCTAAAAAAAGCTCATCTACTGACAGTTTAGTGTAGAAAGCTTCTTCATCCAGCAGATGCAGCATGTTGACTTTAATATGGCGCAGATGAGGCCTGGCCATCGGCAGCTCTGATTGGCTCCAGGATTCTCTGAATAAGCTGTAAACCAGACGAACGTGTCGAACCTTTTAGTGTTTATGGCGTTTCTCTGGAGGCCGGAGTTCAGGTCCCAGCTGGGCCTGGAACCGTTTAATTTGTCCCGAAATAGAAAGCTGCACATTAAAACCTTTTTAACCTGCTGGTTGGCCTCAGGTATAACAGACTAGCCAGGGAGTGGACAGAGAAGTTTGCCATGCTGTGAGGGTAAGCGCGGAGCCGCAGAGTGACTCGCCTGAGCTGCCTGCCCGCTCGGTTCTGTTTCTGAAAGCTTCCTGTCAGGAGAATGTTGATGTACAACTTTCCCGGCTGGACCGGCCTCGACGCACGTTGGCGCAAGGCATGGCTCCCAACAGCAAGCCGGTCTGAGCTGCCGTGTCCAGGACCGTTCATGTTTTCTACAAACGCTTTCACATTCCTGCCGAGCGTTCACCAAACCGTGAAGAACCAACGGGTGTTTGACGAGGCAGCGGGAGGCCCAGAGCACAGCGTGTCCATAAAGAAATGTGTGCTGCATGGTTCTCTATGTTGGCGGTAGAAATGCAGTGGCAGTGCGGAGGGAAGGCCGTCGTTAGAAACACTGATGATTCGTTTGGAAATGTTCAGCAGGAATGAACAAGGAGCTAAAACATGAAAACACAGCTTGGGCCTTTTTTATTAATTGACAGTTTCTGCCTCATTTGAATGAATTGCTGTTTTTATGTTGACTGTTTTTTAACCTGCATGTTAAAGATGAAGACTCTTTGTTTTTGTTCGTTCAGTTTAAACCTCTCAGGCACCGAAACGTCTGGTTCAGTCAGTCACAAAACTGATGACGAGCGACAACAACGTCTTCTCACTTTCTCAAATTCAAACAGCACGTGTGTCACTTCCTGTCTGGATTTTTGTCTCCCAAAAAAAATCTCTTTACTTTTAACCATCGGCGTTCACGCTAAAGGGACAGTTCACCCCAAACTCAAAGCTACGTGTCCCTCCTCTCCCCTGCAGAGGGAGATCCATCAGGACTGGTCCTGTGTGAGCTGCAGAGGGTTGGAGGCGCCTGCATGTAACGGGACTACGTGGCGCTCGGCTCGTGGAGCTCAAACAGCTGAAAAACCTACTGTCTCCGGTAACCGGGTCATGATTTCTGGAAAGAGACGTTGCTGTTGAGTTTTTTAAATGTAGTTTTTGTTGGCGCTTCACATGCATATAGTCCCTTTTTATATTCAGAACATGCAGCCGCCTCTACAGCCGACGTCTCCAGGACTCTGCAGCTCATAAACAGCACTACAGGTGAGAGGAGGGACATGGAGCTTTAATGTTGCACTGAACTGTCCCTTTAAACTTCAGTCGTTTGAAGTGCGACGTGGAAATGCAACGGCGTTACTGCTTTTCACGGCGAGATAACGGCCGTCAGACGGTGGTCAGCCCGCCCCCGCCGCGTGGTGCCCTCCAGGTGCTTCACAGCTCTGGTTGGAATAATGAACGTGCAGAACGGTCTCCACTCAAGGGCCACTTACCCGCTCGTTGTGTCCGTTGAACTGTAGATGTTCAACCTCTGTGATTCCCAGGGCTCAGTAATCTGCTCGAAAAGCTCCAGAACAACGGAGTTCAACTCAAGATACAGGTTGAATTGATTTAACCTTTATTTAAACAGGGCGAGTTGTCCAGGACAGCTCCTCTGTGTGTGTGTGTGTGCATGGCATCGTCCCTGCTGGCCAGCTGATAGCCGCTGCCTCACCTGTGTGTTTCTCTCTGCAGGTACAACAAGACAGCTCAGGACTGGACTCAGAAATACGCCATGTGATCCACCTTCTCACTCTGCTGGAACAAACTGTTGGATTTTTCTCATGTGGCCCCGCCCCCCTCTCCCTCATCAGCCAATAACAGCAATTTGTTCACGTTTGTTTTTGTCCCCTTCCTCAACTTTTAAATGCTTTTAAATCCTTGATTTGCCCTTCTCTCTGCTCTCTTAAAAAGAACTAAACCAAGTGAAGAAGGGCTGCGGAACAGAACCCGAGTGGACTGAAGAGACCGTCTCAATAGTAAACCCGAGCGAAGAGTGTCGATAAGATAATCATTTAATGCATGTCAGTGATTGGTTCATGTGCTGCTGAGATTTGTCCACTTTAAAAAAAAAAAAAAAAAAAAGACAAACGACCGCTTGTTGGTTTTCTTCTGTTCTTGTTCTTTTGTTTTTGGACGAGAGCCGTTAGTTCATCCATCATCCTCAACACTGTTCTCCTTTTGCACTGAAGATGAAACTCAAAGCTCTCAATGGCTGATTGATCAACTAATAGCTCGGCAATGTTTTTGTTTCTCAATAAAGTTGAACAAATTGCACTTCGTTTGGGTTTTCTTCTGTCGGGTTTGTGTTTCAGGCCGCAGCCTCTGTTCGACCCCCACTCATGCTCCGGGTTAGGCTGAGGAGCAGCTGGCTGCAGGGCTCAGCTGAGCAGGACGTGCTGGATCCTGTAACTTCAGGAACGGCCGCACGGAGAAACACTGCGGCACAATGAGCTCTACAGTCTCGGCTACCGGAGCCCTGCCGCAGGAGGACGTCAGCAGCTCCCTGAACCTTCCTACACGCTCGTGCTGACCCCCGGCAGAGCGCCAACCCGATTGGTCTAATCAGACACGCACCTGGACACACCTGAGAGGATCCGTGGGGGCTTCGGGCTGCAACAGCGCGTCATATCTTCCATCAGGTGTTGGACAGCTGCGGGAGCCGGAGGTAGATGTGGCGAAGTACAAAGTAGCAGAACACGGAAATACTCGAGTCAGGTACAGGTACTCAGTATTGGATTCAATTAGGCTGCAGTACTTGAGTACAAGTAGCCTACTAAGTAGGCAGGTGGAGGCTTCGGCGCTGAGCGTCTCCAGGTGCAACACGGAGGGTTTCGGCTGCAGCGCGAGCCGCTCCGCACGAGGTCAGGTGTGTGTGTGTGTGTGTGTGTGTGTGTGTGTTGCTCAGGCCCGCAGGGGTCTGACAGGCGTTTGGTTCGGACGCACATGTTAAATGAACCCCTTCTCCTCTGGGGGTTTTGGGTGAAGCGCTGTCTCGCTCTCTGTCTGTCGCTCTGTGTCTCTCTGTCTCTCCCTCCCTCCCTCTCTCTCTCCCTCCCTCCATCAGAGATGCTCGGTGTCAGGACGGCCGTCTGGGCAGCATTTGACTCTCCGCCCCCGCAGCGCTGTCCGCTAGAAATTGCATCCATTATCAACCGTGAGGACGTGTTGAGGGAAATGTAATCTCTGCCTGGATTCTACAGGGACGATGCAACTAAACAGAGTTTCAGTGCAGAGCAGAATTATAATCTAGAGAGATTTAAACTGACTGTGTCCCGCAGTGAAGGAGACGTGGACATCGCTTTAGGTTTTGGCCAAAGCAAAGTGATGAATACCAATAGAACATTTTCTAACCGGTATTCTGCCAGCTGATCGGGACCAAACCTGATCCAGAGTGTCTGCAGCTGCTGAGCGTCATCAGCCTGTCACTGTTGCGTGTTCTGCTGTGGATTTCCTGCCTCACCGGCTGAATGCATGTAGGTTCCCATGACAACGCGATGCAGACAGTCAGCGACAGGCCGCCTGTGACTGCACGTGTCGTTCCACAGGTTCCTCATATAACTGTTCCCTCAGCTGAGAGTCTGAGTCCTCTGTGGTCAGGAGCAGGGCGGCGCTTTCTACAGCAGAGTTTGACCCGAAACTCTGAACATGACATGAACACGGTTCTGTGTTCAGCATCCGTTACCATGGTGATGTAGCAGGTTAAAGGGAGAACTCTTTAGGCTCAACACAGCTGGCTGAGCCACTGATCTGGCTTCCTGGTCCTCCACCGCTCAGCTGTCTCCTCTCCTGTGTCGCTGTGTTCAGCACAAACACACCTTTCTGCTCTGTGGTCTTTGTTTGTTTTTTAAAGCTCCAGTTTGTTCTTCTGTATATTCACATTGTTTTCAGAGCTCAGCAGAAGTGTTCAGGTCCGTTACTGCAGTAAAAGTACTAACACCACACAGTAAAAATACTCTGTTAAAGTAAAAGTCCTGCAGTGGAAATGTTTCTTCAAGAAAAAATTGAATGTCATCAAGAAAAGGTCCTTAAAGTGTCAGAGCAGTGAAAGCCCTTACAGTGTCAGAGCAGTGAAAGCCCTTAAAGTGTTGCAGCAGTGAAAGCCCTTAAAGTGTTGCAGCAGTAAAAGCCCTTTTAGTGTCAGAGCAGTGAAAGCCCTTACAGTGTCAGAGCAGTGAAAGCCCTTAAAGTGTTGCAGCAGTGAAAGCCCTTAAAGTGTTGCAGCAGTAAAAGCCCTTTTAGTGTCAGAGCAG